>VWZI01005954.1:712468-820930 GCA_013396835.1 Psilopogon haemacephalus | reverse complement strand
GGGCGCGGAAGCGCGCTGCGCCTGTCATCGCCGCGGCACGGCTGGGCACGATGCGGCGCTGCACAGCGCTATCCCCGGCGCTATCCGTCTCCCTGACCCCGGCAGCCGGGTAACCTGGTCAGCCCCTTCCTCCCCGAACCCCTCGCCCCGTTCAACCCGGGGAATCCCGATCGTTTCGGCGTTGGTTGGTTTTGGTGCTAAGGGTCCTGTCGGGCGCTAGTATAGGACCGTCGGCTCCTACAGCATCTTTACATGGTTTTAATTCGAGGTCTGACTTGCACGCGGAAATCTGACATTTTATTCATGGCTTTAATTGAGACTGAAACAACTCCCACGCACAGCTCCAGATAAGGCGGGACGGCTCCGGGCAGCGAAGGTTGAGAAGACACTATGCCCATAGTTCAGAGCAGGCTTTTCTGGAGGCGTGATGGCAATTCCCGCAGCTCAGCTTCACCAGCACCAACCGCATCACCCCTTGCATCTCTTCCCTCTCTGCTGCGTTGGGAGTCGTGGTCTTGGTCTGGTGCATGTGCTTGCCAGGACTGTCACTGCCTTTCTAGAAGGACTATATTACAGTCCTACAACGAGCACAATTTCAGACCCGGTCCTTTGAACTCTGCAGATCTCTAGCAGCTGGGTTACTTGAAGAGAGAGCTCTTGGATGTCATCAGATTTTGCAAACTGCCGTTGGTCCTGGGGTCTGGTTAGACACCAAGGGTATTCTGCAGAACCTAGGTAATCCAGGTGCAAACTACAGCATGTAACATTGGCTGAGGAGAGGCTGCATTACCTCATTCCTAGCCTTACCCAGAGATGATGAAGGAAAGGCCCCAAGCACAGGGGGGACTGGGGATGGTATGAAATGTAGTTGTTATATAAAGTTGTACAAGGAGTGACATAAAGAAACGTGTGCACATCTGTGTCACGCACATGTGCATCTATACATGTGCCATATGTACACATAGAATCACAGAATCAGTCAGGGTTGGAAGGGACCACAAGGATCATCTAGTTCCAGCCCCCCTGCCATGCCCAGGGACACCCTACCCTAGATTAGGGTAGATATTCAGGTAGGCAAGCAGACACATGATGCATGGCCATCAGCAGTGGGAGGAATGCCAAAAACCAAGATGTTGTGCAGAGGGTGACACAGAAGGATGGTTAAGGAGTGGTCTGCTCTCCAGCTGGGTGACCATTTCAAAGGGAGGTATTCCCCAGGTGCTGGGTGGTGTGAGGACCCTCTGCAGTTACATCCTTGGACATGGAGCGGACACCAAGCTAGCAACAGGTTAGGGAGTTTGCCCTTGTGCACAATGAGTCCCGTTTTGGAAAATGCCCTCCTTGCACTGAAAAGAACATAAACACATAATAATTTAGTTTGAGAGGGACCCATTGATAGCAGGAATACAAAAAACGTTTCCCAAAAACATTGGGGCCTAGCAGGAGACTGTGGTCTACCTGTGCACCACTGAAGTAGGAAAGGTCAAGGGAGAGGTTTTAGAAGCAAGATGTAGGGTGTCAAGCAGGATAGTGAAATCAAGTATCTCTTCCAAAACTTCTCCAGAAACGCTCAAAGCAAATCCACACTGATGGGGAAATACTGCCAGAAGAGAAGGGACCAGAGGGTCTGATTTCCATGAAGCCACAGTGGAATAAGGATGAGGCTTTGAGCAGTGGAAGTTGTCCCTGCCCATGAAGGGACAATTAGATGATCTTTAAGGTCTCTTCCAACGTTCTATAAAGCCATTCTATGATTCTATAACCTTGGATGCCTGGCTTTGAATTGGCATGTTGACTAAATAGAATTGTGAGGAGAGGAGATAATTAGTAGGACATATTAGTGACAGCAGGTTCTATAGGAGGGTCAGACTAGGCTGTGGCTGGAGGGAAAGGGGCCAAAAGTCTTCAAATCAGTGAAGTCCAGCAAATAAAGCCAAATGTTTATAGACATGCTCTAACTAGGTGTAATGGTTTAGGACATGGCACTAGGAAAACAATATTATTAACAGTATTATTAAGATGGGAGAAGAAGACATGGCCTGAGGTTGTGCCAAATGAGGTTTAGGGTGGACATCAGGAAAAAAATTCTTCCCTGGAAGGGTTCTCAAGCATTGAAACAGGCTGCCCAGGGAAGTTGAGGAGTTGCCATCCCTGGAGGTATTTAAAAAGATGTATAGATGTTGTGCTTAAGGGACGTGGTTTAGTGGTGACCCAGCAGTAAGAGGTTAATGGTTGCAACTTGATCTGAAATGTCTCTTCCAACGAAAACCATTCTATGATTCTGTGATGGCATGAATGACTCTTTGACCTTGATGGGAGGTAGTTACTATGCCAGATGTGATTAAAGAGCAGTAAAGTGATTGAAAGCAAGAAATTAGTAAATACCTTGATCCCACCCAGAAAAAAAACCAAATCACCAAACCAACCAAACAACAACAACGACGAAACAAATTAGATCTTACAGTCATAATAACTCCATGGAAAGATTGGTTTGACATTCAGAAACTGTCTCAAAGCTGGCAGCACATGCCAGGATAGAATGCAATGGAGAGCATGGGGAAGGCTGTAGTATGCCTGCCTACAGCAGCTTTGGCCCATGGGTAACAGAAATAGCAAATATCCGTAGAAGAGCAACAAAGGTAACTAAAAACATGAAATTACATCAATGGTAGTGTGATTTGAGGATCCAAAGGACCAGCATTATTTAGGATGGAGACGTTATAACCAACAAAACCCAGTCAGACAAGAAAATACACAATCAGGAGTAAAGAGTAGAAAGGGATTATCTGCTTTCTTCTGTAATACAAGAACTAGAGAGCATCAAGTGAAACTAGCAGGTGGCAGATTTGAAGCAGACAGAAAGGGGTGGATCTTCACATGGCCAGTAATTCAACAGTGGGACATCCTGCTTTGAGGTGGCAAAAGTTCACTGCGGATCCAAAAAAAGCACCTCTACACATTCAGAGGAAAAAAAAAAAAAAAAGAGGTGCTATTAAACGTAGAGACACCAAGTCTGCCTCAAGCAACCCCCCCCCCAGCCACAGGGGATGGCCTTGGAAAAGGCCTGACTGGGAATATTTGCACTGGCTCAAGACAGGGAAGATGCCTGGTGCTGTTCCAGCACCTGCTTCCAGGCAAAGGGAAGAGTAGCTGGGACTGGCTTTTGTGGTGCTTGGTGGCTTTTGTAGTTTCTAGTGTTTGCTTTTAATTTACAAAATGAGCTAGCTGTGAAGAAGGTTGTAGTTTATGTATCAGCAGATATTGTGGGGAAAACATGCTTGCCTTCACATTAATAATTTAATACCATGCTCAGAGGATTGCTCATTTGCAAAGAGGCAACACTGTGAATTGGTCTTGGTCAAATAAAACACAGTTGGCTTCCTTGAGAGACACTAGCCAAACCACTGAGCAGAACTTGCAGCTTTCTTGCCATTTCTTTCCCCCCCATCTTCACATGATCTCACTGGGGCACATTCAAGGCATTGACAAAGGTATTTCCCTCCACTTCTTCTCACATCACAGGTTCACATGATGTACCAGAAGTTACATCTTTTGTTGTGATTCTTCTTTTTGATGTTGAAAGGTAATGGGAACGGGCAGATTAGGTTTTCTTAACTTTCAGCACGGTGACTCATTCTCTTAAAAAAGACACTTTTACCTTTTGTGACATTGCTGTTTCAGTAAGACCTGGAAGCTTATAAATTAGAAAAGGTAGCCCACAAGCATCAAATATCCACAGATTGTTTTTTTTTTCCCCTGTAGAATTGCTAAATTTGCAACTTAGTCTTGATTATCTTCCTTAGAGATCCAGCTGCTGGAATAGCTTGTTTCCATTAAGAATCCTGCCTCTTCCTCATGAAAAAAAATATGCAAACAAACAAACACTGCCCAAAAAAAACCCCAAACAGTTCTGGTCTGGCCTTAATTTTTGTGAGAAAACAAAAACAACTTGAAACTCCTTCAGAGTTTCAGATGGAGCACTGGAGATGTAGATGGATCTCTTTTTCCTCACCCAGCATCTACGGGGGGCAGAAAATCACACAGTTGAATCCAAATTGAGGAAATATGCCCTTAGGTGGAAGGACACGAGCAATTCCTCTCAAGTTTACAGAGAGTCGTCGTGTCCCTGAAGTTACATGTGCACACAGGAGTGTGAATGAGGAGAGCCTTCTGGGTCACCCTCTTTGCCTTTGTTTTGTCCAGATTCCTTAGCACATTTTGGTGGCTTTTTCTCCTTTTCTTTCTCACTCTGACAGCTGTAGGGTGGCTTGTAGTTTGCTCAGCCTGCTTCCACGGAATGTGGACCCTTGCTTGTTACTGGTGGGACTGATCCATGTCATCTCAGGGGACAGAGGCATGGCCTGAGGGACTCCTGGCCTGACAGTTCAGGGACCCATTGACAGCAGCAATACTGTATGCTCACCTCAACACTATCCATAGCACAAAGAGGGAATTTCCTTAATGCATTTCAGACCAAATCTATGCATGGGATACTTCCTTTGTCTTCAACTGGGTTATGCCAGCAGGGACACCTAACCCTCCCCTGAGAGGGTTAATAGGGTGTCTGCATTAGTGAGTGCTTCTTAGCTGTCATAATCAAGCTGTGCTGACCTGCTGATTGCTACTAATTTAGATGGTGGGAGTGTTGCTTTTTATTATTATTATTTTTGGAATTAAATAGAATGATAATTGCAGAAAGCTGCTCCAGGATGGAAAAACCTATTTGCTCAGACCAGATCTCTGAACAGCAGCTTCTCTAGCCAACAACATACACACTTACAGTAAAAACAAGGGTACTGCTTTATCCAGTTTTTAAAAAAATCAGTCAAAAAAGATAAAATAATAATACATGACAATAGAATAGAATAAAGTAGAATAGAATAGAATAGAATAGAATAGAATAGAATAGAATAGAATAGAATAGAATAGAATAGAATAGAATAGAATAGGCCAGGTTGGAAGATATCTCCAAGTTCATCCAGTCCAACCTATCACCCAGCCCTATCCAATGGCACACTAAGTGCTCCATCCAGTCTTTTCTTGAACCCCTCCAGGGATGGTGACTCCACCGCCTCCCTGGGCAGCCAATTCCAATGGCTTCTCTCTGTGAAGAACTTCTTCCTAATATCCAGCCTGTACCTCCCCTGGCACAACTGTCCTCTTGCTCTGTTGCTGGTTGCCTGGGAGAAGAGACCAACCCCCCCCCGACTACAACCTTCCTTTACATAGTTCTAGACAGCAATGAGGTCACCCCTGAGCCTCCTCCAGGCTAAACAACCCCAGCTCCCTCAGCCCCTCCTCACAGGGCTGTGCTCCAGGCCCCCCACCAGNCCCTGAGCCTCCTCCAGGCTAAACAACCCCAGCTCCCTCAGCCTCTCCTCACAGGGCTGTGCTCCAGGCCCCTCACCAGCTTTGTTGTCCTTCTCTGGACATGTTCCAGTACCTCAACATCTCTCTTGAATTGAGGGGACCAGAACTGGACACAGCACTCAAAATGTGGCCTGACCAGGGCCAAGTACAGGGGAAAGCTCTTTTTAGCTAAGGAATTTTTATACCTTCCCAATCACATTAAAAAAATAAATAAAAAATCCAAATCTGTGGTGGTGACACCATCCATGGAGCCATGTATTAAAAGACTGCATTTGTCTCTGCCATCGGTTGGAATAACAGATGAAAAGATGATTTGTGCCCCTGAGTCTTGTACCACGTGTCCCAACACCCTGAAGTTTTGGGTTGTTTGTTTGTTTGTTTTTTTCTGGGCCTACTAGTCATTATTTCTTCTCCTTCTACATGGAAGGTCAATAATGTGTAGTAGTCCATAGAGTGGACTAGGTTAGGAATTTTCCTAACAATGTCCCTAACCCGGGCCGCAGGTAGGCAGCACACCTCCCTGTGAGAGGGCTCTGCCCGACTTACCACTCCTTCTGTTCCTCTCAAAAGCGAATCCCCTACAACTGTCACTCTCCTTTTTTCCCTTTGTTTCACTAGTCTGGATCCCTGGGGGAGGCAGGCACACCCTGGACAACTGAGCAGATGGGCTTTCCCCACAGCAAGTCTGCAGATGACACCAAGCTGTGTGGCACAGTCGACTTGGTAGAGGGCAGGGATGCCATGCAGAGAGACCTGGACAGGCTGGAGAGGTGGGCCCAGGCCAACCTCATGACATTCAACAAGGCCAAGTGTAAGGTCCTGCACCTGGGTCGGTGCAATCCCAAGCACAGATACAGGCTGGGTGGTGAGTGGCTGGAGAGCAGCCCTCAGGAAAAGGACCTGGGGGTCTGGGTTGATGAAGAGTTCAACATGAGCCAACAGTGTGCACATGAGGCCCAGACAGCAACTGTGTGCTGGGCTGCATTAAGAGCAGTGTGGGCAGCAGGGCAAGGGAGGGGATTCTGCCCCTTTACTCTGCTCTCGTCAGACCCCACCTGGAGTACTGTGTGCAGTTCTGGAGCCCCCAGCACAAGAAGGACATGGAACTGCTGGAGAGAGTCCAGAGGAAGGCCACAAAGATGATCAGAGGGCTGGAGCAGCTCTGCTATGAGGACAGGCTGAGAGAGTTGGGGCTTTTCAGCCTGGAGAAGAGAAGGCTTCGAGGAGACCTTATAGAAGCCTACCAGTATCTGAAGGGGGCCTACAGGAGGGCTGGGGAGGGACTGTTCACAAAGTCTTGTAATGACAGGACGAGGGGGAATGGGTTTAAACTGGCAGAGGGGAGATTTAAACTGGATGTTAGGAGGAAGTTCTTTACAGTGATAGTGGTGAGACACTGGAACAGGTTGCCCAGGGAGGTTGTGGCTGTTCCTTCCCTGGATATGTCCAAGGCCAGGTTGGATGAGGCCTTGAGGGACCTGTTCTAGTGGGAGGTGTCCCTGCCTATGGTGGGGCGTTGGAACTGGATGATCTTTGAGGTCCCTTCCAACCTAAATAATTCTGTGATTCTGTGATTCATACTAGTCTGGCTGTGCTCAGGAGCTCCATGAGGACAGGCAGGTGGGGAGAGCCTGTTTTCTGAGCCAGCAGCACATGCAGGACAGAAAAGAACACCATCAGGGACTAGGGTACCTATTCATTTTGCTTGTTGCTCTTTTCATTCGACTGCAATACTTTCACCCATCACTCTGCCAGCTCAGCTTCTGTATACAGTTCATTTTCTTTAGCAGGAGAGAACAGAGGGAACAAATAATTTGCTTAACACCAGTATTGTGAGATGGTTTCAGTTATTCAGGTCTCTTGGCCCTTGCAGCAAATTTAGGAGGAAAAGCAGTCCTTTAAAACCACATACAGCATCTTGACATTCTAGGTCTGGAGTGGAGCTTGGCAGAGAAAACCTGGACAGGAGCCAGGCTGCTTCAGCAAATCCTACCTGAAAGTGATCCTGCTTAGCCCTTAGCTCTTTAATAGGGAGTTTTGCTGAAGTGGAAACTTTTCTGGCACTTTTCCCAGCGAAACTGAGGTAGAATAAAAAGATAAGTGTTATATTGCTTATTGGCTTGATAAAGCAGAACAAACACTTTTTCTTCTGGATAATAATGACATGGTAAGATCTTTGCTTCATATCACGTGAACACAGGCTTTGATTCATTAATTCGAAACTTACTTATTACTACAATCAGGTCAATTCTCCATGTTGAGGGGGAAGGGACATTTTGTCTTGTCTCTTGATGTTTGTAGTGGGTTTTCACATATAAAGAAGGTACCACTCATTGGAGAAATACTCATCAGGAACATTCTCCCATCAATCACCGTCTATAATAGATCTTCTTCTGTAAATCCTGCCAAGGTCCCATGGCTTGGGTGGGAGAAATATCCCAGCCCATGCTAATGGTGTTTTCCTGCTCTCCAGGGCCGGAGAACAGGAGAACCTAGGTAGGTTAGGGAACTAACCTACCTTTGGGACCTTACACATTCTGCCCTGGACATCACCTGCCGGATGCACCCCTGTCTGTGAACTAGCATTTCATCTCCCATCCCCACCTTCTAAAGCCCAAGCCAGCATGCCACTGTGCTGGGCAGCTGCAGTCGGCTGAGACCACTGCCCAGCTCAGGAAGTGCTGTGATGTGGCCATGTCAGCAGCCCACTCAAGGATGGCAGAGGCAGAGAGGTGCCAGCGTCCTGCTCAAGTCTTCAGATGGCAAAACAGGCAGTGATCTGTATGCCCCCCAGCTAGTCTGAGCCTGCAGCAGCCTATGACTCTATGTGTTTAGGGGGCCACTTAAATAGCTGAGGCCTTTCCTCTTCAGTGCACTCCTCAGCTCATACTGCAACACAGCCTGGGTGACAGCCAAGTGTGACTCAAAAAAAAAAAAAAAGAGGACTCAACAGTAAACATTTAATTTAAGGCTCTTCTACCTTATATTAAACCGGTCACTGCAAGTTACAAGGCAAGCACCTTTCCCCGCCCCCCCCCCCAAACTTTGTCTCTTTTGCCTTTCCTAATCAGTGTTTAATTATTAACAGAAGTGTAATTTTTGGATAATGAGTCCCATCTTCTGACTACCTGCATGTATTAGGCCTGGCAACATCAGTCTCCAGAGAGCTTCTCTATAGTCTCTGCACACCCAACTGACCATTCTCCCAAAGCAAGAGCAAATGCAGCTTTTTCCGAACGCACTGAACTAGCTGAAGTTGAGCTGCTCTGTTGCACCTTTGGTACTAGCCCATCAAGTCCAGCAAGTTCATTTTCTGAAAGGCAGCAACTGTCCCTGCTGAGCTGTTTCTGGACTGCAGCTCACCCATGACTCATCTCTTCTGCAGCTCATCTCACTGCACTTCTCTTTCGACAAGTCATTTCTGTCGCTGTGACCGTTGCCTCGCTCTCAGGTTTGCTAAGCCCATGTACTGAGGGGAGACTCTTTCAGAGGGTGAACAAGAAACCTTTCATAGCACAGTAAGAGCTGACATCAGTTATCTCTTCCCAGAATTTACCATTGTTACTAGAGTACTGATGGGGAAACCTAGTTGAGGATTGATGCTATAATGTATCTGAAAAGGTTCTGAGTTGGTATTTGAGTGCAAGGGATGTCAAAACGCCAAGCAGAGCTGCTTTATCACTTTAAAAGAAAGAGGTTGTGGGAGGAGGGAAGGGAGGAAAAAAAATGTTGGCTATTAATAGACAGTATGAATAGGAGGTCTGTTTTGAATGGCTTCTTTAATTAGTGGCATGCAATGCAGAAGCAAGGTTCTCAATGCATTCTACCTGCTGACTTCCCAAGTGCAGGTCAGAGAAGTCAGACAGAAAAAAAACCTGCTGTGTAAGGGAGTTTTAAACAGGCTGAGCTAAATTCATAGAATCATAGAATCAGTCAGGGTTGGAAGGGACCACAAGGATCATCTAGTTCCAACCCCCCTGCCATGGGCAGGGACACCCTAACCTAGATTAGGCTGGACAGAGCCTCAGCCAGCCTTGCCTTAAACACCTCCAAGGATGTGGCCCCAACCACCTCCCTGGGCAACCTGTTCCAGGGCCTCACCACTCTCATGGTGAAGAACTTCCTCCTCACATCCAGTCTGAATCTCCCCACCTCCAGCTTTCCTCCATTCCCCCTAGTCCTGTCACTACCTGATGCACAAATTTAAAAATGCACAAATTTAAAAAATAACCAGGAGATCAATCACCCTTGATATTCCTTGAATGTAGGCAGTGGAGTCAGTGCAAGCTCAGATTCTGGAAGTTTAAATTATCTTCCCAGCCTTACCTGCCTGCCACAAGGTTTCACATTACTCCTGTTTCTCTCAGACTTTGTCTTTTATGTCCCTTTCAACGATAAGCTCCCAGAGATAACAGCTGTCTTATCTTACTCAGTTTCACATTGCTTTCTCAGGATCTCCGCCCTTGACCAGTGCTACAAGAAATACAGCAGTTTTGCATTAGCTCAATTTATTTTTACTTGAATTTTCAGCGTCTCAAAGTCATAACAACCAGAAGCAGCTATTGGGTGATTTAAAGCTAGGAGAAGGCTTGCTTCCTTAGCTCTGTAAGTCGTGACAAGACACCTGGACCGGCCAAACCAAACCCACTTTACTAGGACACTAAATTAGTAAGACTATTTTGAAAAGCACAGCTCAGATGCTTGTGGTTACTCTTTGGCTGTTTGCACTCTGCTTTAAATAATTACACGTGGGATGACGAATCCTCCCTATAATGAAAGAAGAAAGGAGTACTCCGCAGATATGCATGTTATGGTGCTGATAAGCAGCAACTAGCCCTGCAGGAAAGTTTTAGTGTGTGGATAACAAAAGCAGCAGTAAGGACAGAGAGCTGCCAGGCCAAGGCAGAGCTCCTCCTTTCCCAGTAAAGTAGCTCTACGGTAATGCTGACTCACCAGTTCCCTGTATGATAGAAGTGGAGAAAAAGCAATTATGTATAATTTTTATGCATCTCTTTTCCTCATGCATCACTATTCCTCTTGTGGTTAACGCACCACATTTCATCTGGCTGAAAAGCCAAGAATTCTCCGTGTAAGAAAGCCTTGTAAAATTATACCTCGAGCTAGATGTGTGAAAACTAGATAAGCAGGTGCTAATAGTTCCCAGTCAGCTTCAAAGAAAGGATAATGTTTCATTGCTTGGCAAACCAACACTTAATGTACATAAACCAGTTGTAAATAGTTTGTGGAATAGTTGCAGAGAACATTTAGAAGAAAGATGTTAGATCCGCTGGTGTGTTGGCACAGACTTCCCTGCTTGTTTTCCAACGGTGTCTTTGAAATTTTCATCACATTATCTTCCCTCACTTCCCAGCTGAGGGAATCTTGTTCCTTATGAAGAACATTTCAGCTCATCTGCAAGTACTTGCTCATTTGAAAATTCTGGTCCACGTTAGCACCCTGCCTTCTTAGCAGCCCTATCTCCCCCTTCTCTGAGTGACAATTCTTGGCCTGGTCAGTTTAATGGCTTCTGCCTCTTGGCCAAAACCAAATGCCCCTGCATTAAATGGTGTTGTGTGCAAGAGGGAATAACCAATGAAAGTAGCTCTGAGAAGAGCTTCGTTACTGGACCTATCATCCTGTCTGATCAGTCATGTCAAATACTTCACCATTGCTCTTCTGTTTCTGAAGAGTACAGTTAAATTGTTCCTGACAGTACAGTTAAACTATAACATCAGCCAAAAAAAGATGAACTTATACTATTGTTTTTCCTTCTTAAGTCAAAGGTTCTGAGTGTGATGGTCCTAGTGAGGTGGGGACCTGAGAAAAGCAATAGAAGACAGGTTGTTCAAAATGCCCCTTTGTCTCATTTGGTGGTTGTGGTGAAAGACAAGACATTTTCCCACAAACTCGGTGCTGCAAAGTTGCTTGCCATCTCCTCGTGTCCCAGTCACCACCAGAACCCAGATGCTGTTCTTGCATTCAAAGGTGCTGGTTATTTTACTGAGTTAAAAGGAAATGCCTAAAAGAAAAATGCCACAGGGCTTGGAGGACTCATTCAGTGTTCATCACCACGGGACTCCTTTGGAATTCCACAGACCATCTCTGTAACTCCATGTTTATGGTAAATGAGGAATGGCTGAGGCACAACGCTCACCCTGTCTGGCCTGACACAGCTCTCTTGATTTTGCCAGCCAAAAGCCAGCTAATCCTGGCTGGAAATGAGCACCCCCAAATACACCAAGCCTTAACATACTGCTGGGTACCCTGGCAGTAAGAGGAGGCATAGAGGTACGACCTCTTCTTGCTGCCAGCACAATGCTTGTGAGGCTGGCAGGCTGCCTGAGCCTTAAAACAACAGTGAAAATCATGGGCTAAATTCTCCTTGACTTTTCCCCCTCCCTCAGGATCTCACATTAATCTCATTAGATCTGAGTTTCAGCTTTCCCGTTTCCCAACCTAAAACCCCCATAGGACCTCAGCGAGCTGAGTTGCACAAGTTTTGCTGTGGCCCTGATCCTCTCTCTCTCATCTACGTCTCCAAGATATGGAGCCTGGAAATGGGCGGTACCTGCAACGCTGTTGACTTACGCCTGCAATCACTGTTTGGAGTGTTTTGCAACATTTTGCAAGATGGCAAAACAAATGATCCTCTGTTTTAGTTTCGAGGTAAATGTTGAATTCCACAGCAGATACCTTATCTCTTGCGGTTATGGAGAGAGCAGGACACATTCAAAACAAGAAGCCCGAGGCAGAGGAAGCTTGCCTCTGTATTTTTACACTTTTCTAATGCATGCCTTTCAGTTCCAGAGCTTTGTGACATTTTGTTCTGGTCTTTTGCAGGGCCCTCACCCAGTGACAATCAGTACAAGCTTTTGCACCTACATCGATGCTCAGATCTCCCAGCTTCAGCTTGATACCATCACGGTTTTATTCTCCTACTGTCAGGATTCAGCCACAGGTCTGAATATAAGCAAAGTGGCTTTCAGCTTAAACTCAGAGTAAAGCTGATGAGTGAATGGGCTCCTCCTGAGGCTCGCCAGTGCTTTGTACTTTGTAACCTGAATGTTAGTTAGCAAAAGAAAGACGTTTGGTTTAGTGAGGTTGTGATCAAGGTTTGGCTGGCTTTTTGAATCACCTCTAGCACTAAAATGAATTAATCCTAGAAGGCCTCTTTGTACTGTTTTCACTCTGCTCTGCTATGCACAGGTTTCAATACCATGCTAACTTCTGAGGTGCTGCAGACCCTCGGGATAATCAGTGGAAAAACAAATTACTCATGGCAGCTGTCATTGTTGTGCTTTTCTCTGTGAAGAAATATGTGCAAGAGTCAGTTGTTCTGGTAAAGCTTTGGATTTGGCTTTTACTTTGTTTTTCAGACAGCTTTTCTAAAGCAAAGAGACTATGTTTGTGACCAAATTTTGTCAGTGTCCCTTTTCTCTGGCCCTCAGCATCCTGACTGGCTCCATTGCCTGCTGCCTGACTTGAGCAGTGCATGGAGGAGAGGTGTAGAGGAGCTGCTGTGCTGGGGAGGTGGCTACAAGACAAGCTTAGATACAGCGATGGCAGGCAGGACCATGCAGAGCACTCAAAAAAGCCCTGAGGACAACTCACCCCATATGTATGGTGTGTAAGGCACATAAACAGGAAGCATAAAGCCACAGGAAATTTGATGACTGAAGTTCCACCGTTCATAGACACATTATTTTTACTAGCTCTATCACTATGTGCTATAGCAGTAATGAGTGTTTGTTTTCTCACCCTGCTCAGACCTTGGATAGGTAAAATGTAGTCTCTGTAGGTTATGGATTGCTTTACTTTCTGCCTCCTGCAATGCTGCATTCTGGAAATGCTGAGCTCTATAAATTCACAGCTGGGGATATTGAAGTCCAGCCATAGGGACACAACTCCATCCAGAACTTGGGAAGACAGGCTCAGTAGGAATGTTATATTGATTTGGTTTTATAGAGCTTGGCATGTGTGAAGGTTGCTGTTGCCACATTGTGCATGCACTTAGGTGTCAGGAATATGACATTCTTCAGTTGCAATATACATTTCAGTCACCAGGACAAGGTTGATTGCTATTTTGTTTTGAAGTATGGAGGAAAAAAATATTAGCTTTGTAGCATGTCTCAGAATACTCTTTTAATCCTTCATAACATTTCCATGCTGCTTCTCTCAGCAAAATTCTCCTTTCTAGGAATTACACAGATGAGCAATTTTTCTCCTCCAGCTTTCAGCCATGTCTTGTCCTGACACAGCTGTCCTCAAAAATGTCTTCATACACAGGCACAAACACTGCTCCATCCCCTGTGCTGCTGACTGACAGATCCACTCTGCTTCAGCACTGTTTTTCTGTCATACTAAAACCAAAGTGGTCCTTAGAGACAGCACAGAGAGAAACCTGAAGCTTCCCTTTCTATCCATCTTGAATAGTATCTGTCAATCTGTCTGCACTGTTAGCTATCAGGGAGCCAGGATCGGGGGGAGAAGTGAGGGGGTGTGTGCTCCAAATGTAGGAGCATCCTGTGAGGGATTCTGGCAGAGCTCCCCTTACCCACATGCTCACTGGCAGGGATTCTGTGGTCCAGCTTTACCAGGGAATACACACAGATAGAATTTTTGCTCAAGAGCTCTGCATCCTGGCCACCATACTTTGCTGGGGTCTCACGCAGGTGTTTTTCCTCACAGGCAGCTTCCTGGAGATGGATTTCCTGGACCACAGATGGTCATCACCCTGTTCCTCTTGTATTACTGCTGCTTTACCATTCTCTTCCAAATCAGGTTTTCTGGCAAAGCCTGCCTGTCTCTGCTTTCGAGGCCTTTCCTGGTCCCCATTGCTCACAAACGCCATTCTTGCTCTGCTGCCCACAGGTGATTCTCTGCTTTCTTTCTAGCTGCCACCCCCATTTGGATGACACTCTAGAACAGTGTCCTGCACAGTTCCTGCCATCTCTTCAATTTCTCCATAATACTCTTCATAGTAAGTGTAGGAAGCCTCACAGCAGGTTCATACTGCTACCTTTTACACTGCCCAGCACCATCTCTTTGTTTCCTTTTCCTGCCCAGCTGGACCTGTCTGCTGTTTCCTCTCTTGTCCTTTGCTTGTGGAGTCTTTGAGGCTGTTGAGGTTGGGGCTTTCCAGGAAGCAGTAGTTTTCCTTCACTCATTAGGGCAGCACAGGTCTGCAGCAACTCTTACCCAAACTCGTAGCTGATACAATCAGCCATTCCTGGGGACGTTCTGTGCCCATCTTGCAGTGCTGCAGCAGCACTCAGTTAGAGCAGTGTGCTGGTTTGAACTAATTGGAGGATTTGAATGAGAAATTAGACTATATGCTGAGAAAGGAAAACACTGATGATGCTACTTCACTCATAGATTTACTGAGAAAGAAAAAAAAAATGTTTTAAGAATTGTAACCCAAATATAGGTAAATCAGACTGCTTTGGACTGTGGCTGTTCTCCTGTCATGGCTCTTTTCTCTCTTCCTAACTGGATCTGAATAATTTCACTAACTTCTTTCCTGTTGCTAATCCCCCTGGCCGATCTACCTTTACCTATCTGCTGCATTAACAGATGGCAAGATAAGATTGGGGAAGAGGGGAAAGGTGGTAGGGGTGGTTAGAAACCCCTCTTAGGGATTTTGATCTCTGGGAGGGGTGTGGTGTTTCTGTATTACCTTTTTTCTATATATATCTGTAAGTATCTGTTATATATTGTAAATATCTGCTTGTATATTGTGCAAAGCTGTAAATATAAAGCTTCATTTATTAAATTCCAGTCGACTGAGTCCTAGCCTGGGTTATTTCAAAGTATGGGGGGAGGTGGGGAACTGCTGAACCACTACAAGCAGTTGGTCCAACCTCCTGGGCTACATACCTCTTACACTTCTCCTTCCCCACCTTCTTTTCCCTCTTTTTCTCCCAGGCTCCATCACACACTGCCATCTGAACACAAATTAGCACTGATGGTTTTACTTCTGTTATTTAAGGGCGTTCCACTGGTTTTAGGGTTTTGCTGGTTTAGTATTTTTCCTTGCAAGATGTTTTTGTGTTTTAGCTCTAAAGTAAATCCACCTCACGCCTGGACTATGATCCCTCAGTGACTGTCCTCCCTCCTGAAATTTTATCTGCTCTCTGGCACATTCCTTCATGTCCTTTACCCCCTGTTTTTAAACCCAGGCCGCTTCCTCCTTCCCCCTCCCCCTCCCTGGGACCACTGTCTGAGCATTTTTCTTAGCCACTTCCCTTTTTCAGGTTTGCCATTCAACTGCAGATGACTGAGGGTACAGCATCCCCCACACACACTAGAGTAACCCTCTGTCACAGCACATTTTAAATTCATCAAACTATTTATAATCAGCTCTCTAATTACATTCCTAAGGTCAATATCCAAGTTCAGACTCAGAGTTGCTGATAAACTGCTGCAGAGCCTCCTCTTCTCCAGAGGTTTCCAGAGGTGCTGGGTGCTAATTAAAGGCTGCAGTTGGAGGTGCCACCTCTCTCTCACACCTCTCTCTTGCTGATGCTCCTTTTGCTTCCTCTGTCCCCTACATGGCCTGCCACAGAAGTACACTTGGTGAAAGCTGATTAAAAAGTGCCTGTGTTTACATGCCTCAGTAGATCAAGCTGCATACCCCAGAAGGGTCTCCCCAGCTCACCCAGCCTGTGTCTGGCCCCAAGAGGATAGCTTGTAGCACCCAGCTGGGGACACAAGGCACAAGTCATGATGTTCGCTGGGCTCCTGTCCCTCCCCACTGCTCTGGGTTTCAGCAGTAGGTTGCTGTTCTCCTGTCATCGTTACAGACCCAGGTCCCGTTAGGCAACTAAACCACCAGTTACTTTTCAGCTAAACCCCCACCTTTTCTCCATGACTTACAAAAGTAAGCTAGTGCCACTCTTTGGGCTTGCCTACAGAAACCTAGAGTCCTGCTGTGCAGCACTAGCTCTTAGAGATCATCTTCTGTGGAACCAGGAAGCCCCTCACTACAGCAGAATGCTGGCCAGGGAGACATATATTCCATACAGCCCCAGAAGGACTGTAGACATAAGATATGGGGACTAGTGAAAGGGATGTAAGTCTGGTGTTTAGTTTGCCTCTAAATGCTTTCACTCAGTGGCATTTCAGCAAGCAGCCACCACAAAGCATAAGGCAGAGCTGGCACCAGCTCCCAGCATGCTGCTGGAGACTCAATTAAGCTTGTTCCATCTTCTGAAGCTTCTTCCATCTTTTGTAAATCTCAGGAGACATTTTTATCATAATACTGTCATGTAATCTTATATAGACCCTATCTTGGGTAAGAAAACTTTAACCAAGAATTAAGGACTCTTGGGTGAACCTGTCTGCTTTCAGTGTCAAGCCTGAAGGGCATAAAGACTAGAGAACACTAGGAGTTATTTATTGCCTTCCTGAGGTCTTAGTAACACAGAGGCTGGAGAAGGTCACACACATGGGATCACAGTCTTACCAGCAGTTTGGCCACTGTGGCCAGACTGGTTAGAAAGCCAAGGTTCCTCAAGTGCACATCCAGGCTCATGACCCCCTGCAGCAGCATCCTCACCACCTGAAGGTCAGCCTTCACCCAGAAAGCTCAGAGCCTCATCTAGGATGAGGTTGGAGAGCTGGAAACAGAGAAACAACTGAGGAGACAGAGAAGGGTGACGGGTCTCTGCAACAGAACCACTCTATCAAGAGAAGGTTTCATCTGCCTTTAACTGACGTTTTTGTATTGCATCATGCAGGAGAACTGTGGGCAATGCATATGAGGAAGCTGCTTTTAGCTGAATGGGAGAAAAGGAAACCCAAAATGTTCTGAGCTTAGTACCGGAAGTAGACAGGGAGGGAAGAAGGAGATGCTTGTGCCTGTCAAGCAGGATACTGCAGATATACCCCACACTCTAAAAAAAAAAAAAAAAAAAAAAAAGTACAGAAGGGCATATATTGCACAACTGCTCTCTTTAAAGGTCTTGTGATTAAATAAATATCCTCCTTTAGAGGTAGTGAGACAGGTTTTCTGTACACAATTTGAAGCCAGGAGGACCTATTAGATCTAGTCTGGTCTCTTCTACACCCCACACTACTGAATTTCACCAAGTAAGTCACTATGAAGCTCACCATGTTCAGCAAGGCAGAAACACTTTGGTCTTGCGGGCAGCAGTCAAAGAGCACCGTTGCTGAAGCTCAGACGCTGGGGGCAGCAGTGGTGAGCTATTGAATCCAATATGCCAAACCGTGCCTGCAAACACTGAACAAAAACACTCTTGGAAAACGAAAGTGACTGCTTTCTTTTGAAGCACTCTAATTGCGTGACTGTCTTCATGACAGAATGTCTTAGTTTCTAGCAAGAAAAAAAAAAACAACCCATCGTTTCACTTGGTTCACTTGGCTGGAAAAGTGAGGACTTCATTTTTTTTCGGTTTGTGATTATCCAGAAAAATACTAACTTCAGATTTTAAATTTTTTTTTTTAAAGACGTGAAAACAAAATTTGAGTGCTTACAAGGCATGTTCTTCTCTCTGTTCCCAGTAGTAACCTTTTATGATGCAAGCAAAGCAAACTATTGCCCCATCCTTCTGCGTGAAGACCATCACCACAAGTATGATTTTTTGAGAGGTGTGCTGAGGTTTTATTAAACATTACAGGACTATCAGTGGTATGTCAGGGATCCACAGGGAAGCATGCTCCACAGTTGGAAGTGTTCTCTGGGTAGGTCTAGGACAGCAGAGATAACCCTTTTTTGCCTCCAAATGATCTAATCCTGGTTTAATCTATGTAATAAGAATGAGGAGGTTTTATTGGGAAGCTGCAATGCAATGTTCTCACATACTTCAGGATGTAAGTCCCAGAATGTAAGAAATACTTAAGGTGACCGATGGCAAACAACCACTGAGAGGCGTGAAAGAGTTGCTTCATTCAGGAGGCTTGTGGGTTTGGTTTTAAATGATGCGTACTTGAGTTTTGGAGATTGTTGTGCTATCTGCAGTGACACCCTGTGGTGAGGAAGGAGTCATTTATATCCAACTCAATTAACTCAAAAAACCCAAAAGTACTCCTTGACTGCCCTGCTGCTTGCAGTCATTTGCAGGAGGAAACAGGAAGGCTGGGGAGGGACTATTCACAAAGTCTTGCAATGACAGGACGAGGGGGAATGGGTTCAAACTGGCAGAGGGGAGATTTAAACGGGATGTTAGGAGAAAGTTCTTCACAGTGAGGATGGCGAGACACTGGAACAGGTTGCCTAGGAAGGTTGTGGCTGCTCCCTCCCTGGATGTGTTCAAGGCCAAGCTGGATGAGGTCTTGAGCAACCTGATCTAGTGGGAGGTGTCCCTGCCTATGGTGGGGGGCTGGAACTGGATGATCTTTGAAGTGTCTTCCAACCTAAACCATTCTATGAAACACAGCTGAAAGATAGCTCTTCCTGGTAATGAGCAGCATTCCTTATAGGCATATGAGGAGACAAGTCTTTTGCTGTTACTATTATTACTATTATTCAGACATTATTCATATAGTCAATATTCTGAAAGCGATTTCATATGCATATTGCCTGGCTTTAGGAGGAAATAAATGTAAGATTATAGTTTAAAAGTATAAATTGTGTCTGAATGTAGTTTAGTTTAAAAATGTAAGAAAATTCTCTACATATACTTCCAAGAGCAATGTGTTGCATACAGAAAAGGACCTAGTGACTTCTTATTATCTGGAATCATTTAATGGTTGGGGTTGGAAGCAACTTTTAGAGGTCATCTAGTCCAATTCTCCTGCAGTTAGCAGGGACACCTGCAGCTAGATTGGGATGCTCAGAGCCAAAGTGATCTGGAATGCTTCTAGGGAGGTAGATTCTATCATCTCTCTGGGCAACCTCCTATGGTGTTTCATCACCCTCAGCGTAAAAACCCAAATGAAAAAAATCGCAGACACCACAACTCTTCCTTAAATCTGATATGAATCTCCCTTCTTCAGTTTAAAATTATTAGCCTTTGTCCTATCACAACAGGCCCTGCTAAAATGTTTGTCCCCATCTTTCTTACAGACCCCCTCTCTTAAGTATTGAAAGGCTGCAGTAAGGTCTACCCAGAGTCTCCTTCAGTATGAACAACCCCAGATTTGTGTTTTGATCAAGTTACATGGCCAGATGGATGTACTGACCAGCAAATAACTTACATAATTTCCTTTTTATTCCCTTACACCTCAGTTTTCCCCACAGTTGTTCTTCCTCAATCATCTAAATTATCCCTTTCCCTGCCTTTAGTTCTTTCCCTAAATATCACATCAGAAATCCTGTGCAATCCTAAATGCTCTTCCCCTGCATCCCACAATGTTTCCCACCATTACATGAAGGGTGCTCCTTCATTCACTCACTGTAATGGATTTCATACATGGTTCCTGGGGTTGAGACTCTCCTGGAACAGCCCTGGGAGGAGCTCACACAGGGTGTCCCTGCCTCCAAGTCATTGTGTTCCTGTGCCCTTGTGCACATCTAGGCTTGTGGATTAGCCCTGCAGGGTAGGGTAATACTTAGGCTTTCCCTCCCATCTTTGTCTTTCTGTGCTCCTGTGTGGGTGTATAGAGAAGCTTTTAACACACATCTGCCTCTGTAACAGTGGAGCCTGTTGTAAAGCCAACACATGCTTTCTCCTGTTTTTTTAAGCACAGATCACCTGTTCCTTTTTCATTTAGTTTCGCTCAAACTAAGCCAGCTTCTTTCTCATTACCATTTTACATCCCTTCTCTTTTGCTTTCACTCCTTTACCTCCATCTTCCATTTTTTTTTGTAATCCAGCCAAAGCCTACAGCAATGATTAACTGCTACTCTATGCTACAGCCTTCATCTGTTTCTGTGTGGTCCCCACTAAGCAGCCTACAATCACCATCCTATTTTTCCTCATGTCTTCCCTAAATGCTTACCCCATTGCAGCCTTTCTACTGTAATGAGAACTGCCTCTTTCCCAAATTCTACCTTTATACTAGATCACATTTTCCCAATTACCCTGAGCTTGACCAGTCAGACCTTCTTGGCAAGCTGAGTATTCAAGAACACACCTGCCCCATTCCCTTCCCCAACAGGCTCTGTTCTTTGCCCACAATTCCTAACTGGAACACCAGCCCTCAGCTACTTCTCAGAACTTGGGAGTAGGATGCAGTTGGTGTCCCAAGAGGAAAGCACTGACAGAAATGTCATCTCTTTCCCCAGGCTCTACATCTTCCTGAATGACTGGGTACTCATTGTAGGTTAGCTCAGATTTTGTTCTGCTCTTAAAGACTATTGGAAAAATTGTAGAATCATTTTTTCCTTTAAAGGATCAAGACCACAATGTATTATATCTAAGGGAAGAACAAACTCTGACAGTACTTTTCCCCAGCAAAATAAGCAAGAATTCAAGGAGCATTGCAGTTACTTTGAGGAAGATTATAAGAAGTCCTGTCAGTCACTTAAAACCTACCTGTGCAGCTGCTTGCTGTAGTTGATATCCTACATGAAGGAGTCTACATACAGTTTAGTAAATGTTGTACAAATTATATTTTTAGGTATGTTTTAACAGCCCTATTCAGTTTTTCAATGGAAGTCACACAGCTAAAGTTTCTGTTGAAATAGAAATGCCCACAAAACATTTCTACTAGAGACAGTTCCTCCTATTTAGAAGGCAGTGACCAGAGAAGTCATCTACAATGTTTACCTGTTGAGACCTGCAAAATGCAAATTAAATCAGTACTTTTCTTACCTGGTTATACAGTATGAAATGCTCTAAAGCAACTGTTTTTCAACTTTGAAAGGTAAGGCAGATGGGGAAGGAATAAGAAAGTAGTATGCTGAGGAAAAAGGATGTAAATGAGACTGAGTTGTAAAAGGTATCAGGTCCTAAGCAAATAATACACAAGATATAATTTAGGAAACAGTATTTAATTTAAAGTTTTTTTTTTTTTTTAAAAAAAAAAGCTCAAATGCCTCTGAAAGTGAACATCCATTTGCTAATACTGTTTATGTTACACAACTGAAAGCTTCAAATCTTGTCTTGCAAGCACTGGATAGTAATTTACCATTGTCCTCTGTACATTTAAAAACACTGCCACAAGTTGAAACGTCAACAAAAACACTTTACAGTTTTGTAAAAACCCATTCTACAAAATTCAAGATGCAAATTTATTATTTGTTAACATCATTTCAGCTAAAGTCTTGTAATTAACTCAAACTGATACTAGAGATCAGAAGTTTCTCTGGTACCACAAATCTAGGTTTCAACACAAGTGGTACCCACATCGCATGAAGCAAAATTAGTCTTTATGACCAAAAGAGGAATGTAAGCTATTCAGTATGTAGACTTCCTTTTGCAACCAATTGTTGTAGTCCAAAATGTACCCTAACAGCTCCCCCTTAGGGAGCTGCAGAAAAGTAAATTTTTCAAGACTGGTCCCATAGTCACTCAGATTCAAGTTGAGAATACAAAATGTGTTTTGGAACAGCTACCATGTTGATATAACTTGCTTCACCTACTACTCCATACAAAAAGTTATAAAATGATCAGGAAAAAAAATGACTACATTCTAAATGTGCTTCCTAATTGCATGTGAAAAAATGAAATGGTTGTTTCCCAGTTTATGCCTTAAGTTATAAAAATGGTTTAGGTTAGTTTATAACCTAAACTTTGTGAATTTGAGTTAAGAAATGTAGGAGAGCACTACTCTCATGTCATCATTAGTAAACATATCGCATTGTGGATCTTTTTCCCATTGGCAAAAATACGAAGCCAAACTATTTACAGTTTCTTTGCTTTGCCTCTTCAGCAAAGTGAAATGTAGCACCAAAGGAATCTAATATTACCTCATCTGTCCTCTATCTCCTCTTCCTAATTTTTCAAGATACTCAGAGCACTACTTCCAAATCTGTCATGCTTCAGCTACTAAAGTTTGCATTTCTAACATAGCCACACTGTTTCACTTCTAATAATAAACATATTATTTGAGTCAGTTCATCACACCACGTGAAGTAGTAAACAGTAATTCAGATTTAAAAGTGGTATTCCATACAAATATTGCATATAAGTTACAGTTGAAAACACAAACTGAAAAATTACAAGATGAAAATCTTTATCAAGGGAAGTAAAATTCTTTGGTGAGCATAGAGACAATGCATGGAATCTGTTTCTTTGCATTAAAATCCTCCCGAGTTGAGCAGGACTCGTACTCTGCCACTCTGCGATTTACACGGGTTAAAATCTGCATGATTTCAAGTTTCCTTGCGTGTTCCTTCAGCATTTTACAGAGTGACTGAATAAACCAGGAACCTTCAGCTGAATTCCTCCAAGAGTAATAACCTGTGGAAGAGAAGAATGTCAAATTGACCAGATGTAGCAGCCTCCAACAAAGGACAGGATATCAATTGGGAGAGCAATGCATTGTTTCCAACAGCAATCCATGTTCTAAAATAAGAAGTCAAAACCACTAACCAATGGAATTTAGATTTGATAATCCCCCCAAATTTCAACTCCAAAGTTTTTTCTCATCCTCATATCTTTTCTAAACTAAGAGAATTAAGTAGGTAGAACACTAAAAAGGCAGGGAAACTATCTTCTGCTGCAACAGTCTTAGCCATTAACCACTTACTATTTCCTTATAGAGTACACATTTATGAAGGAGAGGTGACAGTACAAGTGGAGCCAAGATGCAAAACTGATTTCAGCATCACTATCTTCAGGACTAGGCACATGAACTAAAGACTGCAATTTACTTCTGCAACTGAGAACATCAGGAACTCTGCCACTACTAATTTTGTTTAAGGATGCAATAAAGTTGACAGGCAAATAATATGCTGGTGTTTATCACCCACTTCTGTGCATGCACCTACAGATACCTGATTGTTTAGTTCTCTCAGAGTTCGTAACACCTTTTATGTCCCGCTCTAAGTTATTTGCACAACCAAGACTAACTGAATTTAGAGCAGATGAAGATTTGAGGTTGTGCTAGTGAGAAAGATACATATTCTGGGTTAATTTTCGGTTGGGTGGGATCCCTTTTGTGGGAACTGAGAACAGCAATTACCTCAAAGAAATCAAGTCAGGGAAGTAAAAACAATGACCAAGGGAAGAAAATTCTTATTTCCATGAAAGAAAATGAAGTAGGCACTCACTAACAGGATACAGCTGCAAATTGTCATTGACAATATCAATTCAATCTGACATATAAATACCATTTCAGTAACAGAACTGCCTTTGCAAGTCTCTTACCTGGAGCTGTAGAATATGCATAGAGGAAGTCTGCTTCTACAGGTATTTTCTGACACATTGTTTCTTCTGATCCACTGTCTGCCTCAATACCAGAATCTAATTCTGTCCCTCTACAAGCCTGTTTTGGAGGAAAGAACAGAAAACAAAATTTAAAAAGGAAAGAAAGGCAGTGATCATGATCAATGTATCGATTACTTTTTTTTAAGATTAGCATATCCCAATACAAAATGTGCAAAACCATAAAAATGTATATGTTCACATTTCCATTACACAAGCTCAGAAGATAAGTAACTAGCATTTATTTAATGACACAGTTTGGTTAAGATAGATGTTAAATCAAAAGTGCATTCAGAAACTCCCTGAAAACACTGGCTAGTGTGCAGGAAGATTCTTTGTAATCCATAGAATTCAGGTAATGCAATCTTAGCTGTTTCAAATACTGCCTAGCTAACAGGGCAGACTGTGTCCCTTTTAGACCTGAAGAAATCTCAAATAATTAGAATCACAGAATCAGTCAGGGTTGGAAGGGACCACAAGGATCATCCAGTTCCAAATCTCCTGCCACAGGCAGGGACACCCTACCCTAGATCAGGCTGGACAGAGCCTCAGCCAGCCTGGCCTTAAACATCTCCAGGGAAGTGGCCCCAACCACCTCCCTGGGCAGTTTCAGGCTCTCACCACTCTCATGGTGAAAAACTTCCTCCTCACATCCAATTTGAATCTCACCACCCCCAGCTTTCCTCCATTCCCCCTAGTCCTGTCACTACCTGAGAGCCTAAAAAGTCCCTCCCCAGCGTTTCTGTAGGCCCCCTTCAGATACTGAAGGGCACAAGAAGATCACCTCGGAGCCTCCTCTTCTACAAACTGAACAGTCCCAACTCTTTCAGTCTGTCCTCATAGCAGAGGTGCTCCAGCCCTCTGATCATCCTTGTGACCCTTCTCTGGACATGCTCCAGCATTTCCACATCCCTCTTGTACTAGGGGCTCCAGAACTGGATGCAGTACTCCAGGTGGGGTCTCTCCAGAGAAGAGTAGAGGGCAAGAGTCACCTCCCTCGACCTGCTGGCCACACTTCTCCTGGTGCAGCCCAGGCTCTGGTTGGCTTTCTGGGCTGCAAGTGCACACTGCCAGCTCATGTTGAGCTTCTCATCCACTAGTACCCCAAGTTCCTCTCCTCAGGGCTACTCTCCAGCCAGTCACTGCCCAGCCTGAGATTGCCTCGACCCAGATGCAGGACCTTGCAACTTGGCCTTGTTGAACCTCATGAGGTTGGCTTGTGCCCATCTCTCCAGCCTGTCCAGGTCCCTCTGGATGCCATCCCTGCCCTCCAGCGTGTCTGCTGTACCATACAGCTTGGTGTCCTCAGCAAACTTGCTGAGGGTGCACTCAATGCCTTTGTCCACGTCACCGAGAAAGATGTGGAAGAAGACAGGTCCCAGGACTGATCCCTGAGGGACTCCACTTGTCTGCTTGGTTTTGCACTAATTAATGAGAAACAATATGTTTTGAGTATCCATCTGTTTTGATGATTGTTGCTCAGCTGTACATCACCTGAATGAAAAAGAGCTTTGGTTTTCCTGCCAAAGTCTTGCACCTGTCACCTCTGAAAAGGCTGGTTAGTGTTTTCAGTTCGAGGGGGCCATCGGTACCATAGATTAATCCTTCATCACCATGGCTTAGCAACACACAAACAAAACTGCTTCGCTTGCTGTGGTCTTCTTCAGAAACTTGAAAGGAAAGAAAAAAAAAAGAATTATCTTAACTTTTTGTGATCCCTAAAAGCTTTGAACTTTTGATGCTTACGTGACAGAAGTCTTTTAAGAACTAATTCACATGTTTAGAAACCTTAAATCAGTTTTCATTCACTTCTGTACAAAAGGCGTCAGCCTACTTTACCTCAGAAGGCTGGAAAATCCCAAATTGAAGGCCAACCCTATCCATTCCAAAACACAGTCACAGAACTAGCCCAAGAACACCATGTTCCCACAGTGTCTCAAAGATACAACTCACTCAGGCAGTAATGGTCAAGTCTTGGGATCAGACTGATGAGAAGTTCTTAGCTTTAGGAAAGGATGGGCAAGTCTTAGCTTTCTTTCCAGTCACAGACATTTCAATTACTTGGATTACAGGAAATTGAATACAGCATTAAAGTTCTTGCTGCTGCAGGGGCCTAGGTACTAACATTAGAGAGGAGGCTCCCACTCTTGCCCTGTAGCAACATCTAGAAAGATTTTTCAGGTCTCTGAATTTGGTACTTAAAGACCTTTATGTGACTACAAAATGCTGGAGATATGAATCTTTAAGAGACAGAGGTGGGTGAACAGCAATCTCTCTACCCTGGACTTCAAAAGAGCAGACTTTGGCCACTTCAGAGATCTGCTAAGGGGGACTACCATGGGAGCAAGCCCTGGAGGGGAGAGAGCCCAAAGAAAGCTGGTTAGAATTCAAGGATTGCCTACTCCAAGCCCAGCAGTGATGTGTCCCAGTGAAGAGGAAGGCATGGAAAAATGACACAAGTAAGACACAAGCCTTTTTGCTTTCAACTTCACTTGACAGTACAAGAAACAGGCTGCAGCAACTCTACTAGTAAATGCACCACGCCTGTGAGCATTCTTTGGCATAAACATTAACTGGCACTAAACAACCTACATCTAAGTTAGCACACATATTTGAAAAAAAAAAATCCAAAAACAAAAACAAAACCAAAACACCACCACAAAACCCAAACAAGATTGCTGCAGGCTAACAGGCTATTGGGAATAATCCCTGGCACAGTCTGGGAGAGCACTAGTAGGCACAAGCCACAGCCATGCCAAGGAACCTTCCAACAGTTTCTTAGAACAGACTTTGTTCCAGGGCTACAGATACCTCCAGGCACCATGTAATTTACTGATCTAGATGTAGCCAAGTACAAATAAAGCAGGATGAACACAAACAGCAGTATAAAGCTTTCATTTGACTGAAGGATGTTTTGTTTCAAAAGTCAAGTAAAACATGAGTTCATTCTCTAAAAGACTAATTCATTCCACATACTTGTACTTCTGGCCCCTTAATAAGAAACCCCCTGGATCACAACACTTCTTGTGCCATACCACCAAGTATACAGCACAGAATTCCTCTACCCAATTAAGCAGGTTCCCTTCCAACTCAGAGCTTCAGTGATTTCAGGGTCAAAATGTAAATCAATCTGCATTTAAGTTTCAGGCTTTTTTCTATCTTTCTTTAAAAGACAAGAATCTTTGAGGTCTCTTCCATTCTAGACCATTCTATGATTCTATGATATGGAGACAATAGTCATAGCACAAGGGATGGAGAGAGTAAAGATGAATAAACATAGAAACTACGATGTTAATGCCAACCTTAGTAATTAATTACCAGTATGTGTAACATATCATCTAAAAGAGCCATAGAAGAGATGGAAGGGCTAGAGATGTATTTGGAAACAGTGTGTGCTGGTTTGAACTAACTGGAGGATTTGAATGAGAAATTAGACTATAGGCTGAGAAAGGAAAACATTGATGATGCTACTTCACTTAGGTTTATTGAGATGGAAAAAAAAAATGTTTAAGAGTTGTAACCCAAACATAGATAAGTCAGACTGCTTTGGGCCATGCCTGCTGCTGCATGGCCCTCTCTCTCTCTCCCTGCTTTCATAGCTGGATCTGAATAATTTCACTAACTTCTTTCCTGCTGCTAATCCCACTGGCTGATCTACCTTCACCTATCTGCTGCATCAGACATGGTGAGATAAGACTGGGGAGGGGGGAAAGGTGGTAGGGTGGTGGTAACTGCCAAACCACCACACAGTGGTTGATTTAATACACTGAACGTATTATTACTTACCATTTTTCAATAATTTAAAAATGTCCTCACATGAAAGATCATTGTTGATCTTTATCTTATATCCCAACTTCATAAAAACTTCTCTGACATGTGCAGCATCCACATCTGTACCCGAACGGTGAGACATCCCTATACATAAGGGAAAGTATTATATTTCATGTGATACAGATGGCATGGTCTGATTGAGCCAAATTCTTTTCTTTCTTACACCTGTGCCAATCTGAAATCTTATTCTGTGAGATTATAGAGTGAATTCTTATTCACTCTAACAAAAAAAAAAAAGAAAAACAAACAAACAAACAAAAAAAAAACCAAACCAACACCAACCCACCCAAAACAATCGCACTGCTACACATGCACACCATCTCTCTGCACCTATACTCCAGATTTACCTATTCCTTTTCTATATTCAGGTAGACATAAACAAGGATTTCATTTGCACAACAGAAATTATGACTAAATGGTAAGATGGTGTGCTAGTTTGAACTAATTGGAGGATTTGAATGAGAAATTAGACTACAAGCTGAGAAAGGAAAGCACTGATGATGCTGCTTCCCTCAGAGTTTTACTGAGAAAGAAAAAAAAATTGTTTTAAGAGTTGTAACCCAAATATAGATAAGTCAGATGGTTTCCAACCTCTCTGGGCTGTGGCTGGCTCCTTGCATGGCTCCTTTTCCCTGCCTTTTGTAGCTGATTCTGACTAATTCCACTAACTTCTTTCCTGCTGCTAACCTACCCAGCCAATCTACCTTTGCCTATCTGCTGCATCAACAGATGGTAAGATAAGGTTGGGGAAGGGGGGAAAGGTGGTAGGGGTGGTTGGTGAGCCCTCTCAGGGATTTTGCTCTCTGGGAGGGATGTGGTGTTCCTGTATTACCTTTTTACTGTATATATCTGTAAATATCTGTTATACATTGTAAATATCTGCTTGTATATTGTGCAAAGTTGTAAATATAAAGATTTATTCCTTAACTTCCAGCTGACTGAGTCCTAGCCTGGGTTATTACAAGGTTGGGGCCGGGGGGGGCAGGTAACTGCTAAACCACCTCAGATGGACATGTACTGCCCATCAGTTTTTCTCCCCATTGCTGCTGTATGTTATAGTTTAGAACTAGTATTTTAACTTAGTTCCTAAGAATACAAACAAGATTAGGAATTTTCCAGAGAGTTTGAATAGAAGGTAAATAAAGTTAGGGATTGGACACTGAACAATAAATGATAGGCTTATATCACCTCATTTGTATGTTGGATAGCTGATACTTGGTAGCACAAACTTGCTATGCCCTTTTTCTTCTCTTTCTCTCTGGAGCTTTGTTTGCATGGCTCCCTTATCTCCCTTCTGCTAACTCTACTGCCTTATACTGGCAGTCTGTGAGCTACTGGGAAGGGAAAGGGCAGTGGGGGGAGGCTACTAGCAGTCCCTCTGGGCTGCCCAGGGTAGGGAGGAAAGCTGAATTATTGTACAAGGAAGTCCTTGTATTGTTGTTGAGCTGTAAATATACTTTGTACACGTTCACTGCATTTTGTATTTCTGTATTTCAGCCCACTTTTTGTAAATATAACTTTCATTTTGCTTCCATGTTCTGAGTTAGTTTGGTAAATTTACTCCAGGGATAAATTCCATTTTGTTGGAGTCCAAATCCAAATCACACCACTATACCCTAACTTGTTCCCTTTAGCTACGTTTGGAAGAACTACACAGAAATGAATCGCACTCATTCAAATGACATAATTTTAGATTGCAGTAAAATTTCATTGGCATATTTAACTCAGAGCATTAATACAGACCACTAATTTACCTACTGAACAATTTAAAAAAAGGAAATAGAAAGTTGTACCAGTATGTCTGTGGAAGTTCTTATTGTTTATTATTACACATTCCCCCATCTCTGGATAATCCATTCTGTAGCTGTTGTCTGTCAGTATTCCAGAGCCCATAGACTTGCTAGCAGGGAGGTTCTTTCTGCATAGAAATTAAGACAAACTTTAGATGTTAATTCCTGATCTCTCTTCTCTAGTTTCAAAATAGCAATAAAATAAGGTTAAATTATATGATTCTCAGCTACATCTGTGAAGTCAGTTGGGAGATGTGACTTAAGACTAGTGAAGACTCTACTCACCCAAATGTTAAAATATATAAAACCACTTTTATGTGACTGCTTAACTATGCAAACTTCCATTTCAAATGGAGCAAAATATGTACATACACAAAATAATTTTTTTTTTATGAAAAAGTGGACTTATTTGCAGTAATGTTCCCTGCAACTCTTAACAAGCTCAAAATTGAAAGAATTGAGGAAGAATTCCATCTAAAATGATGCCTCTTCACAGAAGAGTAATAAAAAGTAGTTTAAGAAAACAAGATACTACATCAATAAGCAATCATTTGGGTTTTTGACTACTTTTATAAAAGTTATGTACCTGGAAAGCAAGATCAGGTGTCTCAGATTGTCAATTATATGACCTTTGATTAGAATGCATAACCATTGAAATTTCACAAGTAAACATTCAAAATCTACAATGACCCAGACTCTAAATGCAGCTGTAATTCTGCCTTAAGAACAGACCAACCATACCACCACTCGTGACTTCAGTGGCTGTCAATTTTAATTGGTCCATGGACACTGAAGTCAGTATGGGTTTTCTCATTGAAGCATGTGGGTAAGAGGTTACAAGACTGGAACCTGCTATCATATATTCTACAAAGAAAATGTTTTTAATGCTCTTAAATCTACTTTTTATTGAAATATTAAAATAATGGCTTTAGAAATTAAATAAGTTACAAGAGACAGCATAATCTGATGACAGCACTGCATCGGTGTAGCAATTAGCTGTCATCAGGAAGAAAACACAGGACTGTTCCTGCTTCTACTCCTCTAAATGTCCCTTGCACTTGTGCTACTTCTACACACAAAACCCTACAGCAGGTCACCTGAAGCAGCTGAACTGTCTGCCACGGGTTCAGGTGAGTTCTAGAAGCAGTTCAAGGAAAGGGTTGACTGTTTAGCTCTTTTCAAGAGCAGTTAGCCACTTGATAATACTGTTAAGCCAAGTCTTTTGCTTTTGTTCCTTGTATACAGACATGGCCTGCTCTGTCACAGGCTGTGTATTTTCAAAGGCAGTACAACAACCTTAATAGTTTACCATAATTGAAATTCTTCCTTTACACATTATTTCTTCTGTGGCTCTCACCTTGTGTTACAGCACAAGATTCTTCAAGTCTTAAACCAAAATGGACCTCACTTACCCTTTGAAACTAGAAATAGATTTTGCATCTGTCAGATCTTCCTCCACATGTGGTCCATCTCCTGTGTTTGCCATTATGGCTCCCAATTATCAGCTTTAAAACACAGAAAAATAGAAATATATGACAGTTAATTTTTATATGAAATAATACCTTCAGATTGCTTATTTTTGTTACCTTTCTTTAAAGTCTTACAAAAAGAGAGGGCAAGTTTTTTAGAATTATGGGAAAACCAGGAATGTTAAAAGAGGATATTCACATTGAACAACTTTTGCTTAGAAGCACTAGTGTTGGTAGCAAAAAACAGCATTTCTGAGTAATCCCTACTTGTTTTATATTTGAAAGAATGTGAAACATCTTTCTAAACTATTGTGTTCTGAAACAGCTATAGGAAAACCAGTCAGTAGATCACTGTGACAATTTCACTGAAAGTGCCAACAATAAGTAGGGTAAGAGACAAACAAATTGAAAATTGTCATCCATAAAATACTGTGATGTCCCTACATGCATTAGTAGCATTTTAGTATAATGAACGGTGTCATATATGGATCCTTTCATCTCAGCAAGACAAAAATTGAGAGCTAAACCCTGTCAACACAAGTCATCAGATATGTGCAAAAAACTAACATACAATATTAGATTTTAGGTCATAATATTTTGACAAATAATTTCTCTGCATCCTGTTGCAAATGAAACATCAGTGCACCCAACCATAACAGGTGCTCATAAAGGCAACTGCAATATAACTAACTTAGAACCACAACAATGTACATTTAAATAGTTGATTAAATTAACTCCATGCTGTTTGTTTCTATGTACTTTTACAAGTACACAGGAAAATAAATGATTGATATCAAGCTAGAAATCCATTTAAAAGCAATAAATCTCCCTCCCAATTCCTCCATGTGTACTTATTACCACAAGTTACCTTTAACTCAGGATTCAGAGGAATAAGCATCACAAAGTTGAATCGCCAGATAGGAAAAGGAATAAATGCTTTGAAGTTAAGTAAGTGCTTAGACCTCAAGAAACAAACAGGACACTACAAGGCAAGGATGTAGAGAAACATATCCAGTAGATATATTTAAATAGGGATGAATAAATAACCAGACCAAGTAGTAAGATTTGCTGTTCAGACAGAATGAAGGTTCTTACTTAAGGCTCATGTTGCTTGGTGGGCAAACTGTATTTGTCATTGTATACCACTGTACTGCTATTATTGTAAGTCTCTTAGCTTCATCTCTGTGCTCTAGTTAGTACACCATGAACATTTATTTTTTGTAGGAACAATTACTAACACATCAGAATCACTAATCTAGTATGTATAATCTTCTTCCTTTCTTTTTTTTTCTTAGAAGATATTTGCTCACATTTTGTGACTTTAAAGGTGTTCAAAGTTACTCTGAATACCATTTCTCCTGCAGCATTGCCATAATTAAGAAGTATTCTTGTTCACTAAAATTATACAAGACCTGTATCATGTAAGTTAGCAGCACACAGAAAATTTCCTGAAAAATCAAATTACAAATGTATCAAATAAGCTTTTTAATTTAGAAATAAAATTTCTAAAATACTTTAAAGGCGGTGTCATGGGGCATGAACCATATCTGTGAAGCTGAATCAGTCACCTTCAAAGCCTAATTCCCTAGAAGTTCCTCATCAGGAACTTACCAAAGGGTAATTCAAGTACCCAAGACCTGTGGCATGATGGTGATTCAACTCTATGCCTTATCACTGGGCAGGGAACACCCACATTGACAACAAAGTCTCATATAGAAGATGGTACATCCACTCAGCTGTAACTGAAAAGCAGAGCTTCTGATCCCTGGGAAGTGGAAAGAATGGCTTTCATTGACAAGAACACTAGAAGCTCCTCTGCTCCAGCAAAAGCCAGGTTCCAGGAGTTTCTATGCCTTTTTCAACCGTGGTTCCAAGCTGTCCTGAGCTCTCACACTGATGCTTTTGAACAAATCTTTATTTTGTAGGAAACATCTAACCCACAGTTGTGATGCAACTGGTGCTGTTCTTTCTTCTGGAGAACTCTGTGCAGAAGCACAATCCAAATCCATCACCATGGCTGAGATTAATTGTAAAGACATACAAAATGTTGAGTTCCTATCTTGCTTGTTCTTTGTCTGCAAACAGTATGAAGTATCACACCACATCAAACAGCAGAGTATCATGTTCCAACCACATTACCGAAAGCAGCCAGCAGGTGTACTGAGAGCAGCGTGACCCTGTCAGCAGGGATTCAACCTCTGCTCTAAATCCAGGTGTCTGCCCCAGCTCTCTGGCACTGTGAAAATCCCCAGTACCAGGGCCACAGGTACTGAATAGGCTACTGTAAACCAGTAAATACATGCCTATATGGGCTGTGGTTGCCTTCTGCCTGTCTTATGAGCCAGTCTGAGCTACTGATAACTACTTAGAGAAAGACTCAGCTAAAGTATAAATAAAGCTAGTAACACTCTGGTCAACAGATAAGACCTTGGAGTCATTAGGAAGTGTAAGTGAATCATTAGAACACCTTGGATTCACATCAGGTGTGCTCCAAACAAATAGCTGCCTCCCATTAGGGACTGGTTTTAGTATGCTGGTGGGAATAACATTTGTAAACTGCAGCAGACTTAATACACCGAGACAAATGAATGCTTCTATAACATAAATGTTAAAGCATGCTGCAAATAGTAACACCTTCAACTAAGTGACCTTAAATTAAAACTTATCTCCTTTTGCAGCCTTAAAACTGTAAAACTGCTGTCTTTGATCCAATGCTGAAGAGCCAACGAAATCTGAAGAAGCATCTAGTAAAATCTATGATTACAATGAACCACAGTACTTTGCTTCTGGAAAATAAAAGCCACATTTTATAATACTGTCTCACAACAAAAACAAATTCTTACTAAAGCCTTTGCAAGCCTAGCTCAGAGCCCACAGTTTCAATTGCTTAATGATGTGTTACACTCGCACTCCATTGCATCACAACTGTAGTTTGTCTAAGAATCTCTACAGAAGCTAGAGTGAAGAAAGAGATGGGTGCAATGTGAGTTACCTAAAATACATGTGCATTGTCTTCAGAATAGAATCCAACTCACCTTCAACATGCATCAAGTTCTGAGCACCTGAAGGCAACAAATCACCTGTACTTCTCTAAAGAACAAAAGATATCCACTAAGGGATATGTTTGGTTGCTAGGCACTGAAATGCACATTTTAGCCAGCAGATGTTTTCTGCTCTGAAGCATTAAGTAGGGTAACAGCAGTGCTCTCAGGAGGATTGTGCTGATTCTAGCAGACTGCTAAGAATTGCCTCATCTTGGTTTAGGTAATGCAATGATGTCATGTTCTGTCAGAAAGAATACACATTTCCCTGTAGAGGATGATCTCATGCTGTTGTTAGGTATGGGGGAAATTAATTCTTAATGCACTGTCTGGATGAAAAATTGTCATCCTGCTACTTCTCATTTTCTCTGAAAGCTTATAGGTAAGATGAGCATTCAACAGTAAGGAAACTTAAGTAAGTGAAATGAGCAACAGCATTTTTCTAATCTAGAATATATTCTGTAGGGTTAAGGAAGCTTATTTTACAATATTTTACGCCCATCTCCCAAAGTGCCCACCAACTTAAAGGTTTTTAAAAAGCCTGTGAGACATGCATTATACATACACAAATGCACACAAGATGATGCTACACTGAGCTTTACAGGTACGAAGTAGTTAAAGTGGTTGAAAAAGGTCTAAAACTATGTTCAGTAAGCTACCAAAAATGACCAAAGTCTTAATGGATGGCCATAAAAGCAAAAATATATGTTGCCTAATATAAAAGCAATTGTTCCAATGCTTTTATTTTCATAGGAAAATGATACAGAAAGTAATGTTTTCTACTCCACTCATGCCTGCATTTACTTATTCTGCCTTGACCTAATAAAAATAAATTCACACCATCATATATCACTGCCATAAGACCCATCAGGTTTCTTTTTAAAGCAATATCTGAATCGTGAACCAACAAGAAAAATAAATGACACAATGACAAAAATAATACCACAGCTTCTCAGACAGGGAAGGAAGCAAATAACTAGTGTCTAATTACCAACTGTATCTTGAAACATGCAAATGGCAGGAGACAAGGCATGCTCAGTATATGCCAGCTGCTACAAAGCATTCATTGTTGGAATGTTAAAATACATGTCCAGAACAGAAACAACTTAAAGATTAGAAAAGGGCAGACTGCCACCTCACATGACTGCAAGCAAAAAATGTCAAGTGTGCAATGAAGGTATATAAATATATACATGGCACACAGTGAAATTAATGCAGATTTGTAAATTAAAAAAAAAAAATCACTTCTGCAGTATATAATGATAACCAACAAATACATAATTAGTAACATAAGTGTGTTGGTTTGAGCTTATTGGAGAATTTGAGTGAGAAATTAGACTATTGGCTGAGAAAGAGTTAAACACAATGTGTCACTTCACCGAGTTTCACTGAGAAAGGAAAAAAAAAGCTGTTTTAAGAGATGTTCTCAAAACATCCAGATAGCCAGTCTGCCTCAGTCTGTGACTGGCTGCGGCTGCTTTTTCCTTTGTCTCTCGGGCTTGCTGGCTAAATTCAGAGTAAAATCACTAAAACTACTAACTTCTCCTATTACTAATCTCTCTGATCTTCAGCTTATCTGCAGCATCATCAGGTGGTGAGATAAGGCTGGGGAAGGGAGGAAAGGTGGTAGGGGGGAGTTTGGTTACCCTCTCGGGGATTTTGGTCTCTGGGAGGGGCATGGTGTCTGTATTACCTTTTTTACTGTATATTTCTGTAAATATCTGTTATATCTTGTAAATATTTGCTTGTATATCTGCATTGCTGTAAATATAAAGCTTCATTTATTAACTTCCAGTGTTTTTCTGAGTTTTAGCCAGGGTTTATAAAAGGTGGGGGGGCAGGTAACTGCTTAACCCACTACAATAAGGAATATATGGAAGTTGATGATGTGAAAAAAAAATTTTAAATATCCAAAATACAGCATTGCATTTTGTGTGTGGCCCTTATTAGGTATCACTAACAAAGATGGAAGCATGTCAGCACTGTCATAGTCCTTCACGTTGCTCCTGGGCCAGCGCTTGGACCGTACAAAACAAACAGACTTTTAGTTAGTCAGCATCAATCCGCAGAATCAGCAAGACTGACCTCACACCAAGAGTACACGGCACAGACACTTCCTTATTTGTTCGCTTTTACCTACTAACCACACGACCACTGCAACAAGTATTAAGGAACCCGACAAGGCTATTAAGGCAAAGATGATTTGTTTTCAAGGGCAACGGATAATGAGAAGCAGATAATAAGAAGAAAATAATTACCCGTTGGAGGGTACTGGCACTGTCCCCTCAACCTAGGAGGGAAAAGACAGACCACACCTTGGGCAAGGCCTTCTACACGCTGCAAAAAGCTAGTCCCAGGGTCTGCGAGGGGCTCACGTACCCTTCCCCTGCGCTGGCAGCGCCAGTACAATAAAAGCAAGCGTCCGTACCACCTACCCCTCATCCTCCCTTGGGATGAAGCCGCAGCTGTCGCACTCTCGGTTAGCAACCGGGTCACTGCACAGCCGTTTTCCGATGAGGTTTAACTCGCTGCACCCAAAGCTTTAGTACTTTGATACATCCAAACGCAGGCCCTGTGCTTCGAGTTAGCCAACGCTTCATCGGAGACTCCGGAAAGCAGCTTTTAAAATAAAACGTTCCCAACCCCACCCCCACCCCCCTTTTCTTTTGTGTAGTCACTATATCCACAAAACCAGTCTTACTTATGAAGCAGGCTGCCTTAAGTTTCTGGGTAACTAAGATAACAGTTCGGCGGCGCTCCGCTCCCACCCCAGGCTGGCCCCCAGGGCCCGGCCCCTCCCGACCGGGAGCGAAGGCGCTGCGAGGGGCGGAGCTGGGACAGCTGACCCCAACAATCAGCCACGCCGCCGCCAGACTCGCTGCCGCGGCAGCCCCCGGGCAGGCAGGCAGGCTAACAGGAAGGCGGCGCTCCGAGCCGGGCCCGCCCCGGGAGCACTGCAGCTCCCCTCCTGGTTCAGGTGCAAGTAGGATCCTGTTTCATCATCCGGCTCCCAACGGGAGAGGCGAAGGCGGCCAGCCCCGCAAAGCCGGAGAGTCAGCAGCCTGTTGGCGGCTACCAGCCCACCCAACCCCCCGCCGCCAGCCCTATCCCACATCCCCGCCGCTTATTGTTCGGCTCAGACACCGACACCACCTCCACCCACCGGCTCTGCCACTTTACCGCTCCACCGGCGTTGCTCTCCGACCTGCCGTCCCCGGAGCTCGACTAAGTTAGGCTAGGCTTGCCTCAGCTCGGCTTGGTTCAGCGCGAAGGGAGAGACGGAACACGCCTGCTGAAGGCGGCCGTCTTGCAGCTCTCTGTAGCTCCTCCCGGCGCAGGGCGGGGCGGGCGGTGCAGCCCTCCCAACCGCTCGCCGTTCAAACGCCGCTGGCGGCACTGCGCGGGCCTGGGCGGTGAGTTGGTAGCACAGGTTCATTCCTACGTACTCCCTCCGGCTGTCTCCTGCCGGGCGAAGCCGCTCCTGGCCCTGACGCGAGGGGGTGTGAAGCCGAGCCGGGCGCCGTCTGCTCCCCTTTCTGCTTGCGGCCTTTAGGGCACCGCTGTGCCATTGCTTTTCTGGCTGCCTGCTACAGGGCCTGCTTGCAGCGAACCGGCCTGGGCCTCGCCCTCGACTCTGCTTTGTCGCGGCGGGGAAACAACACCCGTGGGCTTTGTCTGCGGCTACGCTGCTCACACGTGTGTAGGAGTGCCCACGGGAGACTTGGGCGGGTTTGGGTGCTGAGCTCCTGAGCCTCGCATCGCGTTGCGCTTGATGCTCTGAGGTTTGGCTTGCAACCCAAACCCCTTCGGTTTTTGTCCTTTGGTTTCGTTCTGTATGTGCTGAAAAACGTAGCATTCTGGCAGAACGGTGGTTTATTATCGTCCTCTTAAGTAATGCGTGGGGATGTTTGCCAGATGAAATAGTGAGCTCGGTAAGCGCGGATGTGCTGGGCTCCAGCAGAGCAGAGTCTGTCTCCCAGTGCTGCACGACGAAAGCTGGGAAATGACACTGCTGACTTGCAAATGTAGCCTCAATACACCTGCCTGCCACTGTCCCGCTGCCCTGCCGCTTCAGCCTTACACGGCAGCTCTCCGGAGCGGAGGGCTAATTTTCAGCTTCATCATCAACTTTCAGGTTGGTTAGTTTCATATTTGTGTGCTGACCTTTGGTAGCAGGAATCAAAGTTAAACATTAGAAACTAAATTTATTTTCCAACTTCTCACAGCGAGAGCTGGTGGACTTCTTGAGGTCTTATCGCCAGGTCTGCCATCCAAGTTTTGTACAAATATCTCAAATCTTAACTGTAGAAGCCATTTCTCCAGTTAAGAGCACAAGATGAAAATTTGATGCTCCTTGTTATTGCTGAGGGAAGATGAATAATGTTCACTGTTATATCACAGTTCAGCTTAGCATAAGGATAACATCACTGCCCTGGTGAGACCTCACCTGGACTATTGTGTCCAGTTCTGGAGCCCCTAGTAGAAGAGGGATGTGGACATGCTGGAGCATGTCCAGAGAAGGGCCATGAGGATGATCAGAGGGCTGCAGCACCTCTGCTATGAGGGCAGACTGAAAGAGTTGGGGCTGTTCAGTTTGGAGAAGAGGAGGCTGTGAGGTGACCTTATTGTGGCCTTCCAGTATCTGAAGGGGGCCTACAGAAACGCTGGGGAGGGACTTTTTATGGTGTCAGGTAGTGACAGGACTAGGGGGAATGGAGGAAAGCTGGGGGTGGTGAGATTCAGATTGGATGTGAGGAGGAAGTTTTTCACCATGAGAGTGGTGAGAGCCTGAAATGGGTTGCCCAGGGAGGTGGTTGGGGTCACATCCCTGGAGGTGTTTGAGGCCAGGCTGGCTGAGGCTCTGTTCAGCCTGATCTAGGGCAGGTTGTTCCTGCCTGTGGCAGGAGGGTTGGAACTAGATGATCCTTTTGGTCCTTCCAACCCTGACTGATTCTATAATTCTAACTGAGCTAATTGTCATTGATCTTAAGACATTTAGGACTAAAGAGAAAGTTACTTAATAATGTTCTTTTAAGGCATAGACAGCAGGTGGGAGAAAACCTCATGTAGTTGTAAGTGTTGAGGTTCATGAATGCTACCACAGAGCTATGCTGCATGGTGCACCAAGCCAGGAAACCACTATAATGATACTATTTTGAGTAGCAGTTGATTTGCCTGTCTGAAGTTCATTTCTTGGCAGGTGTGGATAGTGAGTTTTATTATATAATTTTAGTTTTGGTTTGTTTTTTTATGTTTTTTTTTTTTTTTGTTGGGTTTTTGTGGGGTTTTTTTGGTGGTAATTTTACTGAAATTTAGGGATGTATATGATGAAACCATGTATTTGTCTTTCTGCTGTAGCATAAGGAAGAAAATTGCTGTTTCTGGAATGTCAAGTCTGTCTCTTGTGTCGGTGTTTTGTTTTGGTGGGGGTTTTTTGTTTTTTTAAAATTTTATTAAACAAATAAACCAACCCCCAAGAAACCCAAATATCCTCTGAGCTGTGTTTCTGCAAATATGTCTTGAGTTAACTAGGAAATTTCAAATGAGTAGAGAATTACAGGAATTGTCCTTTGCTTCCTTTTCAATGGTTGTGTGTTGTGGGTAAGTGCTGATAAGGGAATGTCTTTTGCACCCAATTAACTTATAGAGCCAACAGCATAGAAATGAAACTGAAGGTTCTGTTAACCAGTTCCCAGAAGCACTGATTGCGTCTATAATTTTATTTTTCGTTTCCAAATACCACACTAATTGCTGGAAAAGGTAGGGCATGGAGGAAATTGGCAGGTCAGGAGTGACAAAATCTGTAGAGATATGTCTGACCCTGATAGGAGGAAAAAACCCCTCTTTTAGGCTCAACACAAGCACTAAACTGTCAAAATGTAGTCAGGCTTAGACCTACCATGGGCAGAAATGTATACGTTCAGGAGCATTTACTGTGGGAAACTTTGAGGAGGATTCAGAAGATCTGAAATTTGGGCTTTAGGGCTCACAAGAATGCCTCGATACTTAAACTCACCTTTATAGATGCATCATGTTAAAGGCTTGAATACTTTTTAGTATAATCACTTTCATCTTTATCTTTCATTACAACTGTGCGGTTGTGACAGACCAAATAGGTGGACTTTCATCTTTGTTTACTTCTTCTCCTTCCTTTCTTTCACACTTCCTTAGTGTAATCAGTTTGCAGATGTTCAGAGGAGGTAATTTATTTTCCCGGGGAAAAAAGTTAATGAAACCTAACAATTTTTGTACATGTTCATGTGTGGCTATGCTTTACTACCTTACTTTGTATCATTTGCATTAATGCAAAGAGAAGTTTAAAGGTTGCAGGACATGCAGCATTTACCACATCACGTGCTGTTTCTGGGGAGTGATAAGATTACTATGTTCCCTTGCAAGAAAGTACATGAGATTTTAGAGCAGGTGAAAGTGCTCCTGATCAAAGGTCAGCAGTGGAGCACAGAGACCTCATTTTATGTCTCCTTTCTTTTGCTTTGAGATACAGAGCTCAGAGCTGGAGTCACTGAACTCTTAATTTTTATCAGGAATGCAAGTGTAAATTAACCTCATTTGTCTCTCCAACCATAAAGCAGAAGTAATAGTATTTCTTCACTCTTTACTGTTGTGCATATGCTTAGAGGAGGAATGCAATACCATTCTGTAAACAAAAATGAAACTTCCTAGGCATTCCCCTTTTTGTGTCTATTCTGTTGTTTGTCCTTGGTAGTATTAATATGGTCTTCCAAAACTCCGTGGAAAGATTCAGTGCCAAAATGATTTGGAATATTGGCAACTCTTAGTTAATGAAGTATACTTAAGAAAACCAGAATCTAAAGCAGTGAGGAGTACATGATGCATTAAAATGGACTCAATTTGGTACTGATTTGAGTATTTGTAATTGCTTTAGGACAAATGAAGAGAAAATGGGAAGAAAGACTGAAGAAAGTGGAAGAACTATCTTCTTACTATGAGAGAAACCCTCTTCCTCCAATTTATAGACCAAGACTATCCAAACCCTTACAGCCATCCTCTGTTTGGAAAATATTTTGTCGGCAGGCTGAAGCTTTTGATTATGTAAAAACCTGCAAAGAGGTAAATCACTGGTTAATAAGTACTTTCAAGGTTGAACTGAAGAGCTTGGTTACCAGTTAAGTCTTTACCAGGTTGCAAGGTACCTTATTCTTTCATTCTCCACCCTCTCCGCTTCCTATTCCTGATACTGCAAGTATTTTTCTTGTCTTTGCAGAAGACCATGCTACACTGGAGGTAGCTCTAAGAAGTGCTTGGTCTGATGTATGAGTTGATATGTGATGTTCACCTCTAACATTAGAAGTGCTTTTTGGAAACATTGTAGTGATAGATTTGTACCTTTTGAGACAACTGAACTGTCAGGGTTGGGGAGAGAATGAGAAGGTAGCCAGAGTTGACTAGGAAGAAAGAGCTGAGGGCAAAAAGATACACAGGAGTCAGAGACAAAGCAATACAGCTTTCCAAAGACATCAGATTAACAAGTTCAAATAAAGTCGTGAGCCAGATGAATCCTATCCAAAATGTTTTCAGTTTAATGCATTTCAAATTGGCTACTTTTAAAGAAAGTACTGGGCTTTCCCTCCACACTCTTTGAGGTGTTCAAGTGAGCCTGAAATTCTGTTTTCCAAAATTCACTCTCTCTGGCTTGCTACTATGATGGGTTTTTGTTTTATTTTAAAAAATTTCTTTGCAGACTTTGATCTAAAGAATATTTACTATAAAGTCATATACTGACATCACGAGGCTGCTCCTATCAGAACAGTGTTCCTCCTCCTGTTAGGTGCACTCACTACTAATGAAGGGAAAAAAGGACAACTTTACAGAGTAAACAGCTTACATTAATGCACAACAAAGAAAAGCTTCAAAATTTGCTCATGTAACTGAAATCACAATTATGTTCTTCATTAAAAACAGGTGCTACAGAACTTTGAAGAAGATAAGTGGTCTGTTTATAGTTTTGTAGTATTTACTAATCTTTAGCTATTAAGAAATTGATGTCGAATAGGAACTTCTAAGGAGTTTAACTGGTCCCTTGAATAAAAAAAGTCAATCTTTTTGTTTTAAAGGATGTTCATGTGTTTGCCTTAGAAAAGAACACACAAAACGGACAGAGATTTTATCTTGTGACAACTTATAAAGAGCTTTGGTTTTATTACACGTGAGTAATCGGAAAGGTACCATAAGATGGAAGGATGCTGTATATACTAATGGTAATAGCTATTGCTGGGTAGTTAGTAGCCATCATGGTTAGTCTGAGGTTTGATCTTGATCACAGGGAAAATCTTCATAAGAACAACCCAATCGATTCCATTGTAGGTTTCAGCTTCTTTTGAGTTGCAGACTGCCATTATTTCCTGTAAATTAAGGACCTTGTCAACTAGACTTACATCTAGTAACAGTAGATTTGCCTTTGTTGTCAGCTTTCCTCAAGGGATCATACCAACATGTGACAAAAACATTTCTATGATTAGTCATACATTAATTTAAATGGGCATTAACGCATCTGGTTACCAATTTATGGGTTTGTGTTTGTTTGCATGATGTAATTTCAAAAGGGAAATAGGGAAAAGGAGACCCACAGGCTAAAATGAGAAGGGATTTAATGAAATAGCCAAATGGTACAAGTGTACTAAATCTATAAAGTTATACTTAGCCCAGTAAAAAGTGCAGCAGTCACAATATCCAGGAAGGCAGTCCTCAAGAGCAGAAGGCAGAGGAGCAGGGTGAGGAGCCAAAGTATAAAACTCTAGCAGGGTTGTCTTTAGGGAACTTGTCTTTAGGAAACTTCCTTTTTTATACCGAGTGTGATGCCCATGGCATGGCATACAGCTGTGAGCCAACTCAAGTCAGCTGTCCTGGCTGATTCAGAGCTGCTAAGGGCCTGTGGCCCTTGTCTGGCCTGGGATGATTCTGTCTCAGCAAAACCAGGACAACTCTTTTTTCTAGTTTTTTGTTTTATAACAAAGCATATGGTTGCAAAATAAAAGAAACCTAAGTCAAGTTTTATATGAAAAGTAATCTTGATATTTTTTTTCTAAATTTGAAAACTAGATTTTTTTCTTAACTTAGTTGGGAAAAAAAGCCTAAGATGTATGAGGAGTAACTTTTTTTTTTTTTACTATAGTTTCCATAATGCCTTAAATTCTCAATAGCATTTCTGTTGGCAGTACTACTTAAGGGCACAGGGAAAAGAATTCTTTACACACTTAAAATCTAGGCCAAACAAATATCTTTGTTCATATTTTCTGGTCAGGTAAATTTTTTTCTAAGCATTATATGGATGATACTTTATTTTAGAGTGTGGGTGGTTGAGTGAAAAATGGAAGAATATTTAAGACTTATGGCATCCTTGTTTGGAAATAATGAGCATGTGTAAAGTTTATCATAAGAGGTTGTGATCTGGCTTTGTTTTTCCTTAGCAAAGGTTATAAAACAAGTCTCATGCATTGCTATGAAGTAATTCCTGAACAAGATCCTTGCAAGCTTTATTTTGATTTGGAGTTTCACAAACCAGCAAATCCTGGTGCAGATGGCAAGAGCATGGTCGCAAAGCTAATTGAGGTAAACTGCAGCAAAGTCATACCGTAGCTTAATACAAAATTATTATTGATTTAATGTGAAACCAAAGTATTTGCTACTTTAATATTGTTCTGCAGTAAAATGAAAAAGAATTGTAGATTCTTTTTCTTATTAGTCATTTAGTGAAGCAAAAGGTACTGTTTTAATTAAAGCAAAGGTTCCCTAAGTGAAAGGAAAAACCCTAAAATGATAGCTGTTGGAATGCTTGTATTCACTGTGGGTTTGCTGATGTAAGTTTGCTTTTGTAGATTGTTTTAGGTGCTCTGCCACTTCAGAGCTGTGAATGGGAATTCTTAAGAGCAGCATCAATAATAGTTCCATTAAAATATTCCTCAGTTAATTTCCTTTGCCAGCTGGTGCAGTCTTATATCAAGGTTTGGATAAATCTCTCCTGATTTTAGGTGTCTTCTGATTGGCAGCTTGTTATAGTTGAGTTAAATGATGATGTAGAGAATGTCATGTGATTGCACTTACTAATTTGGTACCTAAAGATAAATATCTCTGCTAATTATCAATGTTGTTAAATCATGCAGATTTCCATTGTAGTGCAAATTTGGTTAGCATATAAGATCCACTGCAAATTCACTATGACAGAGGTGGAAAATAAAGCAGCTTTTTAGATGATTGTCCACTGATCTACTCAAATCTCCATGTGAGTGGCCATTTATTTGTGAGGCTTCTTAAGTGTACATCTCCCTAGCTAGGAAGGAAGGAGGGAAAAAAGGTGATTGAAACATCTTGTGTTTTCTGCTTAGTGTTTATTGAGTCTTACCAATGAACTGGGTAATCATATCAGGGAGTTATCATACCAACCCTTTGTAATGTGATAGCTTCTGTCTTCTGCTCTAGGTAAGCCTGCATTACACACTGTGGGTGTGAACGGCTTGGTGGTGGGAAAAAAAAACAAAAGATAGAGCTACTAAATTAGGCTTTGACCTGAAAAACTCCTCAGCTTATCACTGTTGGTATATTCAGTGACTTACTTATCCAGTCTGTGCCAACTGTGCTTAAAATTTGCTATGTTACGAGTTTGGATTGGAATTGAATTAAATTAATTGTGTGTTTAAAAGTGAGCATGAAAGTAAAATCTACATTTGTGTTTTGTATATAGCACTGTAAAAAATAGTCTAATGTTTGTCATTTCAGCTTGTCAGCCAAAAATTAAAAAAACTTTATGATGTGAATTGTTCAGCCAAAGATGTCCTGAATTTAGATTCCAGTACTGATGAAAAATTTAGTCGACACTTAATATTTCTTCCCCAAAATACTGTATTTAAGGACAATATGCATGTTGGTAAGTATGTGCTTCTCTCTTACTCCAAGAAATAAAAGGTGAGCTTTTAACTTTGTGCAGTGCCATCTCGCATTTGGATGTTTATTTTAGTGGAGTAACACATGGAAACAAATCTATTTCAAGCGCAAATGACTACCTATTTCTGTTTCATTCAGGATGAGAGGAAACAGCCTCAAGTAGTGCTAGAGGAAGTTTAGATTGGGCATTAGGAAAATTTTCTTCATTGAAAAGGGTCGTCAAACATTGGAACAGGCTGCTCAGGGAAGTGGTTGAATTGCCACCCCTGCAGATATTTAAAAGATGTAGATGTGGTGTTGAGGAACCTGGCCAAAATTCAGATCCTTAGTCTGAAAAACAGAGCCTTTTTTTTTTTTTTTTTTTTTTAAGATGAAAAAAACTCATTTCTCATTCTTAGGAGCTGTGGAATCTGTGTCCCTGAACTTTGGAGTGGTAACTCAATGTGGCAGTCCAAGCAGATTGTCAGAGTTACAAGCAGACGCTTATACTACTGGCTGCCAGCCCCAAGTGTGGTACAGAGCAGTTCCTTCTTGAGTGGCACAGTGGTAATAGCAATGAGGCTCAAAGACTTAAATGGAATTCCTGCAGTTTTTAGTTCAAGAGCATGCCTTTTAACTTCCCTGCTGCTATAAAACTCTTAAGTAGTATATGGATGATAAATAATTGTGTATGACAGCAATGTGAGTCTGTGATTTTGCTAACTAAATCACATTGGTCAGTTCTTTCAAGTTGAAGCTTGAAGTGTTGATTCTGGCCCATTAGGTAAGTGTTGTGTCTCCAGTGTGAGTGCATCTGGCATGTTTACTGTCAGACTTTAAATCAATTTAGAGACTGTGCATTCATGTCCTGTCTCTCCCTTTTCAACAAGATGCTTAAGCTGCAGCAAAAATTGATTTTTTTCTTTTGAGATATGTAAATATCAGTGTCAAAGTCTTGCATGTTACCGGTAATACTGCATTTTAGACATTTCTTTAATGCATTTTAGTAACCTGCTTGACAAATTTGGCTTAAAGTGTTTTTTAACTTTGTGCAAAATACTCTGCTGTACTAAATAACTGAAATGCAGATAAATACAGAAAGTAATTTCACTAACTCTATAAAAAATATATTCTTTGACGTGATGGGAAGATTTTGTTTGAACTTGAAAGGGTAATTTTTTTTTTTTTCAGACATACTCAGTTTTTGTTTCTTTTTAACTTACCATTGTGGTGTTCTGTGTAATAAAAAATGCAAAGGAGAAGATTGTCAATGTCTGGAGCCCTCAATATGGGAAGGAAATGGATGTGATGGAGTGGGTTGAGAGGAGGGCCATGAAAATTGTCAGAGGGTTGGAGCACCTCTGCTATGAAGACAGGCTGAGGAAGCTGGGGTTGTTCAGTCTGGAGAAAAGGAGGCTCTGGGAAGACCTAGTAGCAGCCTTTCAGTACCTGAAGGGGTCCTACAAGAAGGCTGGACACAGACTGTTTGCAAAGGCCTATGGTGATAGGATAAGGGGCAATGGCTTCAAACTAGGGAAGAAGAGATTTAGATTGGATGTTGGGAACAAGTTGTTTACTTTCAAAGTGATGGAACACTGGAACAGGTTGCCTGGGGAGGTGGGTGAGGCCCTATCTCTGGAGATATTCAAGGTGAGGCTTGACAGGGCTCTGGACAACCTGATCTAGTTGAGGATGTCCCTGCTGACTGCAGAGGGTATTGGACTAAATGACTTTTGAAGGTCCCTTCTAGCTCGGACCATTGTATGATACAATTAATATAGGCACAGCTGTTTATTTTCAGGGTGTGTGTTGGTTGGTTTGTTTTTCTTTTTTTTTTTTTTTTTTAAAGGTTTAGTACAAATTCTTGTCAAGCATGGGTTTCTTAGTCACTAACCAAATCCATTTTTGTGTGGTGAGCTGGTCAAAAGATAAAAAAAAAAAAAGCAGAAGGGGAAAAACACCCCCAAAACCAAAAACCCAAACTGCAACCACTTTTGTCTTGGCTGTTTTGAAAAATGTTGAGGATGAGTTAGTGGTATTTATGTGGAATAAACTAGGATATGAACTGTCACCTGCCTTGGATGACTTTTTTTTTTTTCTTTTTGGGTCATAAGTATGTTATGTGAGGTGTCATGCATGGGTTTAAAAACATGTAGTATGTAATGTTTGGGATTAGTTACCGGTTACAATTACAATACAAGGACTGATGTAAGAAAGCACAGGAGTTGATGTAGGACCACAGAAAAGCTGCAGAGATCAATGGATTTACATTGATCTACATGGTTGACAAACACAAAACGTAAAAACGAGCTAAGGAGGCAATTACCAAGCCGCCTTGCTTCTCAAGTCTCTGTAGTAGTAAAATTACAAAGAGGAAGAATGTTGCTGTACAATACACATACACACAGCTGTTCATGTTCCCATGTTCATTTAAAAAGAAAAAAGAAGCTAGGACAAGTTTATGCCAAGCATGAGTTTCTTAGTTTCTAACCAGAACTATTTCATGCAATGAGCTGGTCAAAAGATTTTTCTTCAAAAAACCCCAGAAGGGTTAAAAACCCCCAACTCTGACCACTTCCATCTTGGCTGTTTTAAAAAACATTTGTACAGGAACTGTGAAATTCTTTCTTGACTCACGAAGGGCATTGTCTGCTTTTGGGTTGTTCTGCTTGTTTGTTTTTAAGGTAACTTTGTGAGAAGCATTTTGCAGCCTGCCCTAAGGTTAATGGAGAGTGAAGCTGCTGCTGCGATTCCAGAAGGAGCAGGAGCTGTTTCCCAGTGTTCTGCAGAAGGAATTGGATTAGATGGTTCTCTTGCTTCCAAAGGCTGCCCAGCCACTGCTCACCAAACAAAGGATTTGGAAACATCACAACAGGGAGAAAACTGGGAATTTTCCTTTCTAGTAGTAAATGACAAGGAAGGCAACAAGCAACTTTTTGTGGATCTAGGTAAATACAAGTAGTGCTTTTAAACCTCTTTTGGATGAAACAAAGGTTAAGAAATGAGATGTTCCTCAATCTTTGATCACAGACGATAACACTGTGCTTGTGGGAATTTAAACCAAATACAGTATGTCCTGAAAGACTGATCACAAATGCTGTACCTAAAAGCAGCCTTACATTCTTGGTCCATGGAGCTTCTTACATTACTACATTTAATTATGTTGTTCTGAAGTTTGAAGAAACTCTTGCCACACAGGACTCTGGAATTGAATTTTGTTCCTAAGAACTTACTGCTGTGTTATGGGTTTGAGAACTGGGATGTCTTAGCCATCAAGTACAGACCTCTAGGGACTAGATAGACCAGGAGTGGGACAGTGGAAAATATAATCTTTTGTTATTTCATTTCCATCAGGCTGCATCTCCCTTCCCTATGTAAGCTGGCTGCAGCTTCTCCCCTTTTTGCCCTCTCTTCTGTCAGTGAGCATAGTTAGTATTTCTCTGGAATTGACAGGGCAGTTGAGGCTTTTGGCCTTGAGCAGCTTGGCTAACTTTTACCGCATCACTCAGGCCTGGGTAGGGAGAGCATGAGGCTTGGTCATAGGGTCTGGTTGCAGGGGGAAGGCTTTGGGAAGTTCTGACCTAATGAGATTGTGAAGCTGAATATGAATTTGTGCATTTTGTAAATACTTGTAAATAATCTTCCCATTTAAACTTCCAATCCAGTGTGGAGTGTTTTTATTTTACTCCTTTGGGAAGGAGTACAATAGCTTTTCTATCTGCTCAACCCAAGACGTGCTGCTGTTTGGGTTAAACGAGGATGGCAGGCATTGCATTTTTGTCATTTCAGTTGCATTTGAAGCCATTTCCTTACTGAACCAGTCTTACAGGCATGGCTTCTGTGCTGTTCTGTATGTATGAATTGAGCTGCCTTATCCTATTTGCGATGGCAATTGTTAGGTTTTGGTGACAGAACAATAGAAGTTTGGGGTTGGGCACTTCATGGCCCAGCTGGGCTTAGATGGTTCATGGTATAAATATGTTACACACCTCCAGGAGCACAACACCCACTGTTGAACTGAAGTTTGAAATTTCCACTCTTCTCTATCCAGAAATCTGATTTCTCTGCTTTTTTTGCCCTCAGTGAATTGAAGGTAGTTCAGCAGCTTTTTGTAGAGCAGTGTTATGCACTTGAGGACTTTGTTTCTTTCTCAGTCTTGAAGAAACTCTATTCCTTCACTCGTGGCATTCAGGATCACTTTTATTGCTGGCCTGCTTTGTTGAAACATACTCCCAAAGCTGGGCCTGCAGTAAGCTTCTCCACTTCTGATTTAGAACTACTTTGAAGTTACTGTGCAACATTTCTTCAAGCATATTCATGAACACAAATTAAACAAAAGCCCCAGTTTACTCTCTCACCTTTTAAAGAATTTGATGGTTGTCCCCAAAAATTAACCATCTGCAGTTAGACATGTTACCTCACAACTGCAAAGCTAAAGTCAAAGTAGCTGAAATACTGAACTATATAATGAGGCTGCAGAGATGAACAATTGACATGCTTCATTAGTAGTTCTTTAAGTTCTTCTATCTTCTTAAAAAATTAAATGCAAGCCACAAATAAAGCAGCCACCTCCTCAATAAATTCTTAGACAGATTAGGCAGTGTTTAAGATACCTGCTCATTTGTCTGGTTGGCTGGTTTTGAGACTGGAGTCCACAGAAAACAAAGTTTGAATGTGAAGTCCTTTCTGGATAAAATAGTGGTGCATCTTTTTATGCTTAGTTGCATTTCACAAAGTTCATGTGAAAAGTACCAACTTCTTACACTGAAGAGAAACTTCTAGCAATGGTAATGTCAGAATGATTAAAAAACCTATGTAGAAGTGTTGAGCGTTTGTCTTAATTCTTCTAAAACACAGAAGATGTACATGTGAGCATGATCTTGCTTTGTTGCATTCTATGGGATGAGAGATGAAGTCAGTAATCATTTTCTTCCATTACACACACCCTTAGCTGGGGCTAAGGAAAAATGTTTAACTTAGAAGTGCTAAGTATTTTAAATCCTAGCCAGCTCTATTATGCTAAGAAACATTTGTTTTTCCTGTAGGAGTTTATACAAAGAACAGAAATTTCCGGATGTATAAGTCATCAAAAGCAGGAAAAAATGTGATTCTGAAGATAGCAGAGGATAATAAGTTTGTGCCTAAGTGTGAAGATGATGTTTCCTTGGAAGAAGCATATTTTCTTTCCTCTTTGATCTGCAACATTAGGTAACTGCTTAATTCCAGTGGAATTCAAACTGTTTTGACATACACATTGTAGTGATTTTTTTCTCCTGCAGCAGTCAGGAATAGCTGCTATCAATGCCCACTTATTTCACGAGTGTTGTTACTGTGTCACTTAGGAGTTCTGGTAATTTCTAGTTCATTTCTCTGTACATATAAAAAAATGACAAAATGTACCCATTATTTAGAATTGTATAGTTCTGGATGGAAAAAATTACACATTTACAATCAATTAGGAAGAATCTAAATATTTTCTGAAGCATGATTTATAAAGATAAGAAGGATTTTTTTTAGTACGTTTACTTGCATACCAGATTTCTCTTTTGGTATAGATACCTTTGGTTGGATACAAGTACATAGAATAATCAAGTTTTCTGTATCTTAGCCTCTGATATATCTTACCCTGCACTGTCGTAAGATGATCCTAATCTTTACTGCAGCAGAAAGGTTAAAAAGGTACCTCTAACTGCAAGATATGTATATATTTCTTTTGTTAAAAATATGTATTTGTGGCGACTTCAGATTTGCATCCTGAAATGTTCCTTGTCCTGAACGGATGCAGTAGCCCCACAGCATAAATTACGTAGTGTATTCAAGAGGTGTCTGCCGGAAATAGGGGTGAGATTCTGCTGTGTTGAATTTAGTCTTCTGTGATCATCTGGCTTCCAGTTAGCAATACAACAAGGCAAATAGGTTCATTGTAGAGAGGGGAAACCAAATGTTAAACTTTTCACAGAGTGTGTATGCAGAAATAATACATTAGGGCAGGTACTACCCAGCAGGCTGGGTCCTGAGATCTTTGCCAGGGACCCAATTTTGGTTTCTGGAGGAGGAAACCCTGCCCTCTGCTGGTGCAAGGGAAAGGAAACTGTCGAAAGGATAAGACAGCTATGGGGATGGCGATAGGTAGCCGTCACAGACTGGTGAGGTTAACAAGGACCTCTGCAGGGCGTCTGAACTACAGCTCTTGCTTCAGTTCCAGCAGGGCTGCCTAGAGCATGTAACTCAGGACTGTGTTATGTTATGGCAACCATGTGATGGTATGTTACACCGTGTTTACCATGCTGTATTGTAAGACTCATATTTTTCTTTGTCTTCTCTCTTTTCTTCAGAAAAAGGGATGATACCAAAGTTCTGTCATCAGGCTTTTCAGAAGAGGATAGCAAAATGTCTGCTTTTTTAAACAGTAAAACTACCAGAAGTAGTAGAGGTATCTCAAATCTTTATTATACAAAAGTACACTTAAATTAGATGTGCTGTGGTTTACACACCTGATAACCATAGCTTCTTTGTCCCAGTTCCCTTTCTACCTTAGGGATGGGGGTGTAGCAGTTTAAATGATCAATGGGAAACTAATAGTGGATTGATCCTTGGTTTTACCTAAGGGTTTGGTGTGATTCAGGTATATTTTCTGTCTGTGACCTATATAATGCGTAACAGCAGTGTTACGATTACATATTACGATGGCAACGCCACTAACACTATCTATATGTGGCCTTTGTTTCAACAGATTCTATGGAAGGTTACCAGGTTTCACCATATCCAGAAATTGATTCTTTTGTTTGCTCTTTGGTTAATAAAGATGGAGTCCAAGGAGGTAAAGGCTGCTTTAGTACTTACAAATGAGTGTTCTGCAGCAGTACTCTTAAATAAATATGTAATTTTTCTTTTTTTCCCTCCAGGAATCCGACGATGGAATTATTTCTCTCTGGAAGAAATACTTGTATATGACATCTCTGGTTACCGGTGGTGTGAAAATATTGGCAGAGCTCACAAAAGTAACAACATAATGTATGTGCTTTAAGTGCTTGCTATTCACTTTAAACCAGCTTGCTTTGTTTGCTTCTCAACTGCTGTTCTACCAAAAAAAATGCTGGAAAAACTTATGGATAGAATCAGCACTGCTTACAGTTTCTGCTCTCTGGCTCTGTGGGGATACAAAGCTATGAAAAAAAACAAACCAAAACAAAACCAAATAAACCCCCCCCAACCAACAAAACAAAACACAAAACAAACCAGGAAGAAACAAAACAAACTTCCCCCCTCAAATTTACTTTGTGATAAGTGAACTTGAATTTCTAATATTCCTCTGGAGCATTCTTCACAGAAGAACATTTCTGCTATTTAAAAATGTATGTTAGCATCTCTAATATCTAAGTCTGTGTGTTTGACTCAAGTGCTTTGATGCATTTCAGCCAGGAAGCCAAACAATCAGAAATGAGATAAAGAAAGCATTTTCAGTGCATGTAAAATTACATTCTTGCATTACCAACATGACAAAGATAACTCCTGCCACCACTTTAGCAAAACTCCTTCAGACCAATTAATCACTCCACAAAAAGCAAGTGTTGAAAAGTCAGGGTTTTTCTAGATGATGTTAGAATTGCAGTGTATCATTACAAACATTTTGACTTAAAAGTAATTCTGTGTAACATGTAAAATAATAACGTGTTTTTGAGAAACAAGGGTGTAAAAACCCCCATAGCCACGACACCAGGTGAACATGGTATTTCTCAAGCAACTTCCTCAAAGCTTGGCTTTTCTAAACCACAGCTGAAAAAAGCTGGGCAGAAAACAGTGATTTTTATCTGGCTTTTATAGTGGAACTGTCTGTAACAGCATCAGCAACAATCCTATCTTAAAGTTAGGTCACACATACTGATCTTACTTCAATGATGTATTCTTCCAAGCTTAATATAATGAAATTGCCTACATTTCACTTTTGAATGTTAGTCTTAAATGAAATATATTTTTAACTTAAGAAGCCTGAAGTTCATTGAAAAAATACAACAGACTGTACAAAATGAGTATGTAGGTATGTCAGAGTATGGAAGCGATATCCATAGATGGGGACAAACAAAATGTGTTCACTTCATGTGAGTTTCTTACTGCATGCATTTACTTAATTTATGTACTATTACAAAGCCTAAATGATTTCATTCTTAGGATTCTGGTAGATCTAAAGAAGGAAGTCTGGTATCAAAAGTGTCATGATCCAGTCTGCAGAGAAAAAAACTTCAAATCACAAAGTATGTATTCTGTGATTTCTAAGCAATTACACTAAATACTTTTGGAATGTTAACTGTAATTAATACCCTGTGTTTGATCTAGGTTTTCCGCTACCACCTAGGATATGTCTCCCATTTCTTTTCAAAGAGGTATGTTTTGTTCCTATTGATACACTGAAGCTTTTGAGTAAATTTGTCTCTGAAGGACATGGAAAGTCCCCACTGCCCCAATCTGATTTGCTCCATACAGTACTCATATTGGTACAGAATGGCTTCCCAGAGCAACTATGCTGGTACCCTAGCTCCATACATTAATATTAAAGTTTTCCAGCAGCAGATATAGCACAAAATAAAAATAAGCACAAGTAAAGCTGGGTTACTGGAAAAGTCTGGTTGCACTTGGGGCTAAAGACTTTTCTTCTGTTTTGATCTGAACAGCAGTTCCCAGTGCATAAACTAGCAAGGCACCACTGCAGGTGCAGAATGGAAAAATTGACCAAGATAAGCTCTGCTGTGCACAGATAAAATAGAAGTGCTTCTGGAAGACTGTCAGAGTCAAATTTAAGTCAGTGACCTGCAAATCAGTATATTAAAGGCAGTTATCTACCTATGTGATAAGTACGCTACCCTATGTGGGTAGAGTACTTAAGCTGACCTGATACAGCACCTAGAGTCTAAGCCCTAAACATATATTTTTTCACTGAGTGGGAAATAGGAGTTGGCATCTTTGCAACTTTTACATTTTTAAGTTTCATACTGGAAAATGGCACATTGAGCTCTACTTAGGCAGATGAACAGCTACTAGTGCTACTTCATAGAAAGTGGGATTTAAATGCATTTTCAGATCTTTGAACAGACACTAAAATTAGTTTTAACCTTGTGTTGCTTTAAGGAACTATGTACAACAGACTTCTTAATTTTTTAGAAAAAGAGCAAACTTCTATTCCTGTTAAAATAGGCTTCCATAAATTAAGGTGGCTATAAATTAACATGATGACTTGGCCAGTTTCCTGTAGTATCCATTATACATGAAAGTACAAGTTTCAGACTTCGAGATAAGAGCAATTAAAAGCACAAGGACCATTTTCATATGGACTAAATAGTATTCTTTTTTTCTGAAAGGAAGAAGAATATACAGTAATGGATGGAAAGTGGAACACTGAAGAAGAAAACCAGTGTTCTAATGTATCAGACTTGTCAAAAAGCTCAGTAACTCTAGAAAAAAGCTTGTCTCAGGACTCTCTGTTGTCAGACAGTAAATGGGACAATGCAAGTGACGATGCTTGTTTCCTAGAAGCTACTGAAGATGTGGAACTAGCTGAAGCTGCAAATGCTAGTCTGGATTATGGCATGGAAGAAATTCCTGATGAAGATATTTTGGAAGCTTTAAGAGAACAGAACACTTCCCATAAAGAAGGCAGCTAGCTACAGACCTGGCTAGCAGGCAGCCTGCTAACAGGGAAGCTTGTGTACTGCATGCCTCCTGTGAAGGATGGTGCAATGCAGTTTAAAAGTGCTCTTCCAGAGCTGTGTTCTTTGCCTTAGAGTGACTGCTACCAAACAAGTATCCTCACAACTGGATCATCTTCAATAAGCAGAGAAGTCATAGAAGATTACAAGGGGGCTGAAGAGTACTGGACTAAAAACTTGTCACGAATGCTTAGCACTTTTAACTCTCTCTTGCTGTGTGGTTTCTATTTTCTTTGTTGTATGCCCAGGTTTTACTGATAAGATAACAGATTTATTTACTTCCAGAAATGAGATGAAATTATTTATTTTAAAATTTATTTCAAATACAAACATAATAAAAAGTTTTATCTACCAAAGTTCAAAGTCTGTGTTTTTTCTTTTAAATCACCTTACGTGAATAGCCAGAGATTAAAGACCAACATTAAGGGAGCACAGGTATGACTCTAACTGGAATTACATCCTTGATTTCACTGACATGCTGAGTAAGTTGTCACACAGACTACTTGACACTCACATTAAGTCACTGACCTCTTTTAAAGACTGAAGCAAAAGAGACTGACACTGACTAACCAAGCTTTAAGCACTGACCATTATAATAATTGTTCCTAACAATGTCTAAAAGTCTATTACAAACACTTAAGGTTTCTTTGATAACTTCCCTGTTTGTTTAGCCAAAGCCTCTTCCAGCTTCATATTAATATTCTGAAAATGTCTTTCTGCTCCTAGAATTCTCCGTGACTCCACCAGAAGAGCAGGGAGACTGGAAGTTCCGTACTGTAGAAAGGAAATAGAAGGCAACATTGTTTTAACCCTTGGGGGAAAAAAAAAATCACTTAAATTTCTCTATTTGTTTCCTCTCTTTGAAGAGGTACAACAGGATTTTTAAAAGTGAAGAACAATCAGCACCAGAGATGAAATGGCAGCATTTCCCTTACACGTGGCAGGCACATTGCACTGTCAACAGAAAATAGGATGCCAGGTCATGAGCCACAGCAAAGGTAAGGAGTTCCAAGAGTACATAAGAAGTTACTCTGGCCATGGAATACAAGTGTTGTTCTTAACATTAAATACCTTCTGGAACAGACCTGTAAGTACCAGACTCTCCTCTACCTTTAAAACTAACAACAGAATAAAGAGACTATTTTTTTTCCCCCTAATTGTGTAAAAAAGTGTTAGACCTGAGGACAGCGATTATGCTTCTAAACCCTTTGAATTCCTGGACATAGCAAGGTAGCAGAATCCTCTCTGACATGTTTTAATTTCTAACATGAGACAAAGAGGGAGATACTGACAACACAGTTACAGCAGTGACTCTCATGTTGCTTCCTCAAAGGCAATTAATAAAATATTTGCTGTTTGATAAAGGCTAAGCATAACAGAAATACCCATCAGCATAGGAGAAAAAGAAAAACAAAAAAAAAAGGAGTGCATGTGTAGTGGGTTTGCAGTGACCTGCCCCCCCACCTTTTAGAACCCCGGCTAAAACTCAGATAAACACACTGGAAGTTAATAAATGAAGCTTTATATTTACAGCAATGCGAATATACAAGCAAATATTTACAAGATATAACAGATATTTACAGAAATATACAGTAGAATAGAAATACAGACACCACACCCCTCCTGGAGACCAAAATCCCCAGGAGAGGGAAACCAAACCCCACCTACCACCTCTCCCTCCTTCCCCCAGCTTTATCTCACCACTTGATGATGCTGCAGATAAGCTGAAGATCGGTCAGAAAGATTAGTGGCAGGAAGGAATGAATGGTTTTAGTAATTTTACTCTGAATTAATTCAAAGGCAGAGAGACAAAGGAAAGAAGCTGGTGAAGCCTGCCCGACCCAGAGCCGACTGAACTGCGCAAGCACACTGGCTTATCTGGATGTTTTGGGAACATTCTAAAACAACCTTCTTTCTTCTTCTCATTCAAAACTGGGTGAAGGGACATAGTGTTTAATTTCTCACTCTCAGGCAGCAGTCTAATTTTTCACACAAATTTTCCAATTAGCTCAAACCAACACAGCATGCATCGATCCACAGCAGTTCAGAAACATCCAAAATATGTACTTACTACCACTTTCGCTTTTGGATTTTCTTCTCTATAATCCAGACAGTCATACTGTAGCTTCTTCAAATCAGTGAGTAATTCAGTTGCTTGCCTCAAGGAAGATTTCCTTTCCTGTAGCTCTGCATATTCTCTTTGTAGTTGTACCAGTTGTGGTTCAGCTCTGAAAAACATCAAGGCTTTGATGAGTCATCTGCCTGTTTACTGCATAAGTAACTGTGAATATCTTTTCTCTGAAGAAAACTTGAGGGCAAGATTGGTCAGAAATCCAAAAAGTAGGTTAGTGTAACTTACAGTTTAATTGCAATGAGCATGTTACTTAAACAGGGGTAGGGGGGCAAATCCACATCTCTTTGAGTCTGACAATATAGCCTCTCTCAAGCACCTAAGAAACATCACTTGAAAAGCTGAAGTACCTGATGCTCTGCTTCTGCACACACCTACTTGCAGGCTGAGGTGCTCACCGCTTGCACTGAAGCACCCTTGGGATCCACAAACCACCTATACCTCTGCCTGACCGAAGTGGAGGGCTCAACCTCTTAAAATACCACTGCACACTTAACAGTGTGGTAGTAGAAAAAAAACCTTCAACACGATCAAAGGATTAAAATGCAACAAATAAAAACCACATTAAGACAGCTGTGAGGGGATTCAAACCCACACTGAGGGATACCTTTGAATGGTTTGCCCATAGTACTAAAAAAAAAACCCAAAAAACAAAACAACAAACAAAACAATAAAAAAAAAAACAACCCAAAACGTTCTCATGGCAAGAAAGGAAAAACTTTTTATCTGCCTTTGCGGATCTAAGTCCACAGTTCCCTGTAATGCTAGCTTCAGGATAAAGCTTGTCATTAGCAACCAAGGCTAATAGTTCTTTGAAAGACATATTCTGTATCTAAATAGTAATTAAAATTAATGGCAAGTTAGGAGAATGGGAATTGAGTGGCCAGAAGAGATGGAAGCAAACTGTGTACTCAGAAGCATCCCAGCCAAATGGCAAAGGTGGGAGACATTCTCTCACCTCAGAACCAAAAAAAGCCTTCCTTGTTAACTTTGTAAATTTATGACTCATCAGCTTTGCAATGCCAGTTTTCCTTAGGCATGGTCTGAAATACCATCCCCAGTAACTAGCTAGCTAAGAGAACTTGCAAGAACAACTATTTAGGCAACAGAAATGAGGAGAGGTTATCCTGAGCTTTTGTAAAATCAGAAAGCAATAAAGAGTTTCATCAGAATAAAATGAAACAACAGAAGAAGACACTTTCACTTCTGAGTTAGAAAATACCAGACTCCTTCATTTCTTCAGGCTATTACTATGTCTCATTAGAAACCTACTGAATTAGGTCTTCTCTGAGTTGTAACAGTTGCTGTCTTCTCTTTTTGATCTCTGTTATTATCTGAAACAAACAGTGAGAAAATATTTGAAACAATTTCTGTATCTTCAAAGGCAAACAACTCAAATATCATTGGCTTTTTTTTCCCTTTGAGGTTTTATGCTTCTGATTCTGGGTGTGAAGATACCAGGCCTTATAAACTGCCACATTTGACGTTTGTACGTTACACATTTTGAAACTCTTTAGAAAAGTGTGAAACTCTCATCTGCATCTGAAATGTCCCTTAAGGATCACTGGTACAAGCATGCAAAAGCATTTGTGATATTTTGAGCTGTACATGACCAACTGCAGTAGGTTTTTGTTTTTAAAATGCAGACTAAGCCAAATGTATGTTCAGTATGATACCATAGCTAAGGCACTCAGCATAATTAAGCTTTCTTTAATGAAACAACCAATTTAAAATAAAACCCCAAAACTAATAATAAATTTAAATCTAGGAACTACAAATCTGATTTTAAACAAATGAGTAAGGAACAAAATAAGGATAACTCTGTGCAGCTGTGAATGCCAGGTATATTAAAATGTTCATTTTACATGCAGAATAACCTACTATATCACTTCATATTAACAAGGCTTTAGCACACTAATTGCTACCTCCCAGAATAAGCCTTCTGTTGACTTTACTTGTTAAAAGCTCTTTTGTCATTGAAAAAAGTTTGTGGAAGATGTTCATAGAATAGAATCATAGAATGGTTTAGATTGGAAGAGACCTCAAAGATCATCCAGTTCCAGCCCCCCGCCATAGGCAGGGACACCTCCCACTAGATCAGGTCGCTCAAGCCCTCATCCAGCCTGGCCTTGAACCCCTCCAGGGAAGGAGCAGCCACAACCTCCCTGGGCAACCTGTTCCAGTGTCTTGCCACCCTCACTGTGAAGAACTTTCTCCTAACATCCGGTTTAAATCTCCACTCTGCCAGTTTGAACCCATTCCCCCTCATCCTGTCACTGCAAGACCTTGTGAACAGTCCCTCCCCAGCCCTCCTGTAGGCCCCCTTTAGATACTGGAAGGTTGCTATAAGGTCTTCTCAAAGCCTTCTCTTCTCTAGGCTGAAAAGTCCCAACTCCCTCAGCCTGTCCCCATAGCAGAGGTGCTCCATCCCTCTGATCATCTTTGTGGCCCTCCTCTGGACTCTCTCCAGCAGTTCCATGTCCTTCCTGTGCTGGGGGCTCCAGAACTGCACACAGTACTCCAGGTGGGGTCTGAGGAGAGCAGAGTAAAGGGGGAGAATCCCCTCCCTTGCCCTGCTGGTAATGCTTCTCTTAATGCAGCCCAGGACACGGTTGCTGTCTGGGCCACATGTGCACACTGTCAGCTCATCTGGGCAGAAAACTTCTAGCAGACAGTGCCTAACCTACTCTTAAAGATTGTTGTCATAGGGCATCTATCTGTCTCCGGATGAAACCATTGCAATGTCCTTCTGCTCTTACATTAGTTTCTTCTCCTGTCAACATTCCTCTGTTGCATTTTCAGCTGATTACTGTTTGCTCTGAACCAGCCAAGGAACTGCCTTTCTCTGAACAAAATTTTTGCACAGATTTAGGGAATACAGCTCCCTGAGACTTCTCTCCTTTAAACTAAGCAATCCAATTCTGTCCTCACAGGTCACCATCTTTGCTGCTCTCCTGATTTTTATATTCATCTATGTTTCTTGAAGGTTAGCTCTCAGTATTTAATTGGCTCTCCAGAGGCCTACGCATCCTAATGTGCATTCCTTCTTTTACGCCAGAATAGCAATATACAGACAGAGTTTGAATCCCATCAAAGTAACTCACATCTTTTCCAAAAACCCTCTGGTGGCTCCCTGTCCCATTTGTACAGCTGATTCTGTACACTTTCCTAGTGAATTATTTTATTTCTGCTAGTCCATTTCTTGAAGTTTCACTACCCAGCTCTGTATGATATATATCACTAGATTGTACATGTGCATTTACCTTAGTATTTTTCTTCTTTGTGTTCTTTAATTCCTGGGCTTCCCTGATCTACAACAGAAAGGAAGAATTACGGACTGACTATTGGCCTTGATTTCATCTCTATCCTCCTAACCACACATTTGCAAGAATTACTTTGGAATAACATTTAAAAAAACGCCAAAACCAAGCAAACCTGGTTCAAAGGAAACTGCATGTGTATCAATTATGTATCAGCCAGAGGAAGACTGTTGCACAAAATTAGTCAGTTGGCACCAGTTAGTGTAAGTAATACTCCTCGTAGAAAACAGTGTAATTTTCTATTAAAATATATAAATCTAATAATTTTTAAACTTGCTGATTCTAACAAATCATTTAGAACTATAGTTTTAGTTCTATCCATCATACTTATCACAACTCCTATAAAGTTTATTTTACACATTGTAATTAGTGAGAAGCAATCTCAGCCTTCCAAGCTAATGACCTCTTTACTGTTAGGTTCAAACAGAGGTAAAAAAGGGTGATTTTCCCTGAACTATGTTAGAGACCCCTACAGAAAAGTTACTGAGATGCACAACAAAGATTAAATTATCGACCTTGTCCATGAGCATTTAAAACAGTGATTGACATAACTGTTTGCTCATCCAAATTACGTATCTCTCCAGTTATACTATATAATGCTTCAGATGTGACAAACTTCAGGATTATTAATTGAATCCCTGTTCAATTTTTTGCTCATCCAAATTATGTATCTCTCCAGTTTTACTATATTATGCTTCAGATGTGACAAACTTCAGGATTATTAATTGAATCCCTATTCACAAAAGCTGACTCTACAACACACCTCTATGACAGCAGTGTTGTGTCCAAAGGCAAATCTCATGAGAGCCAGCACAGCCAGCAAACCACAACCTGCACACAACCTGTTCCCCTACTATTTATGCTGACAGATTACAAAATTTGAAGTATCATAAAAGAGATGAATATAGAAAATATAAAACTGTAGGCATTTTGACTCCAATGCAATATTCAGCTCTATAATCTCTACCACAAAGTTGATGTTATTAGCGGTGTACTTACACGATCAGTGATTTGGTCCTTGAAAGCAGAGCAGAAGTCATCAATAGCTTTTCTGCAAACCTCTGATTTTAGGCTTTGTCTGGAAAAGTCAGAAGGACAAAATAACCCACTTGGTGTAGTAAAGGACTGAAAAAACCAAAAACATTCCTTGGAGTAATGAATAAACTCCAATGCTAAGCAGTGAGCAGCACAGGCAATTGCAGACCATTCTTGTACTTGCAATAGCTTGACATGAGCTGAGATGTCTTCTTAGGTTTGGAAAAATAGAAAATCCCTGGAGAATACCTCAAGATCACATATGAAAAAAATAGTTGTATGACAGAAACCTAAGAGTCATTAAAATAACATCAGAATGTAACTGCAATATTGCATTCCCTAAAAGACAGGCCACTAGTGAAAACACAGGTAATAATTTTATTTTTTTTTAAACTTTGGGTATTCAGCCATAGGAAAGCAAAATATTTACCTGTAATTTGCTGCTATCCTCTCAAATTCAGTGAGAACAACATCCAGTTCTGTAATATCTCTAGAAGATCTCTTCATCTCTTTGGGACACCAAACCTCTACAGAATGTAGGCTCTCCACTGGAACAACAGAGTCAACATTAGGTACACACTGAAATAGAAGTTATTGTGGCCACCATTAAAATAACCATCTAGAAGTTGTGTTTTATATGAAACTTGATAAGAGGAATACATAAATTATGTCATCTGCCTTTGGCTGAGAAACTGGGATAGATTTAACTGGGAACACTTAAGAATCTGGATGAACAATCATGTATGACTTATTTCTTCATCATTTGAAGCAAATTCAGGAGCACATTAGTAAACTAACTGATAAACTACACAGCGTCCTGCAGACAGTTGTTTGTGCTGCAGAAGTCACTAGCCTCAAAGAAACGTGAGTTGTTGTACACATTTTGTACTAATGCCATAGAAGCTTCCCAAAAAAGTTATATATGAATATATTTCTGTAAAATTTGCAATGGTATTATTAAGTAATTCCACAAACAGTTAAACCATGTTTCCTCACACACTTCCACATGTAAATCTAGAACTTGAACGCAGCACGATACTGCTCATAGGAAGCAAGATGACACCTGAGGAACAGTTTCTCTCCACCAAAAAATGCTACTGTCTTGAAGCTCCTCATCACAGAGGTCTTTATACCAACAGCTGTGCCTACACTGTAAGACAGAGGCACTCCAAGTTCTGCTCCATGGGTGGCATTCCAGGCTTCCGGGACAAGGCATGTCCTGCAGTGCCTCACAGCTCCATACCTTTGGACACAGGCTTCACTCCAAAACAGAATCAGGCAGCATGCAAGGGATAACGCACAGTTAATGCTCTACCCATTAAGGGGAGTAAAAGACAAGTCCAGTGATGCAAACCATGGAGGTCAGAGCTGTGTGGCACAGCATTCCCTTAATTTAATAATTTTTAATTAATGTATATACCAAAAATGAAACTAAAATCACCCATTTCTAGAAGGAGTATGCCACTTCTTAGGTTTTGTTTCTTGTATGTGTTATGGGAAAACATTAATCTTGAATGAGGAAAAGCTCTACAGGAGTTTTGATAAGTCTGCTTTACCAGAAGGGTCAGACGTGGTGTTCTCTGAAGTTCTCTTCCTTTTGACTTGAACTTGAGTAGTATTCAGAGCCTTCTGCGATATAAAAAGCAGATTAACTTCCAAAAAGAGAGCCCTACATTTGCTCATTTAGAATTCTGAGATATGGCAATTAAGCAGAATGCAAGAAAGCATTTCCTGACTAACAGGTCAGTAACACCTACTTTGGCCTGTTTCACCAGAATGGCAGCACAGTATCTGAGTCCACACTGACCTGTCAGTCACTGGCTGTACAGCAGTTCAGCAGTCACTGCCCAGTACTAACTGTTCTCTGACCAGTAGTATCTGCTCACCTTCCTCTTCACCCACATTCTGTCCCAGTTCCTTGACTACTTTCTGACACGAGTAGCCCTTCTGCAGTTTACTGATGAAAGATTACCACTGTACTGAGTTTTACAACACGATTTTCAACAATTCCAATAAATTCTGATAGGCAAAAAAACATTCATGAAAACCACTACCACTTATCAAAGGCCTACATTCCCAAGCCTGCAGAGTTAACTTCCTATTTTAGCCTGGAAGCTAAAATAGGCCAAAAGCATTTTAAACTAATTGTGGTCAAAGTGCAGAAAAACACAGAATCAAAACAAGAGTAGTCTTTGTTAAACTCTAATATATACTCAAAACGGAGTATAATGCAGGCATGACATAAAGTTAAAATTAAATTGACTGATAACACTCATGCACCTTTTTTTGTACCACGTTCTTCTTAGTGGGTTTATCTTCAGGATCAGAAGCGTTGATTTTCTGAACATCACCATCAGGTAATTTTGAGCAATGTGTTTTTTTACTAGGAAAAGAAAAATATCCACATGTAAACCCACTACACACTGAGTGTTAAGAGCTACCTTACATGTTAAGAACTACTAGGTATTTAGCTTAACTAACTAAGCTTTAAACAGAATGAATCACTTCAAGATAAAACATTGTGTGCTTCAGTATGTTGCTTAGCTTCACCCTCTCAGCATGAGTAACTACATCTGCTGAAGCCTTAGGCTGCAAGCTGTGAACTTCCACTGGGATTTAGTGAACTGCACTTCTTAGGCAAAAAGAGGAAGGCCTCCCTCCAAAACCAGCATAAATCAAAAAATAAGGATGGTTCAAGGCCACGGCCGTCAACATGAGTTGGAACTAGTCAAGACAACAGTCTGCTGCCTGGAGACAGTGAAGGAATCCAACAAGGAGTCAGAAGTTGTTGGAGGATCTCAGACCAGAATCACCACAGGACCACATGGCATGTGAAGACCACATGAAGGTCAGAAGCAGTGTCTGTAAGGGTACAAATGCTAATGGATTTCTTTGGTCAGGGTCCCTCTTTGGAGGCTCTCAGCTTGAGCTGACCCTGCTGCTGGACCATTCTATTAAATTATTTATTTTTATGAGGTCCTATGCCCAAGATTCTGCCCTCAGGAAACAGGATTTGGACTGAGGTTCTTTAGTGCTAAGAAAGAAGGATCGACAACCACACATGCAACAAAATACTGTGGCTTTGGGGAACATTTCACACTACTATGTTATTTAGTTTGTGTTATAGACTACATTCAAAATTGCAAATACCATATAAAGGGAACAGAAACTTTATCTCTCAACACAGCCCACGCGACAATTTAGAAAGCCCTTACTAACCAGCCACTGGGTAGTCATGTTGCATTGAGCAAAAACCTCAAAACAGAGACAAAAATATTATTGAGGCTATTTTAGGAAAAGCGGAGAAGATTTTCTTGGCCGAGGGTAGAGTGTTTGAATTAGAAACCAAAACACAACACCACACAAAGAAACCCCAAAAAACCCCAAACACACTCTAATACAAGCACTATTATTGTCTGCCTATTTCATTTGACCTCTATTTAAGATTTTAATAAATTTAACAAATGAGCAGTATACTAAAATTTCCACTAAAATGTTTTGTAAATAATTTCCTTTGTTACATATAATTTAGCTGGCTTCCACCTAATTTCCAAATTTTCCACCTTTTAACTTTAGACAGCAGCATTTAGAGAACTCACTTTCTTTCTTCACGTTTCTTCTGTGGTGTTGACACATAACCAAGTGACTCACTGCCTGAATGTTCCTCTCCATAAGCATCTACTGCAGTACTGTGCAGGGGGTGATCTATGGAGGACAGAAAACAAACTGCATGGAAGTTGTTCCCATCTGATCAGGCAAAGAGGCAGCACTGCCTGCCATTAGATGTTTAGTTAGAATAGCTGTGGTTTGCTTACTAATATGAAAGTAATCTTATTAAAAGTATTATTTAAGGAAATCCACATGGTTAAAAGCTTTGCTGTTTCAGTACTCAAACTGAAACCGTAGGTACAGGAAATCTCAGCACATATATATGGCATAGAGCAAGGAGAACATCTTGTATTTCATTTAATGCCTCTCTTTCCTATGGTATACGTCAACCTTCTCTACTTTTAAACAATTACTTTCTAAATTTTAGGATTTTTAAAAAAATATATAACATGGACATTTAGCAGTTACATCAGCTACAGAACGTTTGTAAATATAGAATTACTGAACATAGCTATGAAAATGGATTAGAACTCTCAGAACTTCATGGTTTTAGTATATCTTCCAAAGTATGAATTCGTATTTACAAGCACATTACCACAAACATTTAGTGTGTGCTGACACTGGAGTTAGTGAGCATCCTTTTCACAGTTTTAACACATGCTATGGAAGTGAAGAAAGAAATGCCTTTTCACTTTCCAGCCTCTCCCTTGTGACAACCCTTTTGCTATACTATTCTTTTTAGCTCATTTTCAATGCTGTTTCTATTAGTTACATATGTACCGCCATGATTTTCTTAGAGTAATCACTATTACATCCAAGAAATAGCTCTGAGCACCTTTCTCTACAACTCCTAAGGTTTTCCTAATATTTTTCTTACAGGCACTGACATATAAGACCTATATATATTTAATAAGAGAACTTAACACAGGGGTGTCTATTCCATCTAAACTGATCCTCTTCCAGTACGCTGAAGCCTCGTTGTACAAGCCCCAAATGAAACATGAAAGTGGTTTCAATCAAAAAAAAAAAAAAGTATGACTTTATGAAACTCCTTTTTAAAGTAACACTTGAAAGTGGCAGAACAACATCCCTGTGAATGTCCAAGTTCACTGCCATGAATATTCTCACAACAGGAAAAAAATAACAAACAATTTGCGTGACTTAAGAGAGAGAAGTAAGCTACTGATCTTTCATTTTTAAATGTAAATTCTTACACAACTGCAGGTGTGTGAAATTCTACTTCTTCAGACTAGGAAACTTGGACAGCCTGTATTTTTTTCCTTGACTTTACTTCCACCTATTACAGCACTGTACTTGCTACATTCTAAATGACACAAAGTAACACCAACCTCAAAAGCATCTGTCTCTCCCGGCCATAACTTTCCTCCGGCAAAGAAATAATCCCTTTGCCTCGGTAAGAACTGAAGTTTGTTCATGAAAATCATAAATTAAAGGACACTCAGGTTAACACTAACCAAAGGACTCGCCAAGTTCCTCAAGGTGACCTGCTCCTGCTACCTTCGGGATGGTTGAGACATCTGGTTCATCAAGTGGAGGTAATTTCTGAAGGTGGGAGCTGGCGTTGTGCTCCTAGATGGGTATGAAATCAATAGCTAGTTCATCCAGGCTTTGACTGTAAGCCAGGTTACACACGACAATGAATTTCAAGAATGTATGACTAAAAATGTATTTAATCAGAACTCAATTACTAAGCTACTATATAAAGTATTTGAAATGTGCTTTCCTCCCTCAAGCTAGGGGGTTTTTTTAACCTAAAAGAAGTGACAGTGTAAACATAGTATATGCTACTATACCAAACAGTACTACAAATTTCATCTTGTTTTATGGAATAGTCTCTAAGTTTAGAACTTTTGTAATAGCCTAAAACCTGGTTTCCATGATCTGTGGCTTTTTTATTTTCAGAGGTTAGAATATTTCTTCTTTTATCTCTGCATTACGTAATTATTTTCACTTTAAAAAAAACCTGAAAAGCTATACCTTGATTTCATATAAAAAGCAGAATTTATAAATCAAGTATTATACAGACACTTCTGTAAAGCAGAAGGGTAGAGGAGAATGACACTAGTTTGTGAAACAATAAATAATACCCATATGTAAATTATATATATTATCTATATTAAAAAAAAATATAAAAATTATATATATAATTTGTAAATAGAAAGTGTGGGATTGAATTTCCTTATTAATGTGTGTGTGTGCGTGTGTGTTCATAGAAAGAGAATTATAACCAGAACACACTGTCTTACTAAGCTTTTAGTTTTACCAGCATGTAGCAATGCCTCACAAGTTTTGTTATGGTACCAGATAGTGACACTGATTATTCCTTCTATAAGCTGATCTTCTTAAATAAACCTATTTTCAAAAGTCAGTGGCCCATTTTTACCTGATGAAGTACCTAATCCTTAAATAAAAGGCAAAAAAAGCAAAGCAAAACGAAACCACCTCCCTACCCCGAGCCTGCAGCAGCATAGCCCAAACCAAGCCCCACGTTAACACACCCAGAACCACAGAACGTTAGGGGTTGGAATGGACCTCGAAAGATCTAGTCCACCCCCACCTGCCAGAGCAGGATCACCTGAAGCAGATTACAGAGGAACACAGCCAGGTAGGTTTCGAATGTCTCCACAGGAGACTCCACACCCGCACATGCCTGGGTCCAGCGCTCTGCAAGCAGGGTAAAGCATCTTCACACCTGCTGTTTTAATTCTGTTCAACACAGCAAGTTACCTTTAATTTATTTCCAGAATAGCCTCTCTTCGTTTTCTTCTTTGAGGACATTTCGCGATCGCTGTATGCCGCTAAACGCACAGCTGAGGTTAAAGCAGTCCCCGGTACAAGGCTGCTTGCTCTGCCTCAGCACCTGGGGAAGAGCGGCAAGTCTCGGTTAATTGCACGCAACTCACTCCACAACAGTAAAACTCACTCGGCCAGACCAGCCTGGCGCAGCACCTAAAGTCAGAAACCACAAACAGACGATAAAGGGTTAAAGCAAGACCAAGCACAACGCTACTTACGCCTTCTGCTCTACCGCTGCCCGTAGCAGACCCCAGACTCCCTGCAGCCGCCGAGGGGCATGGCCCAGCCCCACTCCTGCCGCCTCGGCAAGAAAACGGCGGGCGGCGGCCCCGCCTCACACTGCCCAACCGGCGCCGCGGACGACAGCTGCGTCCCTTGCCTGACCTCCTTAGAGGACCCAGCCCCCGGCAACAGCGCTGCCTTCCCGCCCAGATTCCGAACGGGCGGAAAGCGGCTGTGTGACGAGGCGGCGCGCCGCCGGAAAAGGAAGAGCGACAGCAGCGGAGGCGCCACGGCCGCTGCCATTGACTCGCTCCTGCCCCGGGCGCCGCCCTACAGCGGGGCGGAGGGAAGCTTTGGCAGGGGATGGCTGCAGCTGAGGCCTGCGCGGGGCAGCAGAGCGAGGCAATACAGGAGGAGTTTGCTTTCGCACAACGAGGCGTTCATAACACCTAATCTTTAAAATAAGGAGGTAGACGTGGGTGTTAGAAGGAACCAGGAGCGTCCGTGGCCAGAGATAACCATGGTGCCTCGAGTGCCGGGAGGATCCTGGAGGCCTCTGAGTGACGGTCAAAAAAAAAAATACAAAGGGTCCAAGATCACCTCGTGAAGAAAGGCAACCGTTGTTTTGATCGAATGGACTAAGGAGCGGGGATTAGCGTTTAGAAAACGTAAGAGAACAGTCATCAATGTGCATGTAGCTAATACAAGATCGCCCTGTGTAAGGACTGCTCTCTGCCCTTAGCGGTGTGGCTCCAGCACTTTCTGCTGTGCACCAGCGCTGGTTGCCTGTGTTTTATACTTCCAATTTTGTATTTCTTTTAATGCAACCCTTTTATACTTTAATTTGACGGCGAGTTACTTTCTCACAGGAGCTCTTACCTCCATGGAAGGGTGGGTGAAGGCAATGTGGAGCTGGTCTGTCACACTGATACTGAATTTGCCCCCCCTCCCCACTCACGGATCACTCAAGGCACTTTTTTTTTTTTCTTTTTTTAAGTAGTGACTAGTTTCCCCTCTTCAAACAAGATCGTTTATGTCCCCCCCACTGCTGAAGCACATTCAAATTGTGCTGAGCACAGCTGTATTCACTGTTCCAAAAGAAAGTCCTAACCCTGCATCTGTTACATGATTTATCTACACTACAAAACCCAAAGCACTAATCCACATTTTCCTTTTCTCCCACACAGACCAGGCATGGGTGGCACTTCATAAACACACCAAGACACTGCTTGTCCCTTTTTACCTACGTAAAAACAAGTTTGTAAAAATGACTGTTCAGTTAAGTGAACCCTACGCTCAAAATTCACAGCAGTTAAGCTTAACTGTCCTAGCAGTGGGCATGACAGAAGATCCTCACTCTCTCCTCCTAGCACTGACAGTTTATGTATTAATAAACATTAATGAGGTCACCTCTCAGTCTGCTCTTCTCCCAGCTAAAGAGCCCCAGCTCCCTCAGTCTCTTGTAAAAGAGATGCAGAGCCACAGAAATTGAGCAGAGCACTGGACTCTTCCAAGCAGTTCCCTGGTCTTGGAGTGGCCCAGAAATGGACAGAATATTCCAAACGTGGGGGGAGGGTGGGCAGGAGAACCTCTCTCACTGTTATAGAAGGCTAAAACAGGCCTGAAAATGTCCTGGCTTGCCCAGACATGTTTTCTGCTCTCCCTCCTTCTGCTGATAGGGAAAGCAGCTGTAGGGTGCTGGCTTGAACTAACTGGAGGATCTGAATGAGAAATCAGACTATAGGCTGAGAAAAGAAAATACAGATGATACTACTTCAGTCATAGCTCTATTGAGAAAAAAAAAAAAAATTGTTTAAGAGTTGTAACCCAAACATAGATAAGTCAGATGGTTTGAGACTGCTTCAGACCACTTTGGGCTGTGGTTCTTGCATGGCTCTTTCTCCCTGCCTCTCGTAGCTGAATCTGAATAATTTCACTAACTTTTTTCCTGCTGCTAATGCACCTGGCTGATCTACCTCCACCTATCTGCTGCATGAAACAGATGGTGAGATAAGATTGGGCAAGGAGGGGAAGGTATTAGGGTCCATCTCTGGGAGAGGTGTGCTGTTTCTGTATTACCTTTTTACTGTAAATATCTGTTGTAAGTATCTGCTTGTATATTGTGCAAACCTGTAAGATAAAGCTTCATTCCTTAACTTCCAGCCGACTGAATCCTAGCGTGGGGGGGCAGCAGATAGCCATGGTCTAAGGTATAAGCTAGCTCTGCTGCGTAACAACAAGCCTTGATACTTTAGGCTTGTCTACCTGGAACCTGCTACAAGTTCACCAAGGAATAGGCACCAAATGCCTTCATGCAATAGGCTCACTTAGCCAGCATGACATTGTGCTAAGACTGCACATCTGCAGGCCTTTTGCCTGCAGCCCTGGAAGCCTCTGTGCCAAGTCTGGAGCCAGAAGTGACCAGGACCAGGTCAGAGATAGTTCACTAACTACACTCCAGAATGGCATTGGCCTTGACCACAAGAGCACATTGCTGGCTCATGGTCAGCCTTCCCTTGACTAGGAGCCCCAGGTCCTTTTCCCCTTCACTGCTCTCCAGCAGGTCAATCCCTAACCCGTATGCAGCCATGGGGTTGTTCTTTCCCAGGTGTAAGATGCTAGAGTTGCCCTTGTTGAATTTCACTGAATTTCTCCATGCCCAACTTCCTACTCTGTTCAAATTCTCATGAATGGCAGCACAACCTTCTAGTGTGTCAGCCAGTCTACCCACTTGTGTGGCATCAGCAAATACTGCATAGTATAGAAAATGACAACAGGATGCATAACCATTACCATTCAAAACTCAGAGTTTAAGAACTGCAAATTTATCTGAAAAGGTGTTTATGATGGCAAGAATAGTTACCTGTCAGAATATAAAAAAAAAAGTTGTCTTGTAAGAATACTGATGGAGCAAGTTACACACAACAGCATCCCTTTTTTAGAGATCTTGGCCAAACACTCACACACAAATACAATAATAAATCAGAAAGTTACCTTCCAAAAGTAAAGTTTTCACAACCATCATTTATCTTGTAGTTAGTACATTTGTAGCAGCAGAGTTTTACATCATGTAAAGAGTTACAAAATTACACCTGGGTGTTTTAATCAGCAGCATCCTTCCCTGATAAAGAAACACTTCACTGAGTTGAAATGCAGAAATTTATTTTGGTTTCCTTCATTGGTTTTGAAAATTGTTTTGGTTTTATAAAACATAGAAATAGCCAACACTAAGCAAACATTTGAATTCCAATGTAACAAACTACTGCTCTAACAGTTGACTTGGATTTGTGTACTTGAATTGCACACATGTATGAAATTATGCTACAGAGTAGTGCATTACAATCACACAAACCTTAGTGCAAACCTTGTTGTGCTTGTATTTTACATATATCCATGTTTTCAAAAATAGCAATGAATGCTAATGCAAATCCAACTCTGTTAGGGATAGCAAGACTTCAGCTGTAATAAGGCTTATGTCTGCTGATTTCTTAAACAAAAAGGTAACTAGTTATTTTTGTAATTTATCTGGGAATTAGGTTTTCATCCCTGAACAAATACCCATCCTGTACCAACAGTTCTGTTGGCATATATAAATACTTCCAATTGCTGCAAAGCATCAGGCAAAACAACATTCTACCTGACCTATTTTGCTATTCAGTGAAGAATACTCAGTGGCTCATACATAAAGCACAAGAAACTAAGAGGTTATGTCAGAAGCTCTTCTGCTTACAGAGGACCTGGCACATTAAAAAATGCATTTTAAATACATGTTCATTACAGGGAAACAAGTGGCTAGTACAGGTGCAGTGTTTACCTGATTGTTAGCATAGCCCAGCCTCCTGAATGGTTTTGGTTTTAGGTGTCTAGTGTTCTTGCCAGAGTTAGGATCTGTTTGCTTACAGGGCTGGCATTACTCTGGATGTGTTACTGTAGTGAAGGCTACACTTGCTGGATTAACTGCATCCACACTCCTAGTGCAGAACCACCAAATGCAGACTTGCTCTGAGGAACTCTTTTGCATGGAGTTCTGACTTCCACCTTATAAAAGCACACCTCAGAATCTGCTGCAGGTCTCAAAGGGAGACAAACACCCCAAAATACTCAGATGCCTTGCCCCAGTTATTAGGAATAATGCAAGAAGTACCAGCTATACAGCTGGAAGGGCATGGGGTCTTTTCAGTGGTTGATTTTAAGAGATCAATCCTCTGACAATGTAAGATACTTAGAGGCATTTTCAAACCTGCCAAATCCTTTGTGGAATTGACAACTGCTAAGTACACTGCAGACGGCAAACATGCTGGCAATAAGAAAACCTTAGTTCCTTGGTGAAGAAGAGTCCCATTTTTGGCCAAGGATGTTTTAAATAACTTACATATAGTTACCATTTATAGTTAAGGCTCTTTTTGGAAATTGTAGGTCACCATAAAAACAGTATGCAACACAACTTGACAGTAAGGCAGTGTTCCATTTCTTCAATGTTCCTATGGCAAGTACCCATTTTTGTACAAGTCAATGATTGCACAGTTTCCTTCCCTATGTTTGCTGTAGTCAAATTACAGATATGAAGGCCAACAGTAGACAGACTTGTGCCACCTTCTTCATTCCATTCTCAGTTACATTTTGGCATTAGCATAGAGTTCATCTATCTGTTTCTGGAAATATTTTCTCAGTTCCGGTCTCTTCGCCTTCAGTGTTGGTGTCAGCAGACCATTTTCAATAGAAAACATTTCAGTGTGCAAGACAATATCCTTGACCTGGAAGGTAAACAGTTACTAGTGAAACTGCATTCCTTGAAATAAACAAGGTCATTAAAAAGTTGCCCAGACATCATATCAAGCCCCTCACTTTAAGCACTCTCCAGAGGCAAATTAAGAGCAGTTACATGAGTCAGATTACATTGGCCTTGGGAAGTTTGAAGAATTGGTGTTAGGTTCCAACAAACACCTTACCTGTTCAAATGACTTCAAACCAGATTCTTTCCCAATCCTCACCATGTCTTCTAGAATGTGCTTTTTGACATCCTGTGGATACAGAAACATACTGTATAGCTCGAAGGAATCGATGCATAACAGCTAAACTCTTTATTTCGCTATGACTCACCTTGTTTCTGCATAACTCTTCATGTGATCCTTCAAATCCCTTTTTCTTGGCCCAGCTGCGCAAAGTCTCAGGATCAGGTACCACGACACCTACTAAGAAAGCCTAAAAAAAAGAATTTTTCAAAGAAACTTAAGTCCAACCCTTCACTTGTACATTTCTTATTGGTCAGCACTGGGTTTTAAACAGCATTTCTTTCTGCTACTTGAACACAGGAGTGCAGTTCAGAATCACAGACTTATATTACTCCTGTTAAGATCCACATTTCAATTTACACTTAGAAAAACCTTGACATCTCGTTTTCACCTTCTCTGCACACTTAGCAACTTCTATACAGTCATTAATATTCAGTAAAATTAATCCAACTCCACTATCTGGTTTGAAACTAACTCTAGAAACAACCCATGCAATGGATGGAGTCAAAAGTACATTCAAACAAGTGTTAAATCTCAAAGGAAACAGAGGCTTCAGTCCCAAAGTTAGAGATGGGGAAAGGAAAAAAAGACTTTTCTGCAGTCTCCTCTTGCATTAATTTAAGCTACCTGAAGAATGCTTACCTGCAAGCTCTCTCCATGGACAAAGACCTGAGCAAGTGCTTCAGATCTCAGGTACACATTTTCTATCTTCTCTGGTGCTATGTACTCTCCCTGGGCTAGTTTGAATATGTGTTTTTTCCGGTCAATGATCTTCAACGTACCATTCTGTTGACAGAAATAGCTTTCATTCAGAAGAAGTACTTCAGGTGAAAAAATCTACACAGCTTAAAATCACTAAAACAGTACCAGAGCCAGAGTGCTGTCAAGCTGTTAGAAGAGAACAGGGTCTGCACTCATCAAACCTAATCTAGGCAAAGTCTCAGGATTGACATTGATAATACTTTAGCCTCAGGCACCCAGATTTATCTACAACAGTTATTATCCACCTCCTAAGATTACCTAATGTATTGTGTTAAGTAATAAATACATTTCCAAAATGCACCTCTGTAGTTACTAGTAGTAATGTACAAAATAAAAGGTAAGTTAACTTACTGGTAGCCATTTCCCAATATCTCCTGTATGAAGCCAGCCATCTTTATCCAGAGCTTCTGCTGTTTTTTCTGGATCTTTCAAATAGCCACGAAACACATTTGGCCCTTTTACGCACACCTGAAAGTAGCCATTTGTTAATGCAGGCTGCTCTAGAGGGAAATTAATCAGTTTGCAATGAGCACTTTTCTCCAATAGTTTTCAATAACCCCCACTGAAAAGACAGGATTAAGTTTATGCATTAGTACAGGAATCTCTACTCATGGATTTTGGAGACCTAACACTTTCCATTGATATAATGTGTACAAAGCAGTCTAGCAGCAGTGTTCCTATGTGTTACTTCAATAATAACTAAGTTCCTTCTGATAAATTGTAATCTGAAGCAATTATGCTGGATCTAGAAATATTACACTTTAACCTCAAAATGTCTTTGTCAGCTTCGGTAAGCAACAGTAGAAACTACTGATGAAAACACTGTACGTGAAGCAAATTACATGTTGGTTATCCCAAAGTAAGCCAGTTCATACCTTAAGCCCTACAGAAATCAAGATCCCTTTATGAAGGAAACCTGCAATTTCTTTAAACTGAGGGCTGCATCTGGATTTGTGTGCCAAGGAGAAAAGCAAGAACAACTTCTCTGGATATATCTAGATGTAAGGGCATTACTAGGATCAAAACATGCTTCGAAGGTATGTAAAAGGACCAACAAGATTTAATGTTTATAGATGAAGAAGTTGCCAGTGGATCAGATCAGACCTTACAAGATAAATTAAAACAATTAACAGAGTACCTGTCAGTAAGAACACAAAAGTTAAGCAACTAGTACAGAACATGGAGTAGAGACTTAAATACCCAAAGAGGATCTCAGATTTAAGTATTTTCTTCTCAATATAACACCCAAGGGTGGGTAAATTTTCTTTGGTAGAGGGAGAAAAGACACAGGATTAGACTTTTGTCAGCAAGACTATAAAATACCTCCTTAGAAATTAGGACAGAGATAGGCAAGATAAGATGGAAGCAAAACCTAAATATACCCACTGCAAACACACCTCTAAAGCTCTATATTAGAGTTGTGAGGCAACAAAGGATTCAAACCCCGCAACTGCCTGCAGGTGGCTTGGCATGCACAGATGACAAGAGACTAAGAAGGGTCTGGTTAACAGTATCAGGACTCTAGAACAAATCTAGAAGAGTGAGATAGAAAATCCAGTTTTAAGTTCAAACCAAGCTGACACTAAGTAACCATAGGGGCTCATAAAATGCTAGACCAACTATTTGTCATGGAGATTAGTACTGGATATAACTGTCAGTAATATCAGTTTTCATAGTAGAGGAAATTACTATTGTAGTTTAGAGACCAACTCTTGCAAAAAATCAGTCTCAAGTATTTTCAGTGATTACATCAGCATAAAATAAAAGCATGCTGCTCAGCTGCAATACAATGAACAGGAATTGTTGACAGGAGAGAGATCAGAGTTCTGATGACTTTGGTTTGATCAGGAGTTTGCTACTGTCTCTACAAGGTCATTTTAAGAAAAGTAATTTCTGCTATAAAACAGTGCTTGGCTGGAAGGATATGAGTAGAGGAGAACTCTACATATCACAGTCAAGCTAAAGGCTGAGGAAACATTTCCTTTTTCATAGCTCCTACAATCATAGGATGACAGCAGGTACTGTTTTTTTCCCCACTAGAGACAGCAAATCATTCATCTGTCTCCTGCTAGCTGGCAGTAAGACCTCATCTGCATATGAGCATATATAATTCTATTCACAAATTTATCTTTTTTTTGAATATGGGTAACTGGCAAAAGTGAAAAGCAGTGCTGACAGAATGGGCAATATCAAAGGCTTACTCTCAGAACAGATGACCAGGAGTGTTTAATCAAGCTGAAGAGCAGACAATGAGGAGGAAGGCCTCTTTTAAGCAAAGGATAATGAAAGCTAATTTTATACCTATGGGCCTCAGCTCTACAAAGCAAGTTACAAGCACTCATTCTGGATATTTCACACTGAAGAAATTAGGACTGAAAGATAAAAATGATACTTGATATATTAAGAGGTTACCATATTTATTCAAGTCCGAAGCAAGTCCCAAGGCAGAAAACTTTCACTGTAAGTACAAGCAGAACACTGACAGAAGTCTTATTAAAAACTACCAAATGTTTCTCTGAGAATTTATACTCTGTTCCTCTATCAAACCAAGCTTTGAAAGTATAAAGCAAAGCAGAAACTGCCGATGAAGACTAAACTTGGGGTTACACGCAATACAGAAAAGAACTGATATTCTTTTCCACTTGCAAACAGTTTCCAGACCACAAGTGAGCTAAATCCTTTCTGCAAATTAAAGCCAAAATTTTCTCTTCCAAATTACTATCAAAACAAATTAATAGATTGTGACTACAGACACTATATAAGTTCATTGTTTAGGCTGTATTTTGTTTATCCAGTTCTCACCCCCTGCAAGGCCCCTCAACAGCATCTGAAAGACTACAGTTAATCTGCTTCCAGGGCTTAGGGAATATTACTACATGGACATCTGTTTGAGCTATATATCTTGAACTTTGTGTATATATGATCGCTCAGGAAAACTTAAAAATAATATGTAGCATTACATACAAACCTGAGTCCTCCAAATGCAATTTGAAAGACATACATGTTCAATTTGTGCAGGCTGCAGAAAAGTTAAGAACATGCAGGCAGCTATCACAAATTATTAGCAGCCTTCATGGCATTTTATATCTCTCTTAGCAGTATTCCAGCCATTTAAATTACCTTATCTCACATCACAATTTGGGTAACAAGCTACATTCATCAGCACTTGGCAGTAGGGGGTGAGAAGGAAGTCCTCTAATAGTGTTTTACTGAAGGATAAGTGCAGTGTGAGATAGGTTCTCAGCTATCCCACAGCTGGAAGACAATGTGTTGGTCATAACTAAATACACAATAATATGTTATGCCACAGTAAGCTGCCTTTTCTCTCTTCTAATACACTGTTTTCTGGTATGCTTCTGTGAATCATCAGGTGACATTTCAAGAAGACAAGGCAGGCATCTTTCATTTTAGGTAGCGGGTCATGTTTGACACTTCTGAATTCAGGGAGCTCTTTCAAGAACAAACCCAACATTTTCCAAGACTTCGTAATAAGCTTTTATTGACCTTTTGAAGTTACTTACCTCACCCTCTCCTTTTGCTGCCAAGTAATTCATTTCTTGTACATCAACAAGCTTGATGATACTGCATGGCATGGGTGCTCCAACGTGACCTATTAAAAAGAGTAACACTGAAGAACCTGACTAGGAGAGGCTATTAAAACCATTGGCATATAACCAGCCTAAGAGGAAGGGGTGATTTCTAGTAATAAAACTATTACTGTACCGCTGTTGGTGTAGTATAACTTGCTGGAACTGAAATACTAAGTTCCCAGATATCCCTAAAATTTTACAAGCTGAACCATGTACTCAGGATTGCTTTTTCCTGTAATCAGGGTACTTATGAACATGCTTAAGCAGGAGTCCCTGTATAGTTTTAATTATCAGTCTTCTTTCAGTTAAGGAGCTAAGTATGTAATGTCTGACTGAAATGCAGATTTAGTTCCAACACCAAAAAAAAAATCATTTTAAGTTTCCAGCACTGCTTACACAAACAGATTCCTATTCTGTAAAAATTAAAAGGCTCAATATGGTGATCTACCCTCTCCATCTACTTCCACTTACAAGGACAAAGCCTATTAGATGTTTGGATTACTGAACCCTCCTAGCTATTTAGGGGTAGAAAGTTCAAGGGATCTCTTCAAAACATTTGCTTCATTTGATGAACAGAATCTTATGCTTCACGGTAGGTGTACTGGATATTAAGTGTGATCAGGGACCTCTGCAGCATTCCAAGATTTGACAGGCAGACTACTAAATACCATACCTGCTGTCCAGTCACCAGGCAGTGACAGCGAACATCCAGCTGTGCATTCAGTCTGTCCATAACCCTCATAGAACTAGGACATGAAACCATAATATTTAAGATTCTTACTTTTCAAAATGCAGTTCATCCATTAAAATAAGATTAAGATTTTGCTTTTTATAGTGTTTTAAAATTTAAGTTAGTAAAACCTACAGCACCTTCTAAGAAGTGCTAGTATTCTACCTTCAGTTCCAATATTTAGTCAACATTTTACTCAACTTCACATGGTATGTTACACCAGAGAGCAACAGTAAGAGCAAGAGGAAGAAACCAAAAACAATAGCACTAGCAATTACTTCATACACATCATTTAAGGATAGATCTGTCCAGGACAGCCAGGAATGGAATCCTACTATCCCATCACAGCTGTCATTACTCCATAACAAGATTGCTTCCTTATTCTGCACAGAATACATTGCTAAACCAGTGCACTACTGAAGAACTTCATAACAGAAGCCTCATAGTTTAGGGTAGTTTCATTTTCTATCCCTTAAATTTCACCACATTTGTTCCAACTGTAACTGCTATTTGACTTTTACCTCAAAAAGCACCTACTCTAACCTTCAGGGCCTCTTCAATGCGATTTCCCTCAATTTCATCTTCAAAGCAACACCACCACAATTATCAGTATGTTGACTAGATTCTCTACAGCAGCTATGAATACTTCTGTAAGCAAGGCAAGCCCCAGAAACAATCCAAGAATATGACTTACTGCTTACAACCTCCCCCCCTCCAATCTTTTCCTTAAGATAGTTCAGCTGGTAATTTAATTTATAGTAAAGTCTTTAAGATGAATACAGAAATCTTAGGGAACCAAGAAAGAACCCTGGAAAGCAGTAGACGCTCTCCATATAGTTGCAACACTGGAACTGCTGTAACAAAGCTGAAGTTTTTGGTTTATGACTGAGACCAGGAAACTCACCTGACATCCAAGAGCTGCCCTCAGGAAGGTTAGCACACTTGCAGATACAGGTGCTGCTCCCGTAATCATCAGCCTTACTTTTCCTCCCAAACTTGCCTACAACAGACACAAGATACTGTGGACACCAAAAACATTTTTAGAGAGACTTCCAGAGTCTGTTCCACCCTCAGCCACTATCCACCTACAGTGTCACCCACAAATGTTAGAGATTAAAATTTAGTCTCCTGTTGCAAGCCATCTTTCTTGCAGTGTTTTTAATCTCATTAATGGATGGAAAACAGTGGTACCTCAAACACAGTACCTACAAAAAACTATGCTGCAGTACAGATTCTGCAACAGTTAGTTATGGCCTTAAAGCAACAGCTTTATTTTTAACTGCCTTATATCGGCCTCTCACACATACTGAGTGCTATAAACAGCCACAGGGGCATGTTGCACAACTGAAGTTAAAGCCATAGCAAGTGAGCACCAGATATAATAGCAGTCATAGCTTACTAATGACCAGTGGGGAGACAGTAGGAGTTACAGGTGGCACTGTGTCATATTTAGCATTCCTCCTTCATAAAGGCAGGTGTTGCTTTCAAAGTGGTAACAGAAGCACCAGACTTTCAGCGTGAACTCCTCTAATACAGTTAGTTGATTCTATTGTAACAAAAGGAAATGGAAAAAAGCTGGCAATAGAAAGATTACTTTCATTTTCACTCTGAGTAGCCAAGTAATCTTCAACGGGTAATGAAAGCCACACTGGATTATGAACACTGATACAAAGTTCAGCAACTGCAGACTGAGGCTGTCAAGCATACCTGTATCTTGCGGAAGATGACTTTATCCCAGAAACTGTTATTCCTAACAATACCACTTCTGAGTTCTGCTTCTTTCCTTTTGGAAGCAAAATCCAGTATCCACCTCTTCAATGAAGTATCTGCCTGTCCAAAAATCTATTAAGAAAAAAGATCTGTGGTTAGAAGCCTCAGACTAGCATTCCTTCTTTCCTTACAGGTGCATGCATAGACACTCAACAGTGAAAACAAAGTCAATTCAACATCCTCCACAGTTAAGCATCTTGATTCTAGTAAGAGGTACTTGTGGATTTTGATTTCGGTCTACACCTCAGGTCAAGAGACACCCATGAAAATTAGCACTTAATTCTTGCTTCCCAGACTGTGATGCTCTTTCAGTATACAGTTTCTTCATTAAAATGAATGAAAACGATGTTTTACTTCACTGTTTGGGCATAACCAAAATTATGAGTTGATCTCCAGCATATTCTGAAAAGCATATTATCATAGGTACATTAACAGAGGGCTTTCTGAAGAGATGCCAGTCTTGTCAGAAATACTAAATGGAGATGCCTTCATATATAAACTTGACTTATGTTTTCAGGAAGCCACAGAGCAGAGTCAACAGCTGACTGCAAATGAGTATATTTATTATAAAAGATTCACCAACTCTACGGCATTACACACCCCCTACCACTCCCATTTCCCACTTTTCCACTTCACATGCCAGGTTGCAGGGTAGAGGTTGAAATAGTGCCAAAGTGTAAAAGCATTAGAGCACCAAGGTTAACAAGCACAAGGACATCATGAAAGAAGAGTCACAAGCTTTGGCTCTGCTTCACAAATTCCAGTACAGAATGCATGAGCAGAATGAGGAGCTGCGTTTTAAGCAGTACAGGCTGGCCCTCTAAATGGATCAAAGCTGCGCTATTTGTTCCTGGTGCCAAACACAACTTGCATTATTTGCTGTTCCCCTGGTCTCATGATTAGAGCACTGTAGTGTCTGAGACAGCACAGACAGCTCTGCCATTTCTTTAGCAGTCACAGGACTTATACTCTTTAACTGCTCCAGTTCTATCCTAAGAAAATTCAATGATCCATATGGCAAAAGGACAATTTCAAATCTGAAGTCCAAGAAAGAGAATTCTGAATTCCCATCTCACATGACCCTGAGCAGGCAGGTAGTAAGCAAATAAGAGACTAGGACTGCTGACACACCCTATTCCCAGCACTCTTGACTGGCTAATTTAGCTCACCCTACTACAGCACTGGCCTACTATAGCACTGGCCGCTATGCAGAAATCTTGTGTGTGTCCACACAAACATAGGCAAGCACCTGATCTTGCTTTGCAAATACCACTCCGTGAGTCAGAGGCTAAAAGCTTAGCATGCAGATGCTAAACCTCATGTTCACGCTGTAGACTGGACGGAAATAGCTTGCTCAAACCTAAACAGCAAGTCATTAAATCACACTAGACAGAACCAAGTTCCCTAGTCAGACATTTCAACACTAGTATTTGCTGCCTGAAAATGTTTTCATACAACCAGTACTACTCCCTGCACTTTCAGCTCTTAGAAACACACAAATGTTAATAAGCCAATTTCAAATCCCAGAGCACAAACTTCAAGTCTAGACTCATGACTGCAGACTTACCTTGTCAAACATTCTGTTCAACAGTCTTGGTACTACTGGAAATACAGTGGGCTGCAGTGTTTTTAGGTCATCCATAAGTAGTCTGATATCCCCTTGAAAGAATCCTATCCGAGCTCCATGGCACAGAACCACACACTTAAAAAAAAACAAAACAACTTTAAAAAAGAAAAAAAGTGTTCTAGTTGTGTAAGTGCAATAGTTCTATGCAGAGTGAACACTACCCTTAAAATTACCTCAGCCTCTGAACTAGTTCTTCAGCATTCTCGGACTACAGAATAGTACAACACTTATTTCTCCTGCTATCAATTTTCATCTTTTCTGCATGAGGCATGCTGAAATGTCACTTTTTCCCCTTCACCTCTTTTTTGCTAGTATCTGTTAAAAGCAACAAATGCATCAGCCCAGGTAGACTGAGAGCAGCTGGGTATTGCTGGGTGAGAACACATTTGGTCTGTCAAGTTCAATGACCTTCTGACTTTCTTTGCACATCAACAATCACCAGCTTCACAACAGCTGGACTCTGGAGACAGGCTTTGTAAGAAGCAATGTTTATACCTACCCCATAGTAACAAAACTTCTCTGCATTCTACCAGAAGTGTTCTTGCTGAATCTCCTTACGCAAATATACAAGAAAGACTGCTACTTTGGAAAGACCTCAGAGGAATACTGAGATCCAAACACTTGCTTCTCAGTTTGTCCTTTGGAACACAAGTTCTGATCCTATTTCTACTGCATGATCAAAAGTAGAGCTCTTACCTACAGAGCTCATATCTTCTAGTGCAAGACAGGAGTACATTAAGCAGACACTGAAGTGTAACTGGTGTGCCCAGATTATCAGCAGGAGTGCTGAACACCTAAGAAGAGCATCTGCACACCTCAGTTAAACTGTTCCCAGTCTCCATAACATGCATATATTTATATATACACACACAGAGAGGCACCTGTACATTTTTACATGTGTACATATATAGTGACAGTAGAGAGATCAGGAGTCCTAACTGAAATAACAGAACAATTTCTGAACCCACATGCTTTTATACTTGCACAGAGACTGTTTATTTCCCTACATAGATTGGTACATGACTGTCTTCAACATAACCTATTTGCAGCCTCACCTAAGGGAGAGTTGTTAACTTCAGGCTCTGCTGAATAAAAGTTTGAGGAAGCAGCATCTTTTCAGCTATGCATGGCACTCAACTGTGGGCTCGGAGGTCCTTAATACTGCCAGTATTAAGACCCTCTGAGCCCACTCATCCTCAAAAATTAAGCCCCAAGTTTTACTGTATGGTAGTACAAGCTAAGAGAACTTGAAAATTTATCATTTCATTAAAAGCTATTTTGATTTCCTAGAAGATAACTCCACTGAAATGAAATCCCTTCCTTTCTACTGAATTTTCTTGGAAGCAAATTTAAGTACCTAAAACTAATTTTAAGGTATGCAGGCAGAATGCCACATGACAAAAATTTAAGTTTGCAGTTGAGAGAATGGCATGGATTTTTAACAGTCCACTGATATTAGAGGGAATTTGTGCTTAGGGATTGTCTCATGTTTAGTTTTTAGGGTTTTTTTTTGACATAACATTAACCTTAGAGCCAGGGTTAATTATTTCAATGTGAAAATTGACTGTCTAGTACTCACTGGGTTTTGTTTCACAGGATATTGTTTTTGCAAGCCTTAATTCAGGATTTCATAAACGTGTGCAAAAGCAAAAAAGGAATAGTGCATATCATTGGGATTCAAGAGACATTTTGTAGGAAAAGCAAGCTTCCCAATATTTGAGTACAACAAACATGCTTACCTCAACAATTCTCTCAAACATATGAGCCAAGGGCAGGAATGATATCAAAACATCATCACAGCAAGGCATAAATGTTTTCTGAAAGAATTAATAAAATTAAATTTAGTTTTCATTGATTCCTTGTTTTGCCAAAGTTAAACACAACAGTGAAATGTACTGTCTGAACTCTAGAGCCCCTGCTTCAGTTTTGAAAGGAAACTTTGTTTTTCTTTCACTAAAAAGATTCCAGCCATAGCTTCTAGCATGAATAAATGCCCATTCCAGAAAAGACAGTATTTTAGAGTTCAGTACAGTGACCAAACTAATTCAACTTAGCATTCATGATTATGAACAGAAACAAGTTCTGATAGAAATAGAAAGTTTCATTATCTACATTGGCAGGGAAGGAGGGGACAAAAAAAGTTATTCATGTACCTTAAGAGTTTTTTAAAAATGGACTTAGATCTTACATTAGAATGTTTGCTTATCCAATGTACCATAAGGCTGAGATCAAATGTACCTTACATGAGGTAATTGTAAAACAAATGGCTTAATTTCAGAGCAGTTCTATATGTCAAGTACTTAGCAAAATAAGAACAACTATGTTTAATTACATGTGTGCGTTAGAACCACCTTCCTAGACTACCACAGTTCATCTGCAGGTTAGCTAAGGTAAACTAAAAGCTAACACATACAGTCATGCTGCTTGCTGATTTACAAGGGCTTTAAGTATTTTGGAGGCTTAATACATTGTATATTCTCTCACCCTTAATGGAGAAGGTTAGCCTCTACACAAACCCTGATACAAAGCTTGTACTGAAGGCAAACACTTTAAGCTTATGGCAGAACTTGGTGTAGAGATATCAAGATTTTGTAACACTTAGCATGGACCAGACCAAACTGAGAAGAAACCAATAATCACTGACTTCTGACCTATTATGGTCAGAGTGCTGTCAAGTGAATATTTTCACTTAGATCTTAATATTTAGTAAGACCAAAGTAATGAGAGATTTCAATGTTTGTTTTACTCTTGAGATTATTCCCCTCATACAAATACACAATGTTAACCCTTGCAGTTTACCTCTGTACTTTTCACAAAAGCTGAAGCATTGCTGACTATATTTTGATGAGTGATCATTGCTCCTTTGGGGTTCCCTAAGGAAAAAGCACATCAGAATGCAACAATGAAATTTTTAGCTACCTAGCAAAGATAATACTAGTCTAATAACATTTCAATGAATCTGCCCCTTCCTGGAAATCAATAGCTTCCTTTGTTTAATATACAAAAGCAAAGAACTTAGTAATATACTTTCAAGAAGCTGGTAACAGTTAAGTAGTAAGTTTGTTTTCAAATTTAAGGAGAGCAAATCTTTAAGAAATTACCATGTTTCTTGGACAAGTTTCTCTTCTTCAAAGAATTCAGCACTTCTGTGAAGATGCAGCTGTCAAACCCAGACTAATTTATGGTTCTCACGTGTGATTTAAAGATGTAGCTTGTTGTACTCTTCCCTTTTTGCACCCTGCCAGGGTTTGATAATTCATAAACCCCAATTGTGTGACATTTTGACATCTAGACAGTCTGTTTTCATCTTACAGCAAGGCCGTCTAGAAGTAAGGAACAAGTTTTGCTAATACAGCACAAAAGAGACTATGGAATAATTGAAAGTCTGAAGTCTGATGCAGACCCCTCATTGTAACGGAAATACAGGTTCAGCATTTATTTCCAAGCCCCAAAATGTAAAGATCTCCACCCCCAATACTGCAACTTCATATCGATCAATGGGGAAAAAAATCAAAAGGGAGTCTTACCATAAAACTTCCCCAGCTACTACTTGCCAAAAACATAGAGCAGCAAGAGAGAGTCTTGAAAAAATAGGAGGGCTTCTGAATTGATTTTGCATATACAGGGTAATAATTATGCATAATGTAATGAGGTGTACCTGTCGTTCCACTGGTGAAACAGATGACTGCTAGATCTTCTGGCTTTGGAGGCTATGAGAGTTAAGAAAGTATTAGTATGGTTAGGATGGCAAGGAAAAAGATTTTTCTGGACAAAACACTGAAATACTAGTGTTACATCTGAACTATAGGACATAAGGAGATTTGCTAGTTTGATCTGCAGTAAGCTATTCAGCTACTGATTGATACTTGAATTTATTTTGGACTCACCATAGGTTTTTGCCTGTGTGTTCTTCCCAGCTCCTACAAAAAAGGAGGAAGGAGAGAGTCAGTTTGGACATGAGCATGAAACATTTTTCATTTATGTTTACTAGACAAACACCATAATATTCCATTTAGATGTTCTGTTACAGCATTTCAGCTTATAAAAACAGTAATGAAAGCTTTAAATGACGTTTTAAAGATATATAGGGTAGCTAGTGTTCTCCAAGGGTGATAACTAATGTAAAAGTGGTAAGTTTTTTCCCAGCTAGTAAACCAGAAGTCACTCAATAGAGAAGCTCAATGTTACACAATGTTATGACAAGCCTCAACTCTATACCTCAGCAGAAGACATGTGCCACTAACAAATGTTGAAGCAGAAGCAAGATCATCTCACTAAGCATCTCACACTAACATCTGCACTTGTAAGAATGAGGATCAAGTTTGCCCTTGAGGGTCGGTGGTGGTTTGCAGCTCTGTGGACTGAAGAGCAGAGAGAACAAGATTCTCTGCTTCACAACCTCCTTTTCTGTCTCTCTCCTTACAATTATTCAGACTTGACCATTACTGATGTCATAGTTCTTTAGGCAGAAATGAATGGATACCAAGATGATGATCCTTTTATCAAGGATGTAACTGAAAGTTCTAAAAACTGATGTTCAATAATGAGGACCTTTAAAAGTTTCAAATAAAGAGTTACTGTCATGCCTATTTAAGACTAGAACCAACAGTAGCTTAAAGACTTAGGCAAGTTAAAATGAACCTTTTGTTAAGCGTAATGTTGGAAGCATCCTTTGAAGGCAGACACATCAACTTTACTATCGCCTTCACATTTCAAGTACAGAGTAGTACTATGCATGTCTTTCTTTGAAGATGTACCTTAGATTACTCAAAGTTTTAGGAAAAAAGGCAATGTCCCAAAACACATTTAACATTCCACACCCAAAAGCGCCCTTTTGAAACAGTGCTTCCATGCAAAAAATTGCCACTATGACAATATAGCTGCTGCTCAAAACACCACCTGCATTTGATGTACTACCAAGAGCTCGCTACCTCCCTACTGTTTTGAGTAACATCTAGCTGTATAGTTAATAAATGCTCATATCTCCACACATGTCTTTTGATGTTGTAGAACTCCCACTTCTCTGCCTATTGAGCAGCCATTTATTCACAGAAACTCAGCTCTAAGTAATCACAGCATACACACAGAAACCAAATCTACAGCATCTGGAAGATACAGAGAAACTAGTCACAAAACCTGTAAAGAGGATAGCTGAGCAATAAGCTTAAGCTGTAAATCCAGAAACCAAGTACTTAAAGCTAGACATGCTTGTTCCAAGTCCCTAAACAGTTTGTAGCTGCCTTTCAGGAGATACTAAAAGCCTCTGTCCCTTAAAGTGACAAAAATTATGGCCACTCCCTGAAACAGTATTAGAAACATTTATATTTGCCTTTCTCTCACACTTAGGCAGTTCATTGAGAACCTAATACTGCATTAACACAAACATCAAGCATTGTTGTTAAATAAGAGCTACAAAATACTACTGGAAGTCACTCCTTAAGCACCTAAGCTTCTAGAATAAAGACACATCCACACCCTAGTTTTTCTTTCCTGTAGCTACAAGATCCAGCAGAAGACATCCTCCCTTGCTAAAAACTGTAGTTCAGCTCAAGCAAAAAAGTTGCATTTGGTGTGCAAACTTGCAGATGGGCCAATCTTTTTCCATGTTTAACCCAACCTTCTTGCCAGTGAACTTAATCTCTTACCCTGCATAATTTTTTTGATCTCCATTTAGACCTTTCAGCCTTTGAGACTAGTTAGCTACCACACAGTTAACCCTTTAAAAGGCATGCTAGCATTTTAATGCATTTACCAGAAGGTGTCTCTGTTAACACAGCACTTAAGACTACTATCAAAACAAGTTTAGTTGAAAAGTATTTCACACTAGTTACTGACACCTGCACAGAGCAAGCACTTGGATACAGTGGAGTCCTAGTGAGCCAAGCCAAGACCAGAACTTCAGCTGGAACCAGGCTAAATCCAGTTTCATAATGTCACAGTAAGAATGTACTTTGTGCAATTTGTTCCTGGGACAAAGTTCTCCAAGTGACTGATGAAATGAACTTGCATAAGAGACCTATACACAGACAAAATAACTATAAGCAAAACCTAGACTTGACCACTAGGTCACTAAGCAAAGTTGCCTCTACTTCCAAAAACCTGCAAGTCTCATTGCCCTGTATTACCATTTCACCCTGAAACAGCTTACTGCTATTGTCTTCCTCCCCCAGAAAACATTTTGTACACAAAGGGTAGAGAGGAAGATGCCATTTTTCATAGACTCTTTGAAATAATTATTTCTGAAGTATTAGTCAGCATATATAGTTACATATAGACAAGCTCCATATAGACAAGCCTTAAGACTCACATCTTGTGTTCAGTCTGGACAATGTTAACAACCTTTTGTTCTGTCATTTTAGCATATATACTTCTACATTTTGAGCAGCATGGAACACTATTAGCAAGTTGTTTTCCTTCTGTTTTTCAAAAATATCTTGTATGTAAGTTTCAGTCTAAGAGTTAGTTAATTTTGAACCTAATCCACCACATTTTGTTCATGGTCCTAGAATGTGTTCAGATACTGTCTTCTTCCTCCACAAGTTAATAGGATGGAAGCAGTAAAGCAGGTTAAGTAAACTTACCTCTATTTCTCTCATACTGAAGACTTCCACCCCACATTTTTTGCCACGTTCCACAAGATCTGTGCCAAAAGACTCCATGACAACAATGGTGTTGAGTATTGGAGTTTCCCCTTTTTCCACACCAGTCAGCAGAAGTTTGGCCTTATCAGGTTTGTCACAGAAAACCAATTGCAAGTCAGCTGATAAAAAAGAATGACATTATCAGTATGATGAGTTGAATTTAGACTAGATCCAGGCATACAGCAGAACATGGTAACAAAAAGACTCTTCTGAGCAAAGTTACAGATCTGCCATCATGCATTCAGTTGCTTAAATTACCCTACCTTTGTTCACAATGTATGAAATTGCTTCAGTTCCCAGTGTGTCATAGAGTGGCACCACAACCATGGAGTATGCATAGCATCCCTGTTCAATGATAACCCACTGCACAAAAAAAGAAGACACAAGTCACTGGTTTTGCTTATACCAGACCTCCAGGAAAGACTCAGATTTTGCTTCTAACAAGGAAACTAATAGGATAGAGGTCAGTTGGATAAGTCTTTCTGAATAAGTAGGTGGCAGTTTGTTTTTTGGCTTTGAAGATCTAAAACCTTTTATTTGTGGAAAGAACACAAATGAGGAGCTAAAATTAAAAGAATACAATGCAATAAAATTCAACTCTGCCCCTAAAAACATTAAGCCCTTAAGAAAACATTAACTGTCTTGTTAGTTTACATATTAACAGAGAGGGACTGAGTACAAGTAATTTGTTTTTCCTCTTCTGTTTTTGGGTTATAGAATACTGAAGGCTGTGGCTGCCTTGATAATACCACAGCATACAAATCAGTGACGGTCTTGCTTGTGTCTTGACATGCACTGCATTTGTATACTGATGGTATTCTCAGCTCTACATTATCTACATCTCACTTGATGGCCAGACATGCAACATAAGCAACTAAATTAGAAGTCTTTCAGAAAGCCAGCCCCAGAAGGTTCCTCAGCATTTCCCAAGGGTAACCACTCTTAAAGAAGTCTTCTATGAAGAAATGCAATTGCATGGCACACATGCTGCAATAAGGAGGATTTGGCTGCCAACAAGTGCAGTACTTCGCAATATGGAGGCTGCATCCAGAGTGTGATATAAGCTGACAACACTTTACAGCAAGACTGATTTCATCCAAAGCACCACCAAGATAAAATAGTGAAGTGATTTTTTCCAGATAGTAGCTATGGGGCAATTTGCAAACCACCAGCTACCTAGATTACAAAATGGCACATGAATACTGAAATGGGACCCTGTGGACATATGAGGTGGTCAGTAACATTTCAGGTTTTCCCCATCAAGGGTGACAAAAATTCCCTGACACAGTACCTTTAGTCAGTTTCAGTTACAGGAAGACAGCATGCATCTTTAGAAGGATTATCAGAACTTACAATTCAACAAGGATTGCATTAACAAGGGTGCTTGTTTCCCTTCCCCACCTCCAAACTCTGTCACACTTTCCAATGTTTTTGCAGAACACTAGCCAGTTACCTCACCCTCTTATGATGACATTTAATTATTCAGCTTACTCCATACAATAACCAGTGTAGAGTACGTTCACAAAATTGCCAAATCTTGGATTTTTGTGAACTGTTAAGTGCAAGTTCCCAAAAGTAGGTTCTCTACTGATTGAGAGAGCCTTAAATACAAGAGATGTTTTCTGAAAGCATTTTTGCAATAGGTAAGTTACACATCTCTTGTCTGAAAAGGTTTGAAATAAAGCTAATACAAGGCCAGCTAACATAACTGGAGTTCCATGCAGATGGACATACAGATAAACCTAAACAGGCACACCTATACTAGCCACAGAACAGTTAACTGAGACTAGCATTCATCTATAACAAAGGGACAGCTGTTTTTCTGTTCAGCCACCTGAAGTTTAGTAGTTATTGTAATAGTATGGGAGTCTACTACAGCAGACCTCAGAAGTCACAGACAGCGATAAAGACTCCCTGCTGCAGTCTCCAACAACTCTTACACACCATCACTCTCAATACAACAACCAACATCTTTCTTTCCTGAACTACCAAGACACTTTTCCATTCTAGCTTTTGAAGCCAAGAGTATTTAAATAAAAATATCAAACCTCAACACTTAAGTTCCCTCTCTGAGTCTCAGTAACCAATTGGTACTGAATAGAGACAGAAATGTTTCGCTTTCCTTTCTGGTCTCTTAAGGGATACTATATTTCACTGTCCTGTTTTCTTGATTCAAACCACATGGATTCCAGTTACTCAAAGAAAAAAAAAAAACTTTGTAAATCCCAGTTCAGAGTTGTTTTTTTTTTAGTGAATACTTAAGCAAGTAGCATATTAGGACTTTCTCCATTAGGGGATTCCCCCAGCACTTATTCCCTGAACTGGAAAATGTAAATAATTTCACACAAAAAAACTTCACAATCTTAGTGATTATGTTGGGGATGTCACAACACATCCAGTAGTTCTCAGCAGGGGAAATCCCACATTTTAAGTTACTGGCCCAATGCAACTCAAGCACATCATGTCTGTAGTCTAAGAGCAGACCACACTACCATACTCTCCTTCAGAAAATCCACTGACCAAGCAAAAAGCTTGCTCTTGGTTCAAACTCATGCATCACTAATGCCTGGCTCTTTTTTCTACCTCTAGTCTACAATGTCACAAGCACAGAATACTCAAGTGAAGACGCTGTAACAGCACATCATTTAACAGCCTCTTATAAACATCCCAGGCTTTATTGTAGGAATAAAACCAAAGCAGCTAAAACCAAAATTCTAGCAGGAGAAGTCAAGCAGTAAGTTATTACAGATTTAAGAGTCTGGAGAAGAAACAAAAAGAGCTTTTCTTCACCTGTACAAGTCTAGAGTTAGGGGTTTTTTTTGTGATGTATGTTGAGAGGAAGGAGGTCAAGATTACTTGTCACACAGCTTGCATTTTAAACAACAGTAGAGAAGACTCAGTGACAAACTGAAATCAGAAGAGATCCAATAGCAAGTTGTCCAGCATCACCAAGACACTGATACAACTTCTGTCAACACTGTAGACAGCTGTAGATAATGGCACCCAGATGAGTGTGTTTAATCAAGGGGGACAGTGTATTAACACACATTTTGATTGAGTTTAATACAGCAAGTACCAACTCAAGCTACTATGTGCATAAGTACAGAACTGAATTTCTTTCACCTATTAAATAAATTAAACAAGCAAATGTAGAAAGTCTTTACTGAATATTTCTTAATATTTTTGGGAACAGCAATCTAGAACCACTTCTAAGTTAAATTGGATAGAAATTAGTTAATCTAACTTAATTATGCCCATAGTTGTCTTGAGCTCAAAACATCATTTTGCCTTTTCAGAGGATCTTTAGGTCATTTTCTTGACTTTTTCTGCCCATTTAATGAACTGCTCCCAGAATCTTTGTGCCCAGAGCTTCTGCCAGACAGATACATCATCTTTAGTCAACTTCTATTTGGTTTAGAAGGGTGTATGGATTACGTTCACCAATACTGCATTAGCTTCCTATTAAACAGGCCTCTTCTATAAACTGAAAACAACAGAATGACTGAAGTTCTTCCAGATTAGCTGATTCTTATCTTGCTCTCCAGCCTTTTACATTCATCCCTGAGAGGAAAAGACATTATGAGCTATATCAGTTATTAGCTTCAGTTCTTAGCTAAATTTGCTATGTCTATGGCTTGTGGGTCTAAGACGTCAGCCTGCAGCCTTTTCCCAACATCAGCTGTTAGTACAGAAGCTCAGTACATTGCCAAAAAGCAACAGGTGAAAAGTGCACTTCAGCAGTAGCTACACCACCAATACACACACTGCCGTTTAAATTACCTCTGGTCTGTTTTGTGAAAAGATTCCTATATATTGAACATGAGATGGTTTGAAGCCTCGGTGAAGTAATGCAGAGCCCACATATTCAGCTCTATCTGAAACCTGGAGGGGCAGAAGGTAAAGAAGCAGCTCATCAGTATACATCCCTCAATGCTATTGTAAGATTTGAGGTAAAATAAGGCAAATAGCTTACAAAGCAGAGGTTTTCTAGACTATTTTCTACATCCTCTGTGACTTTGGTAACCCAAACACTCTAGTGCCATTACATTGCACTGTTTGTAGGTACTACACATGCACTCTATGCAGAAGACACTTGATTCAGTTGGACTTTAAAGTGTTAAGTGCAAGTGTAACATTAAGCACAGACAAAGGCAGGGTTGTTTTGTTTTAGCTGTATTAAACCCCAGAAGAACCCCTGAAATGATTCAGCTTTCCATTGCTGCTTCATCACAAGCACTACATATGCCACCCTTTTGCTTCATTCAGTGCCTACGGGAATGGCATTCTCTTCAAGAAGTGGAAGAATCAAGGTGGCAAAAATCTAAAGAAGGCTGGGAAGACAACTCTCCATAAATTATGACCTGAATCATGTTATTCACACAACTAACTGCAAAGCACCTAAAATATGATCAGCAAAATCACCTTTGGAAAAGTGAGGTCTCCTGCATACAGGAGTTAATGACCTTAGCAATAGGAAACATTTGAAGAAAATTGATAAAATCAGGAATGATCTAAGTGTGCAGCTGTTAAACGGTTTGCATAAAGTTTTCTAGAAATCATGAAGGAGCATGTTACTAGTTAGAAGCATATTGTTTAACAGTCTTTACAACCCCCACTCAGCATTATGGAGACATTGTCAAGCAGACAACATTTGTAGATAGGACTTCTAGTGTAAGATAAGCCTCTCAAAAATAAGCACTTGTAGTAGCAGTTGGAGTCCCTGAATACTACTTGAAACCTGTAGTCAGAGACAGTGTGTTGTTTAGAACGAGGACAATGAGATGCTAAAAACTGCCAAGATTTTTAAAAAACCCAAATAAAAATATTAATAAACTAAGTGCAGGATATATTCTTCTCCCCCTTGTACATACTTGATTTTTTTTTTTTAACTCTGATAGGTTATAATTCCTTTCTGCAATATTATTCTACTACTTTAAAGCATCTATAAATAATCAAGATTTGTTATATCACATTACTGGATGTTCTATCAATGGGTATCAGCAAACAACAGCAGGACTAGTACTAAATTAGAGAAACTACTTACCTCTTTATAAGAGATCCATTCATAGGGCTGGTTTGGTTTTCTAACACCTAGACATGGACCATTATCTAAAAAAAAGATTTAAAAGTTACTCAAAATGTAACCTCTGTCTTGACACCACGCAGACTAAGCTTCCAGTGTTAAACCTCTACGTTCTTCACAGAAACCTTCAGAAGACAAGCTTATTTTTCAAAAAAAATATAGCAGGAAGGGAAGCTGGAGAAGGTGTCAGAGGTTTAGGCTAAGGAACAGCATCGATTTTAGTCACACAATTCTGCTTCACAAGAGGTCACAGTTAACTTCCCCTCAAGAAATCTCACATCTAATACATTTTATTATATTGCTCAGTAGACATCCCCTAACCCAAACTGTTTCAAGACTCCAGACCTTTAGTTCTTTACACTGGGAAAAAAAATTTAGACTTACTTGATACCTGCACACCCCTTTGGAAGAGATCATAAACTGTCCTCACATCATCATAGTAGTAAATCAAAGGATCATCACTGTTAAGAAGAGAGGACCTTCGAGCATGCTCACCACCCTAAGAAAAACAATCAGGAATGTTAAACACACTTGTAAGTTACAAATGAAGAAGAATTTCCTCAAGGAGTAAGAGCATCTCCTCCACCAGGCTTTGTTATGAGTTCTTTTCACCATCGGGGCAGAGATCTGCAAGGCTTCCCAGAACACTGTTTAAAGTCAAAATGCTCTCCACATTACCAAAACACATCAGGCAAAAATCATATTCCTCAGCTACCCAGGATAGCACAGAATAAACAAGAAAAACAAAATGCCCTTTGACACTTCTTACTAAACAGGATTTTTCTGAAGAAACATTTTACTCTGCAGCATACAGCACAATTAATTCAGTCAAGCTTTCTACAGCTCTTTGATTTAGAGTCCCAGAGCTCTCTAGATACAATATTAATGAAGAGATCCTAATCTGCTTCTAAGATTACAAAACATAACAACACTCCATGCTGTGCTTTCAAAACCTAAATGATTAAGTGTGGTCAACACCATTTTAACTGCTCTCATAACTAAAATACTCTGTACTAGATAAAAATTGACTCCTTTAATCTAAAGTTCCATCTTATAAAAAAGTCTCCTCCTGATCTAGAGGCAGTAAAGACTATCTGGAGGGTTAAAATCACCATCTTCCAGCAAATTAGCACTTTATAGGCTACAGCTGGAAGTCAATGCAACAATTTAATAGTTCATAGTTTGAACATAGCCTTTTTTTTAGAGTTGGCTGTTTAAATCTCATTGTACTGATCAAGTTTCACAAACTGTAGTGATGCAAGTACTGTTGGGACTTATTAGTCCTGCTATAACAACAGACACCTACAAGCACATTTCGAGCAGAAAGAGTCTATCTTGTTAAGCAAGAGTGTCTTGGGTAAACATCAAGTTTCCCTAACAGTGGTTGCAGTCAACTCTTGGCCCTTTTGAAGTCAAATTCTGGACTAACTAAATCTGTGACTGAAATATGCTATTACCCATAATGTAAAAAAATCTATTCATAGGAATCACAGGCTTTTCCCAGCCTCTGGTTTATTTGCCTGTTTTCTAAGTACCCTGAAAGACCAGAGTGCATCTGCTCATGCATAAGCTACATAAATTTTCTCTGCAGAATGTCATATTGTCTGTGTCCACAGAAAGACAGTAACATATTGAAGACAAAAATATTTTAACACTAGAACAAGTCTAACTTGTTTTAGCAAAAGGCTCTGCGTAATGCAGTGCTTGCCACTCCTTTGACAGTAAGTCGAAACTGACACTGTGAACATGACCCAGAACAAGTTAATGATTGTCTTACCTCTAAAAATTCATAACATTAGAAATTCAAGAGCATACTTGCACTCAGACCAACATCTACTCTTGAAATGATCAGATCACTAGTACATCTCTGCCTGGAAGGAAAAGCAAAACTGCTTGCTTTATTGTACTAGTTACACAGATCTTGGACAACCAAGATCAGCTTCTACTTTCCTGATTTACCACCTCTGGAGCTCATCTGATTATGTAGTTGGTAACGACATTCATTAGTAATGTCAACAAGTACAACGTATCAGTACCATGCTTCATGTGCTACAATTTCTACTTCTATTTCTACAATATCTAAGCCTTGATTGTAGCTGAGGAATGAAGTATTTGTTTACTTAGTCCAAACTACTACTGTTTTGTTTACACACCCTATTACTCAGCACCACAAAAGCACTTTTTGGTTAGTGCCTCAGGCCCTGCAAACTTGGATGAAACTTAACAGACAGCACACTGTTAGAAGATTGGCTGCATTGTCTGCCTGGGAAACAGAAGCTGTAACATACTACTGCTGAGAAGACCTCATGCATTCTCATGATTCTTCAGCAAAGGGAAGCATATCCAAATCACAGTTCTGCTTATTTTATTTTCCTTCTTCCCAAAGTAAAATTAAACTGACTTTTCAACAGCTCTAGAGTCAGAGTTCCACTTAAAAACACTCAGCACTTCCTGTGAAGGCCACCAGGAGCTCAATATTATTCTGCAGAGATGCAGTGAAATACACCTGGATATGCTAAAAATCATTTAGATCTTACCTCATGCTCCCAGTTTGCATTAATCAACAAGGTGAGATTATGGTATTTGTCTACATTTTGTCTGAGTATCAAAAACTGTATCTTAAAAGCCTGTCCAGAATTTGTGCAGTATCAGATAAAGTTCTGATCCCAGCAGTGTCTTCTAAAAATCAATGGTCATTACAACCAAAGATCTGAATCTCAGGACTAGGATGTTTGACTGATTTCACACAATTTATTTGAATCTGAGATCTAACAGATCTGACCAGTACAATGGTAAGCACTCAAGGGGTAGTCGACATTACCAAAGTGTTAAGGAGCTAAGCAATAAAATCTCATTAACTCGAGAACAGCCTCTGGTTACACATGAAAAGCAGCCCTTGCAGCACTTCAGGGAGCTGCAGCAAGCTGACTCATTAAACACCAAGTACTGGACATTAAGCTGATTTAGAACAGCAACATCTGAAGCAAACTTATTCGACAGAGGCATTACTCTGGTCACATAAGATAGCTGCTTTTTTTTGAGCCATGGGTTTGCTTCTTGTTGACACAGGCTCCTTAGGATCAGCAGCAATGTCAAAACACACTGTTGGCTCCACCATGCCTCAAAGGCAAGAGACCAACTTAAGACCTTCCTGAGAAGGAAAGCCTAGTAGCAAGTGGTGTGTAGGTCATTAGCATGCATATTGTGAGGCAAAAAAAAAGTATAAATTTTGAGTTGGCCATATATTTTTATAATTATAATCCCCAGGAAAGCACAAGACAGCTAAAACCAATCACTTGATAAGCAGACAACCACACCTATAAAGGTAACCTAGAGATCTGGTTATGTATGAGGGGAATGTAGGTAGGTTTAAGTTTTCATGAGTTCAATACCTCTTCCCACATTTTAATGTCTTAAGAAAATAAAGAAGCCAGTCACAAATCCAGATTCTTGCTACTACTTACAGCTTATTTGTATTCTATCCTTGACATGTTTTAATCAAACTTGAGTCAGGTAGAAGTGTTTGTGTTTTTAAAGCAAGATTTAATATATTTGACAGCCACACAACTGCACTCTAATCAACAGCCAAACTTGTTCAACTATCAGTCACCAACAGAAAAAGCAATCTAACAAGTACAGATTCAGATGTCTAACTACAGACAGTAGGAGCACACACATTTTGCAAAATACAGGACTAAACCCCCTATTTTTACCACTCCTGTAGCACTGAAACGCTTAATGGTATAGTGCACAACTGAATAAAGCATGAGCCTCAAGCACAGCCATCTCAAAGCAGACAGGCTTTATTTAGAATCACCACTCAATCACCTCCCCTCCTACAGACAAGGGATTCAAGTGGATCCTGAAAGATTTCCAGCTAAACCTCCAAGAAGCGATCCTGAAAACATCAGGTAGGGAGTTTCAAAGAACATGAGGTATTATTCGGTGAAATGCAGCTGTAGCATATATGCCCTAAAAATCACAGGCACACATTTAGAGCAGGTCACAATTAAAAAGAATATCTGACACTTTCAGTAAGTCTTTGTACTGATACTCAAACTAGTGTGCAATCTTTATGCTTGCTTGGCAATTAAAATGGGTCACTAGGTATTGGCCTACCAAATCAAAGCTTTACAGAGATGGGAAGTGACCTAGAACAGCAGTAAATGAGATTTTTTTTCCTCCCATATAAAGTTATGAAGATTATCAGAACATGTAGAAACTCTGCTTCAGTGAATGACTTCATTTAACTTTGTTAAAGGCCAAGATAAAAGTTAAGAAAGAATTAAACAGCAGTTCACAGCCCAAAATCATTATCACTAGAAAACAGGTAGATTAGATGTTAAAACAGTAGAAAAAAGAAATTGTGTTCTGCCATATCTTTCTTGAAGCACACTGCTTACTCTCTAGAACTTTTAATATTGTGCTGCTTAGCCAGAAGAAAAAAGCCAAATGTTATGACACATTTTCAAAGCGATATTTGTTATTTTTCTTTTGTGGAAGTGACAATCCATCTTAACAGATGGATAAGAATGGAGTAAGCCAACTTCTAAGCAAAATGTAACAAGAAACTCCATCTCAAGTACTGTATTGCACTCTTGTTACAGTTATAAGAGTACCAATTCTAACAGTCACTTGAAACTTGCTTCTAAACACATTCTCATTTGCAGCATACAACATTAGGGACAGCAGTTGAACAGTCAAAGCAGGATGGATCTTCCTCATTTCACTGTGTTCTCAGTTTGAGCTCTCCTTACCAAGATATGCTAACATTCTGTTTTTCATTCAAGTTGTACTACTGTTCAGTCCCCCCTACACTAAAATGTATTTTCTGCTGAGGCAAAATAATGCTGTAACACCTGCCTTGCTCTGATCAGAGTTATTAATTAGTACAATATGGATCAATGATGCATTAAGTAGTTTAGTAAGTCTCATAATATCAATTATTCCAATCACAGAATCCATCAATGACAAGCAGTTTAGCTTGAAGAGCAATGAACTGAGACAGCTGTCAAGAGACTCAAGCAAACATTTGTCACTAATTTTATGGCCAGTTAAGAGCCACTGGTTTACCATGTTTCAAGGCCTTCCAAATCTGCAAGTCTATACTGACTAGCGAGGCTCTCCACAGCTGGCAAGCTTTTACTGCTAGCCTATTCTTGCTACTAAAGCATGCTGCTCTCTAAGACTATTCCATTCACTGTCTGAGCAGTTGCTGTCAAGACTGGAAAACCTCACCAAGAGAAGATCTAACCTCTAGATCATTACACTATACATGTTCCCTGAAAATGAGGTATTTTTGGCAATTATCACACTTCCAGAGCATAGTTTTGATTCTGCTTGGTATACCTCTAGTAGAAGACCGTTACTTGCTGTAATCTTATGGGGAAGATTAGGAAACAAGTCCTAATAACAACTTTTGAATGAAGGTGCCAATTAATGCTTCAATTTCAGTGTCACAGAACAATGCAGAGGAAGTGCCTAATTTGAAACCATGAGAGCAGTTTGATAAAGCTCACAAAAGTTTAACTACTGGAAATTTCACACTGCTCAGACATTTGTTTACATCAGTTTGTAATGATATCTACTCTTAAGCACAAGAAGCAGTAATTTTAATTGCATGATACAGGACAACTAGGTGCAGTTTATCAATACAGAAGAATGTGCTGCAAAGGGAGACTTCAGTTGAAAGCATATATATAAAGAAATCTATAGTGTTAGTTTCTAACTATCAGTCCTACATTTTGTAACTACCTTATATCAAGGACCACAAACTTTCAAAGCTGTCTCCTTCCTTGAAAAGGAGAACACACCTTTGTCTACCTTGAAGAAATACAGAGGTACCCTTGAGAGAACAAAATGAGTAGTGAACAAGGGAATTACATAACTGCTCAGGAAATCCCAGCCTTGCAATCAGTTGCCTATACTTGCTTCTAAGCAACAGCTCCTCAAAGACTGTTTCTATATTTGACTTCACTATTAAAAAAGCACCACTTAACAGCAACTGTCTCTTAAAAACATAAGACAAAAGCTAAGATGCCTATCCAGAATTTAGCAGGTGGTCACTTTAATTCTGACTTACTTTATGGTTGGGATCTCTTGGCAGGACTAATAGATCTTTCCACAGATCATCTGAGGACAATTAGTACCTGTGCTTGTAACCCAATATAAAGTCTCATCTGTCAGCTATTATAAACTAAATATTGTAATAGATTAGCCTAATCAGGATATACCAGCACACATACCGACCCCAAGGTATAATTTAACAGGAGCTAAAAACTACCATGCCAATTCTAACATGCACAAGTTTCCTGCCACCAATCAGATGAGAAAGTGTTCAAAGCACAGTCTTTCTCCCATGCTAGTTACTACCACTGTGACATCAACCACCAAACTGGCTTTCAAATTCAGAAAGCTGTAAAACTGACTTCAAGCCATAATTCAGGAAAAAAAACCAACGAAAACAAAAATAAAACAGAAAAACAAACACCACACAACAAGCCCTGAAGTGTATTGCCTTCCATTACAAGTTTAGAAACACCCTTATGTAAATCAGTGTTTGAACTCTCTTAGGCTTCAAAATTCAGTATCACGAAGTCACACTTACCTCTACTTCCACAGACTGCATTGCTAAATCACATGGTGGCTTTAGTGCTTTTGGTCTAGTTGCATACCAATAGGTCGTGAGAGCTGCAAAAGCACCGAAGCCCATCAGGGTATTTGTCGGCAGGGTGCGCACATACTGCCTGACATCCCCAAGTTCCGGCATTCGAAGATTTCTGAACAACTCATGTGCTTGCATTGCAATTCACGGCAGTTGTCCCACCGCTGGAGTCTGTTGATATGAAACAAGGAGGTTACATACAGATCTGAAATTCACTTTCCATTCGCTGTTGTTGTGGGAGAGAGAAATGTACGCACGCATGCTTTGTCCTACCGGCTTTCCACTATCAAGGTAACTTGACCTGCCACTAGGCAGGCAATACCTTTAGACCTCCGTGCTGCAATTAAGCAAGCAGCTACTGATTCATACTGCAGAAAAACAGGTGGGGCTTCCAGGAGGTGATTTCTTCAGGGCTTTAACGTTATTTTTAACAGACAGTGTACTTAAAAAGCAAGTTTTGTTCAGGACAGTATTTCAGAACTGCAAAATAATTTTCTGTAGAGTAGCTGTACTGTAACACTGTTTACACAGTAAGTGTAAAACAGGGGAGTCAGAGAGGGAGGCCTGGTTTGCCAAACAAACTCACCTCTATTAAGCATTCTAATCCTATGGTAGCCTATCAGGATTTTTCACCTAAATCCAGTAAAATAAACCCTCTTCTAACCTCCCTTCAATCATGCACAGACAGCTCAAGACAGCAAGCTGCCTTCAAAGCTGGTATCTCCCCACAGCTCCTTCATGCTAGCAAGCTTCCTATTTTCCCCCACAACTTATATCTGGCCATGAGGCAGATGAAAGCAGCATGCAAGGGGGCCTAAGGCAGCAGCACACAGCAGTATAAGCAAGTACAGGAAGCACATTTGATTTGTCACGTTCACACAGAAGAGTCAAAAGAGGCTGCTCCCCACTAGTGCTTGCTGACAGGGATATTCCACTGCAAGAAACAGCCATGGAAAAAAAGGGATAGCAGTCAGCTCAGCTGGTGCTCTCCTCTATGCCCAAGGTCTCCCGGGACGCCTGTCACATGCCAAACCCACCAGCTTCTGCCCAGTAGGTGAGAGGTAAGCAACAGGCAGCCGGCCTGCCTGGGGCCAATGGCAGCCCACACCCCTGTCACCCCACCAATGGGCCCTGCCTGCCCAGCTGGCAGAGGCACCCACAGGCACCTGTCACCCACTCGGCTGCCCAGACAGGGGCTGACCACAGCCACTGTCCCAGTGTGGCAGGGGGAGACTGAGGCTTTCCTGCTTGCTTGAAGAGCCAAGCATTTATTCTGATCATTTAGGTCCAGCCATTTCCTATAGACAATAAAATTAAACAAAAGACCTAAAGAACATCCAAATGTGTAGCCGGAACATAACTTCATAATGTACTACTGCAGGACAGCAGCATAGAACACACTGAAATCTAAACAGACAGAATATATGCTTATTTGTTTGAAAACCAGCCATACCAGACTAAGATTTTGTATTTCTGTGTGATAATCCCTAGCTTGCAGTCTGCCCTTCAAATCTTTTCTGCTGCAATCAGTTGTTCAAGCAGGCTACAGAAGAGCTCTTCAGGTCACAAAAAACCTAACCACTATTTTGACAAAGATTTGCTAAAAAGCAAAAAAGCCATAAAATTAGTCCAAAGGACCCATAGTTTCACAATGTTAGCAGGCTGGGATAAGGTCATGGATGGGGGCAGTGTCAGGATGGAATCAGGTTCCATCTCTGGGAGGGTCCCAGACCCGTGAAACACAGCCCAGACTGCAGGCACTGCCCTCTCTTCCTCTCTCCTCCCTTTTCTTATATAGCATAGCCTCTGAGTACAGGACTTCCATCACTTAGACCTGCAGAGCAATAGAGGGCCAATAGAGAAATGCCTTTTTGTTGTCTGCACTGGGATACATAGCAAATTATACTTAAAATCCACAATGCATCAGGTTGTAGCAATGGAAAGCAAAGAAAAACAATATACTGACAAGGGCCCTCTTCACCTTTCCTTAGCACAATGTAGTAAATTTTATGAAAAATCCATTACTGACTTCATATTTAGAATTACCATGCTGTTGCTTTTCACACATCAAATCATTCTCATTAGCATTGCAGTCATGAAACGCATTCTTATGTTTCAATACACACAGGTGAACAGTAAAAATAAGAAGTCATTCTAACATGGAATCTTGTCTCACAAGTTAACTGTGTATCACAGACATCATGTAAGGAAACTGGAAAAGGGAACTATAATGTATATAAAGGCCAAGAGCAAGCTTAGCTCTTCTCAAGCCTCACAATAAGCACCTTCCACTTAAAGCAGACACTTGTTTTTCTCTCTGCATTAGTCATGATGTGTCCCGCACACACACTAAGATTTAGGAATGTAATTAGAGAGGTACACTTTCAAGTGGCCGTGGTGCCATTACAGCTAACAAGAACTGAAGTAAACACGATCACTTAATTCACTACCCACTGTAGTCAAGGAGCTGCTTTGATTTCAGCTTAGGTGAAAAGAAGTGCACACCAGTACTTGTCATTTCCTTGGTTCTTTGCAGAGCAGCCTGTAACAGAAAACGTTTCTGGACCACCTATACCACAGTCGTCAGTTATATAATGATGTTTTACTGCTTACATTTATATTGAGGGATGACTTTATTACACCTTCTGCCTCGTCAGCACAAAACTCAAAGTTTGGACAGTTTTCTGCTAGACTAAGCAATTCTTACATTTAACACTATCTACTAAGTCATATCAACTCTCTTTTTCTGTATTTAAAACAGATGCAACAGGGAGAATAAACTCATTCTTAAAATATGCATTCCAGTACACCCCAACAGGAATGGGGTCCTTCAAGGTCTCCCAATCTTCTTCATTCATCTCCACATCTACCTGGCTCAAGCAGCAATCACATCAGACATCCAGAGTCTTTACCATGACAAAGGCAGATTAGTGTCTAGATTGGGATAGAAAGACCTTGCCAGTGGAGCCCAGATCTGTCTTTTCTTCTCACCCCCCTCTCTCCTCCCCCCACAAGGAAGGGTGCAGCTAAAACTGCTTGCTCAAGACAAGAAAAAAACCTCGTGCTCTCTTCAAACTCAGGTCCTGCAATTGTGTCTGGTCTAGACAGGCTCTGGACTACAAGAAGTGGACTCAGTAACAGTTTCACTGAAACACTGGACATACCAAATGGCTGGGAGTTACAGCTGGAGACTCGAAGGTAGATCCTGGGTAAGAGAAGTCACCAGTCTGTGCTATATGTCGTAAACAAACTTGAAGCAGAATGAACAACATTCGAGGTTAAAAGCACTTTTCCCCCAATGTAACCAGCAGACTTTCCTTCTTCCTTTTTGAGTTTCAAAACAGTATCAGACGGATACGGGAAAGCAGTTTTAATAACAAAATTGCTTCAGAGAACTACCTGTCCTGGCCACCTCCACAGAAACAGCGGTTTCCAGAAGTCCTGTCCATAAAAGCATCCCTCTGAACTCATCGTATCAGTTCCGTTGAGGAGTTTTGTACGGCTCAGACAAAGCTATCCCTCTGTTCACACACCCCACAGCACCCAAGACCCATTCTTTACAGCAGAGCCAGTATCTCAAGGCAACAGCCCAAGCTGGCAGAACTCTGCCGTTCTTCGCTGCTCCTACTCTCGGCATACAATGGGCTATTTACAGCGGGCAGCAGCCTGCCTATTGTCTATCCATAGCCAGACATCGTTCGAGTGCAACGGAAGAGAACAGGAGAGCAGCCACCAGCTCCTGTACTGCAAAGAAAACAACCCCAAGAACCAACTGGCCTCTCTTGCTCTCTATCCTAATATTTAGATGAGCACCACACTAGCACTAACTAGCCTGCCATAAAAGCAGGTCCACCACGTGGTGTAAAAAGTGGTTTTGTTATTTTCATAGCCTCTTGCAGGCAGGATAAAGCCGTAAGACAAGTTGCCTATTTCTATTATGAACTATATGTCACTAAGATGCTTTCATTACAAAATACTGGAACAGGGGATCAGCCACCTTTGAGTTATCCTGACAGCTTTCTCCCACTGCATTTCATTTTCTTACTATTCCAGGTTATACTGCACAGCTCCCACGGAGCTCTGTCATACTTAAGTTGATATTTCAAAGGGTGAAAGGAGAAAGCGCAGAATTACATCCTAGCTCCTTTATCAAGTACAAAAGAGGGTGCAACAAACAGCTTTGGCTATTAACGAGATAAATCCTTTTGTCTGAATAAAATACATAATCCTAGTCTCAGAGTGCATTTACAGTCAGCTTAAGTTTGAGTTAGTCCAGCCTGTCCTAGATACATGATCCCACAACCCTCTCTGTGCTGGCCAAGCAGTCATTTGGTTGTGCAGTCACAGCAGGGAAGTGGTCTGGCAAACACTAGTTTCCCGGGTTAGTTCTGAAAGTAGTTTTCATTTAGATCAACTCCTGTCTGGTTGAGAGCTATTAGCTCTCAAACTGAAACATGACAACACTGCTGGGTTAAGAGATGAACTACTGAACATGCAACTTCAAATACTGCATGCAAATCTTCCCAGGATCTTATTTCTGTATTGCAGTCAAGGCAGTAACTTGACCGAGGTCCTGCAACCAGCTGTGACAGAGCCAAACTAACCAACAAGAAAACCACAACCATCCTTAAAACACATTAAAGGAGCATAAGTAATCGAGACCTGAAGAAGAATCCTCAGTTTAAGCCCTTTATAACACAAATGCAAGAGCAAGGTGTCTCCTGTGGGACTGTCTATCATGTCAAGTATGACATGACAGTCCCTTCAATTACAAAGGGCTTAGCTAAACATACCAAGTACTGTTGAACTGCCAAATCCCCTACTTTGCCACCTGCCTCCCCTTCCCCAATAAAAAAAAATTAAATACCTTACTATAGAAAGAGCTGTCTAGATTGCACAGCCAGGGTTCTGAGCTATAAATCCTTTTAAACAGTAACTGACAAATTCACTTTTCTGCAACAGTAAAGAAGGAGAATCTAAAAAACTTAGTGAGGAACTCATCCCATGCACAGAGAGCAATCAGCAGATCGCTAACATTCACTCCTCCACCTTCAACCCCCTTTCAGCCATCCAGTTCAGCTCCAGGCAACCACAGGGCATCACACTTTTTTTCAAACTGCCTTTCCTCATTTCATTCATGTTCCTGCATTTGGAACAAAGCAGAGACCAGCAGCCTACAAACTAGATTAATTTCCAGTAGTTGAGCCATAGTGATTTACTTCATAAACTGCCACTGAAGTTAAGATTGCTGAAACCTTTATGGAACACTACACCTGATACTGATGTGTCAAAGCTGTCTCACCATCTCCAAGGAAAGTCACAGCCTTTCCTCAGACATTTGGCTGCAACCTTCCTGCAATCAAATGGAACACCTGGATTCTTGCCTCTCAATGATGACCCAAGTAATCCAAGTGCACACTGATGAAGTCACAGGAGTTTATTCAAGTTCAGGAGCTGAACCAAATGACAAGGACCTGCTCAGTTCCTTGCAACTACAGTCCTCCAGGAGCACTTAGAAACTGTAAAGAAAACCCAGTACTTTCTGCTAAAACCTTTGAGTCATGAATTAAGTTTTCTTTGATCCATGCTTACACATGTCATTAAATAACCGCATCAGTTTCTCATCTTCAAAAATCACAGAGGATGCTACCAATAGATATTTTATACTCTCTATTACCCATTAGAACTGCATCCCTACATCAGACTTGCAGGTACCAGTATGACAGTACCCTGTTAACTTTATTTCAACTCAAATATAGTTTAGATGAAAATCACTTTAAAGAAGCAAACTGCTACAAATCAGCAGCTTTCATGTGCCATTAACAGCTTAATTATATCATACCAACATTGTACCCCTCCCAGGAAAAGAATACTACTTAGAAAGCCCAGTATGCAACACCAAATAACACATACTTCAAGCGCCCACTTCAGACTCTGCAAGATTGAGTTTCTTACTCATACTTATGTCACCTGGAGTCTAGCAGAAGCCAGCCCTGGGTCAGAATCAGTAAACCACATTGCATCACACTAGATAGTGTTTATTAGGTCAGAAGGGTGTCTTAAAAAAACATCACCTTTAACACTGGGCAGATCAGCAAGTTCTTGTGAGAAGCAACTGGTTCACCAAGTGACCTCTCAAGCCCAGCATCACAAAGAGTATGACAAATCAAGCAACCTTTTGACCTCACATATTAAGGTATCCCTGTACTTCCTCTGAGTCAGTGACAGTATTTTCTTCTAGCCTTCCTAGGAAACTAATCCATCCTCACTGGCTATTGATGCAGGCCAAGTGCAGAGGCCAAGTTTTCAAAACAGGGACCATGCCGCCCCAAATGAAAAAATTCAATGAGTTATGGGCTTAAGAAGAATAATTCAAACAAAAAGCCAGAAGTCCTTTTCTGCAATCAGGATATCATGCACTTCTATTATGAGCCTTAAACAACAACAAAAAATTTTTTTTCTTCTACATCTCAACAAAACCAGGCAAGCTGTTTTCAGTCACTCTTTGACAAGCTACCAGTAGTAGTAAGATTCCAAGCTTAAAAAAAAAAAATTACTATAATTTTACTCTCTGTAGATGAATAGCTCCCAACATGAAAGGCAGAAGGAGAGAGCAGAAGCCTTCTGTTATCGAGTGTCCTTATTTCATGAGCCAGGCAGGACCCGCAGAAATGCAAGCCCCTCACTTGCAGCCAAGGTTCAGCCTACCGCCTGTAAAGGTCAGTGCTGTACAGCAGCGCTTCCTTGAACCACGTGGCATTGTAACATCCCACAGAAAGCCACCTACCAATGAACAGACCACCTCCCCTCTTATTTGTGAGCATTTTGCGAGACTTTACCACTAGTTAACACAATAAAATATTTAACGTATCTGAGCCTGTAATTTAGCACAGCAGGGAAGCAGGATATGGTAGTCACTCTATTCATCAGACTATCAGAAGCTGAATTTATCAAGAAATTTATTGGGACAGAAACTCTTCCTCTGTCTCTGCTACGCGTGGAAAAAAAAAAAAGTGTTGTTTGCTTTGAGTTGACCCATTTCAACCAACTGCATTACCAAGATTCAGAAAAAATTTTAAAACCTACCACCATCTTCTATTGCTCACACTATTAATAGTGTTGCTTTCTTTAAGGGGAAAGAAGAAAGTTTAATCTTCCCCACTGGAGATAACATACTGTCCACCTATGACAGACATCCAGGACAGAAGGTATAACCCATCTCTACTGCCTCAAAAAATCCCAGTGGTTTTTCATTTCTAGAAAAGCAATGATGTAGGAGAATCAGCTACAGAGACTGCTCCAGAAACAGGAGTCACTTACTCAGAGAACAATTTCAAAGTTGTCTTTACTTCCATTTTGAATTACTGGTTTTGTTTTTCCACCAATACAAACCTCATAGCTGCCCTTGAAGCCAACAGCTACTTAGGGGTTTTCTTCTCAAGAACTGAAGACTTACTTGGAACCTCATGTTGGCTGATTTGTAGTTGTAAACCAGCATCTACCAAATTTAGAAACTGCTTTCATCATAATCATGCAGTCCTCAGAACAGGCTAAGGCCATTCGTTCAAAACCTTGAATTGAGTACATTACACACAACAGCTACTTGTAATTATAAGCTTTACCCCATTAGCCACCTTCTGACATTTTTATCCTCCAATATAAGCAAGCCAGATATCCTGGGACTTGAAAGACACAGGCATTTTGGGGTTTGTATAATTAATACTGTGATTGCCACAAAATAAAAGGCATTTTAGTGACCTCTGTCTTCTTACACTCAAGAAATCCTATCAAGTCTCTTGAGCTGAGAAGTCCCAGCTTCTGAGTTTGAGAGCACGTTCTGAAAGGTGAATGTGAATTCTCCTGAGCAGGCTCAGGAGACTGCAGAATTCCCTGTAAAGTAATGTGGACGAAAAAAAAAAAAAAGAGCTGTTAACGTCACATGGAATAGTTCTGTGGTCCAGGTAGAGAGATATAGAACCATGGGGCTTCTACAGCAGTTTCTTTGGATGTCACACTTTCCTGTCACAGGACCTGACCATCACAGCTCAGACTCTAATCCGAGAGGCACGTTTAGATGGATTACTAGGTCCAAGAGGGTGTCTATAATACCCCAGACAGCTCACAGACATGCCTTTTACAAATTCAGAAGTCTTCAAGTGTTGCAATTCCTGTTGAACAGGAATGAGAAATGTATGCATACTAGAACAAAAGCGTCGTGTAACCAGGCTAAATCCCCGTGCTCTAGCACTGCAAGTGCTACCAAACAGCAGAAAGCAGGCCTGCAAAGTCAAAGTCACTCAACCTTCCATTTTAGGCCAGTTTGCCTCACGCTATGCTATTTCCACAGGCGCTCACGACTGCCTATAAACCTGAAAAGCCACTTCAAGTACACACTGCATTCATGCTCGTAAGCACAACCTACCTGAAGACGAGGCGCAGCAATTAAACGCTGAACCCCAGGGGTTAACAGGCAGGGCTGCGCTCCCCAGCCCGCTACCTGCTGCTCGGCCGGGAGCCGCGGCTGGCCGGGGCAACCATCCCAACGCCCCAGCTCTTCACCTCGCACCGGGCTAGAGGGCAGTGCCGGAGACGAAACAATGTACTGCCAGCCGGAGCTGCCGCAGCGCTTAGGGAGGCCAAAGACAGACGGCTACGCTTTCCTAAGGGCTTTTGTGCAGAGGGCAAGCCAAGCCGGCTCTAGAGGACACTCATCCCACCACGGGGCGGAAGGGAAAACGCCGCGGCCCCAGAGAGGATAGGTGGCGGAACCACCCCGCAGCCCCTTAACGCTGGCCGCCGGCCTCGCAGGTGACAGCGGCCGCACAGGCCGCCCGAACCCTGTGGCGAAGGGCCGGACGGTGGCGGCTCCAGCAGGCCCGTGCGGAGCCAGCCTGCATCAGCGGTAGTTGGGCACATTGGGGCCGCCGCGTCCCTGACAGCGACAGCCCCTGACCCTGCGCCGCCTGCAGCGCCGCCCGCCCCGCGGCCTCGTACCCCAACCCTGCCGGGCTGCAGCACCCCCCAAGACCCGCTCACCTCCCGGCAACAACGGCAGTAACAACGAGCACGACTGTAC
>VWZI01005954.1:689668-712420 GCA_013396835.1 Psilopogon haemacephalus | reverse complement strand
CACCGGCCGGGGGGCTCTAGGGCCTGGCCCGCGTTACCGCCTGCTGGACTGCCTGCCTCTGCTGCCGCGCTTGCCTCCCTGCCTGCCCTTGCCTCTGCTGCCGCGCTTGCCTCCCTGCCTGCCCCTGCCTCTGCTGCCGCGCTTGCCTCACTGCCTGCCTGCCAGCCTCCCTGCCTGCCCCTGCTTCTCCTGCCGCGCTTGCCTGCCTGTCTCCCTGCCAGCCTGCCTGCCTGCCCCTGCCTCTGCTGCCGCGCCTGCCTAGCTGCCCCTGTCCCACGTCGACGGCCCGGCCGCGGCCCCCGCCTGGCGGTCTGCCGCTGCCGCCCGGGGCATTGCGGTAATGTATACAAAAGCCCAGGGCGAGCGGTGAAAATATGGAACACGAGGGCACGAATTAGAGGGAAAGGGTAAGGAAGTGAGATGAGCAGTATTCATCGCTTTGCACCTTAGCTGTCTGAGGTGACAGCTTGAAGGGGAGGTTTTTCGCTTTTACCACATTAGGGCTTTGGAAGAGAACTCTTGCAGCCGGTATAAACAGGGAAAAGACATCTGGTTTAGTATGAAAGCACGGGAAGAGGACAATGACCTCACTGCATCCCGGGGTTTCATCCGTTCACCGCTGCTAGGCTTTGTGAGGGAGCTGCGGGTTTGAGGTGATTCCTGGTAAAGAAGAGGCAGGTGGGGCCGTGTCAGTGACCTCTGACAGTGATCGACTGGGTCTGAGCTGGCTGCAGGCTTCATCAGTCTCTTCAACCTGTATATCATCAACCCACACCTCAGCCTCACGGTGCTAAGCAGTGCATTGCCAGAATTCTCTTGAGTTTAGTAGGTGGGATTATTTTAAGTGTATGTGTGGGTTAAGGCTATACACATTCATATATATATATATATATATGAATATGAAACATATATATATATATATAAATAAAATGTTTAATAAAAGCAGGTGCTGTTTCATGATGCTTCGGTTTACACTGGAGTATACCAGGCATAGGACTTCCTGTAAAGTAGAACTTTTAGCCAAGGAACAAGCCTATACTAACCTTTTAGCACAGAGGACTGTGCTACTGATAGTTCCCAGCTAAGTGCATCTGGGTTCCCACTGTGTAGGGGTTCAGAAATGCAAAATAAATTCCTTTCTGAGGAAAGGAAGAAGCAGCGCATCTGAGTGGCTACAGCTGCTAATGGGCATGGAGTCCATAGCTCCACTAAAAGCTATTCCAAGAAAGGCCCCAAAGCACAGGCAGCATGGACATCACTTGCTCCATTATAAATGGGCTCTGCTGGTTTGCTCCTATTGCACCACATTTTGTCCGTGTTTAGACACAAGCAGGCTCTGCCAAGCGACTTTTGCATTATGTCCAGGTTTTTGGATGAAGGAATCGGGTTCATGTAAAAATACATCATCTCAGACACTGGTGACTTGTTGTTTTGCCCTGAATGCATCTACGTTCCCTCTGCTAACCACCAAAACTCGTTACAATTTTATCCACCACGGTACTTAATCTTTCAGTATTGTATTTTTCTTCACATCTAGGTTTCTAAAGGCCAAAAACTACGTGCTTTAGGCCTCTTCTGGAGAAATGTCAGTGAATTGATTTTCTCTTGTCTCTCACTGGAAAGACGGTTTCTAAAAAGTTCCTCTCCTACATACCTTTTCATGAATCTACCTTGTCATCAATGTGAAACTGAAAATGTCCCCACTTTGCAATGTTTAAATAGCTGTCTCACTAATGCCTGCTATCACCTCTCTCCTCCTACTTGACACTCACCCGATTATATAGCCAGGAATTACAATGCTTTCTGAAATTAGCTTTTCCCTGCTGATCAGAAAAGAGGGAACCAGTCTTAACCAAACTACATAGAAAAACATACACAGGCAACAGACAAGTAAAAGCTGTACATAAAGAGTATCTACAATGACAATATTGGATTGTTGTACACATGGGGGGAAACTGACACCTGTGGATCACCATGGCCTAGGACCCTTTTATATATGCATTTTTAATTACATTTGAGATGGCACCAACTCTTTTTATCAATATATGGGACATACAGGCCCTAAACCCATTTCACTAGAGAATCAGCTCTCATTAAGTGCAGCAGATAAACCAAATAAATAGATCTGAAAGGAGATTCTGGCTTTCTTGTTTAGAAGGAATTCCCTGTATTCCAGTCTGTGCCCATTGCTTAATCTCCTTTTACTGGGCACTCCTTCACCTTCTTTGCCTCCAAAATAGATATCCATACACACCAACAAGCTTTTCCAAGCTGAACAATCCCACCTTGCTCAGCCTCCCCTCATATGACAAAAGCTCCACTTCCTTTACCATATTCATGGCCCTTCACTGGACTCTCTCCAGTATGTCTATGTATTTCTTGTACTGGGAAGTCAGACTGGACACAGTGCTCCAGGTATGGCCTCATCAGTGCCAAGTAGAGGGGAAAGATCATTTCTCTTTGACTGCGTGCACAGGAAGATAGACCCTGTTGAGCTTGGAGAAGGTGATCCTTGAAAAATTAACCAGCTTTCTTAGGCTCTTGTCCAGGACCATTACATTAACAAAGCACAATTATTCTGTAAACAGATTACCCACAACAGAGGATTTCCATTTCAGCAATGTATGGATATTGTAGAATTTTCAATACCAGCATTTACTTTTCCCAATAACATTGATATCAAATTATTGTTCTCACTTACATGTATTGGCTATCATTGGCACTGTAAATACAGACTTTACCAGAAGAACAAGACAAAACAACCATCCACCAACAAAACAAAAAACCCCACAAAACCCACAAAAACCCAACACAAAAAAAAAACCCCACACCAAAAAAACCAAACCAAACCAAACCAAAAAAGCAAACCACAAAAACCCCTTAGCTGTGGGGGTTTTGCTGTTGTTGTTTTGGGTTTTTTTGTATTGTTGTTGTTGTTTTTTTTTACAGGACATCACATCACTGCCGAATCAGATTATTCCAAATGTACCATTTGAGAGTCATCCCAAGTGTATCATTTAAAAGCCACTCCAAGTGCATAATTTTTAAACCTAACAGACTGCCATACTGTGTCTGCATCTGCTAACGCTTGCATGGAATCTCAAGAGAAGGAAAGCAAAGCAATGATATGTAAATAAACACTTCACAATGTCTAGCAAGTATTGCAATTAAAAAACATGAGCTGCCAGGTCCATGGAGCAGGCACAATTACTTATGTACTTATGTCTCATCAACTCTCTCCCTAGTGGGAAGTGGAATAATTTTTGGTGTGCATTTGTAACTGTTTCATACACTTGAGAAGGGGACTGTAAGTCCTGATATGAAATGCCAGGGAGCAGGAAGAGGGAGCGGAATCATTCTGTAATGGGGAGCAAGCAAGAAGCCAAAGGGGATTCCGGCAGAGGCAAAGCTCTCCCCTGAGGAGCATTCTGAGAGCATCCGAGCAGGTGACACTGACCGGTTCTGCCAACAGCCCCTGGCAAGTTGAGACCCAGTGGGGAGCAGCAGGAGCCAGAGCCAAGACTGAAGACAAGGCTTGGGCATGTGTTTAGGCCTCATCCAGGAAACAAGGAGGAAGACAAACTACCCTCCAGGCTCCTTTCAGGAAAACATGAAGCTGGGAGAGCAAAGGCCCAGGTCTGAGCTTGAGCAGAATGTCTGCACCACTGGGCTGGTGCACAAGTGGAGGTCCCAGGCAAGACTGCTCAGGGCCATTAAGGTCTACAAGTGTCCCCACAGCTTTGGAAGCAGCACCAGTGCTTTCTGCTCTCACAGAAATGAGAGCCACACCTGGTCGAACGTCACCTGTGATATTCCTGCCACACATTGAAAAACAGTAGTGGCATAGGTACCAAAGTTTCCTTGAGATTATGGCAGCTAGAGCTGATGCAAAAGATACTGTGTGAAGAAAAGACAGAAAAAGATATTGTAGGCTTACTGCAGTTGAACTGGTTTATTGAGGATGAATTAATATGGTTATTTCTATGCTTTATTTTTTCTTTTTTTTTTCAGATCTGTGTCATTATACAGGTGCATTTTTATCTTAAAAAACAACACCAAATTGGGCAGAACTAGCAAACAGTTTGAAGGTAGGAGCTTCCCAGAAGTAATAAGGTCTCTCCTAGGTCACAGATAAAAATATATTTGGGGCCATTCCTGAAAACCAGTCATCTGTCTTCCTTACACAAGAGTTAATACAAATTCAAACATACTGGTGTCATGAATGAGCTGTACTGACAGGTGTCTGGATAAAGGTCTGAGCAGAGCTAGTCTCAACCATGCTGCAGTTACACTTGTTATGCTACTTTAAATAGTTATTTGACTTACAAAAACAGAAGTAAAGAAGTTATGAATGCTATGAGTTCCATGAAATACAGGTCCTCTGAACATTGAGATACCTAACCAGGAGAAGAAAACATTTATGAAATCCTCCATGTAAAAGCACAGGGGAAAAAAAAGATGCAAAACTTCTATTGCATATTGGCAAGGAGATGTGAGATAGGTCTATACATATATGCACAAATATCTACAGAGAGACTTTTTCAGGGGAAAAAGAAATAAAAAGAAGAAAAGGAGGAGAGCAAGCCAACTTAAGTAGCATCTATGTTTTCTTAAACATGTAATGACTTCATTGGGTTTTGAGGATTTTGTGTGTATTTTTAAATTAGGAAGATTTTTTTTCAGCCATGCTTCCTATCACTTCCATTTTCTGCTACTGTCTCTGTTTACCAAATATTTCTCCTTCTCCTGCCACCTACCCTCTTGAAGTTAACTAAATAGCTTATCATTTGGGATGCTCTGATGACCAGCAGCTATATGAACTGACAAAGTCTCCCATTTAGTTCACATGCAGCATATAGGGGCTGCACTTCCTACAGCACTGGGGTGTCAGCTCCAACTCCAGAAGATAAGAAGGAGGTAGAGGAGTCCTATGAAAATAGTATTCTGTCCAGGGGGGAAAAAAATAAAGAAAAAAAAAAAAAAAGAAAACAAAACAGAACACCCACAACCTGGGCATGATTCATTCAGCTTTCTTAAATCAGGCTAATGAAGGTATCACAAAAAACAAGGTACCTGTGCAAGGACACAGGACTGAAAAAGCCAACATAAAAACACCAGTAGGTTAAATCTTGCTAATACAAATTCACTTCCCACCAGTCCTTTTCTTTCTCTGAACCTTGTTTCACATGCTGCACCCCTTCCTCCTCCAAGCTGTGCATATGCAAGTTTACTACTGAGTTTACTACTTGCCTCATCCAAACGACCCACCTAAAACTTTACAAACTTGAGGGTTACGTAAGTAGATCCACAAACATAAGAAATGATGTTCTGCTGGTTATTTTGGCCAGTGCAATATGAACAAGTCATCTTGTTCACTTTTCCTCTTGTAAAATACTTTCCTCAATCACCATTCCTCTCTGTAGTCTGTCTTTTTTGAAGGTCAGAGACATCACACACACACACAAAAGCTTACTGCTTTAATTCTAGAATCTACTTGAAAACAGAAGCTGCAACATAGAAAGATGTGTTACAGAAATACATAAACCAACAACGTTTGGTCTGCTTAACTGAATATTAAGTAAAATATTACACAGAGAGAATCAGAGCGAGAAAGCTCAGAAGTTAAATATTTATGATGTTCAAACTCCAACTAAGAAACAAAGTGTCTATGGCAAAGAAGAAAATACCACCTCTGCTACAAGGACAGGCTACAAGAGTTGGGGCTCTTCAGCCTGGAGAAGAGAAGGCTTCGAGGAGACCTTATAGCAGCCTACCAGTATCTGAGGGGGGCCTACAGGAAGGCTGGGGAGAGACTATTCACAAGGTCTTGTAATGACAGGACGAGGGGGAATGGGTTTAAACTGGCAGAGAGGAGATTTAGGTGGGATGTTAGGAGGAAGTTCTTTCCAGTGAGGGTGGTGAGACACTGGAACAGGTTGCCCAGGGAGGTTGTGGCGGCTCCATCCCCAGAGGTGTTCAAGACCAGGCTGGATGAGGCCTTGAGTGACTTGTTCTAGTGGGAGGTGTCCCTGCTTATGGTGGGGAGTTGAAACTGTATGATCTTTGAGGTCTCTTTCAACATAAACTGTTCTATTTTTCTATGATCTCTTTTGCTGGAGCATATCCCCAGCACAATCTTTTCTGGCTGACAAAAGGAGTAAGTTGTGTTATTTGGTAGAGTTTACAGCTCATCAGCACATGTTAAACACAAAACTGAACAGCAAAGCCCTGAGAGTGCCAGACTTGGATGTCCCTCATCAGCAACGACCTCCAAATGCACATCATTTTTTCACATTCTGCACATGCCCACACTTCCTTGCAACTATTTCTGATGGGTATGGGTGCACAAGTTCAGCCCCAGAAGCAGGCCAGATGCTATGACAAGGAACATCTGCTTTTAAAGTCTCAAGTTGAACCCAAACCTGCCAGCTCAGAAGCATGCTCCACCACTGCAAGAATTCATTTAGGCTCCTCCAACTCAGTGGCTATGGGGGTCAGAAAAAAGAACACAGAAAGAATTAATGAGGATCAAGGCCTTTCCAAAAGCCAAAGAGCTTGTACATAGCTATTTTGATGCTCTGATTTTAAATCAATACCTACTACTCAAAAAAGCCTCAACGAATCTATCTCCTACAAAACACATCTGCATACTAGAACATGTACCTCATCGCTGTTATTTGCATTTTCATGTAACACCTGTGGCACAACACTTAAACCACATGTGTAAGGAGAGCTCTGCTTTTGAAAGGGTGGATCCATATCTCACCTGTTCAAGCCCATCAAGCACCAAACAAAGCAAGTCTGCAAATACCAGTCCAAGATGATGGGCAAGCAGGCCTTGGAGGTTATCAGCTACCTAACTTCAGCTGGAAGGTCCACAGAAGCCAACCATGTAAGCCACTGAGCATAAAAATACACCAATGCAGGAACTTCTGGAAAAAAAAAAATTGTTTCCCACACATGGCAAGCTCTGCTCCAGTGCTTGGCTCCTGTGTGAAGGTAGGACTAAGTGCAAGGAGCCCAGGTTAGGAGTCAGAGTAGTTCAGACTTTAGTTAATGCTCCTTCTTGGCTGCAAAGCTTAGGTTGCACACTCCTTCACACGCCAGTGCAAGGGCAGTGTTTAGACAGGGTAAGAACCAGCACACAGGTTAACTTTGTGGGGAAGACAACTTCTGGGATTATTTTTAAGAAAACTCTTGCAAGACATGGCCAGGCCAAGATCAGTGTGGCAAACATACACCCTGCTAAAGTATTCCACAACAAAGGTACGTCAGTAAATGCTATCTTCATTTGGGATAAAAGCCAATCCAGAGATTAAAAAGAACAACTTGTCAAGGCCCTTCATCATAAATCACCTGTATTGTCTCTGGAAATGGGTGGAAGCAATTCCGCCCTCTGCCCTGTGATGAGATGATTCATGGAGTTGTTGCTGCACAGGAAAACAAATAGGTCTGCCTTGTGAAGAATAAACCTTCCTATGCAAATTTGCATTTATAGGAAACAAAAGCAGGCTAAATATTCCTCTCCATGGTGAAATGGTGCTAATAAGTAGAAAATCAGCATTTCCGAGGGGCCATGTCTATGGTATCAGGAACCACCATCAATCAAATGTTGAGCATATATCCAGTTGTCTACACAAAATAGCTGCAAGGTATCAGATCATTTCCCTGTGAGTGAGCACTGACTAGTTTGCACTCTACCATCATGCATGGGTGCAAGCAAGCTTCAGAGCTGGGATGCTGAGTAGTTACTGGACATTAAGATTTGCTACCCCATTCCTAAACAGCACAAGCTGGTCAGGTCATCACTCCCAGCCTGATGTTTCCCCCAGTTCACTGCCGTTCTTATGACACCTACAACCCCACTTACACACCATGGAGAGCCCACTTCATCAAACTCCTGATCTTGGAAAGGTGTCTTTTGACTATCCACCCCAATAATTACATTCCTGTTTCTTATATAGAGATGGGCCTGGAAGAATATTTGAGTACTACTTTGTGTAACAAACCACTTAATGATATTAAACATCACTATTTGAAATGCCTAGCTTTATTTTTGTGTAACATCCATTGACATATTGGTACTTCAGAGAACAAATTTCAAACGTGTCTAGAGATATCTAGCAGCAACAAACTTTTTCTAGATCCCATTAATTTTCTCTATCTTGTAAACCACTACATCATGTTTCTTCCTTGTAACTGCATTAAGTTCCTCCATTTTATGCTATGAAACAGTGGCAGGTCCTACTGCAAGGTTGTGTGATAATGCGAATTTTATGTGACTACATCTCTGATGTATTTCTGAGGCTTTAATCACTACCAGATTAAGAGATCACTCAGATTAAGGGATCTGAGTCTCTTAATCGCTATCATAATTTTGGAATCTATAAAGCACACAAAGGCCCTAAAATGAAGTACCATGTTACTTACAGCATGTTACAGAACACAGAGAGGTTTCCACTGACCATCCACTGACCATGAGTGCTGTGCAGTCCACCAGCAGACCAGGCAGACTGGCCAGCTTCTGCTTGCAGCAAGATGCAAGCACCTCAAAATTCTAACCACTCTTCACCATACTGGGTTTTATTTCCTTCCACTGTGTTTATGGTACCTAAGTCTTTTTGTTGTAAGCATCAATAAGGATGATGGTCTTTGCCTCTTTCAAACTTCAAAATATCAAAAAAGGAAACAGAACTAGGGCCTCTAGAATGGGCTAGTGAGTCCAGCCGCCAAACAACTTAGTACCATCACTGCTTCTCAGTGGCCAGAACTTGTTCTCAACTAAACCATATAGCACCCCTGAAAACAAGTGACTAGACTGAGTTTTGATATACAGGTACAACACCGCAGTGAGTGAGCCACTATTTAGAAAATACTTTTTTTTTCCTCAAGGCAAAGAGAGCATGGCAGCATATATGTGTTCTCCCTCACTGTAGAGAGAAAGTTAGCAGCTAAGAAATTAATAGACCAATATGATGGGTGAAAAGAGCAACAATTTAAACTTCATATTTCATCTTAAATTATTTACTGTGAGGGTTGTGAGACACTGGAACAGGTTGCTTCAAGAAGTTGTGGATGCCTCTTCCCTGGAAGTGTTCAAGGCCAGGTTGGATGGGGCTTTGAACAACTTGGTCTAGTGGAAGGTATCCCTGCCCATGGTAGGGGTGTTGGAACTAGATGCTTTTAAGGCCCTTTCCAGCCCAAACCATTCTATGATTCTGTGAAATAAAAAAAATATTTAAATAGATAAAGCCAAACTTAAATTTGGATTAGCTAAAATAAAGCAATTATTTTACTTCGATATATATAAACATTTTACAATTCCTTTTTCCTACTTGATGCCCCACTCATTATTTGTATTTTGAATTTAAATACCACTGCAAAGATCAATGCCAATAAATTTTAATCTCTGCTCCCCCCAAGAGCAGCCATCACTGCCTGGAGTAACTGGTCATGGTAAGAGCAGTGCTGGGCGCAGAGACATGCAAGTCCAGCAGGCAGAGGCTCTCAGCAGTGGTGACAATGCCTGAAGGCCAGGGCTCTTGTAAGCATTTTGTGTACTCTGAACCCGACTGCTCTGCTAGAGTGCTTCACTGCCCTCCTGCCCTCCAGCCCTCCATTTGCTTCTCCCTGGCAAGGTCGTCGTTTGTTGTTGCTGGCTGGCATGGACTGCTTTTGTGTTGAAAGGGCAACAGGTGGCAATGCTGGACCCAAGGGCATGGTGGAATCTGTGCCTTCCAGCTGCCTGGCACAGCAGTGGCTAGAAAACAAAACCTACATTTGCATTCCCATCTCACCTGCTTGGCAGCAGCTACTGCTGTAGTTACACACACACTTTCCATCATATGAGAACTTGCTAACACAACTTCAAAACCCCACACATTTAGGACTGGCTATTTTTGGGTTTTACTTGTATGTGCCTGAAGTGCCTGTGAAGAATGAGGACCCAGGGGTATTAGCTGAGTACATTTTAAAACACAAATACAAGATTAAAATAGCCTTCCAGCTGAAATCACTAGGAGCTGAAACATATGACTTGGCACAACTCATTGAGGAATGAAACAGATACCAGTCTGGCTTGCTTGAGTTAACTGCAAGTTGAAAATTATCTAGAAAGCCCAGATAAGGAAGTTTTTGCTTGCTTGTATTTGTGCTTAGGTTATTAACTGCACATCTACAGGGCACTCTGCCATGTATGATCCCCATGTACCACACCTCCTTTGGAAAGAAAGCCACATCACACCAGGTGCATCCTGTAGCAAGTCCCTCTTTACTAAGCACAGACTTATCTTGAACTATCGGTAGGAGGTGCTGAAGCTGAAAAGAATCACGGCTTTGTAGCTGTAAAAGTTCGTTCATTTTCCTTCAGTACACTCAATGCTCTCATTTTGCCTTCAAAGGCTTGTCAAATGCAGATTGCTTTCAATTGTTATCTACTCCACTAAGCACTGGAAAAAAAAAACCCAACCAACCAACCAACCAAACAAAAAACCAAAAAAAACCCCACCCCACACGAAAACCCCCACAAACCCAAACAAACAAAAAACCCAAAAAACCCCAAACAAATAAACAAAACTAAAAAACAAAACCCAAAACTTTCAAAGACCAGGCTGTAAATCCCTGGAGCAGCAACAGTCAGGAACTGTGCTGAGTTATCAGAGATCTTGCATTCACTGGGATGAGAGGACCTTTATCACATTCCCAGAAAGTGGTGGGGGGTATGGCTTTGCCCCATGCAGAAGTTTTCCTTCCCATGAGAAAGAGGTTTGACCTTGCCTGGAATGCCACCAAAATGTGTTAGCATTCAGCAGCATCATGCAGCCATTCAGAGCACAAAGGAAAAGCTACATCGTCCTAAACTTCAGGAAAATCTACCCAACTAAAGCCTGGCAAAAGATGTTTCCTGAAATTTGTTAGTGACCACTGTAGCACAGGGTGGTGAACTATGAAGACATTTCTGAGAAGTCAGTTTGGTAAGAATTGTGAAGTAGAGATACAAAGCAGGGTGGGGAGTGTGCCTTCAACATTTTTCAGCTCTTTTCCTAGTAACATGGCATAGAACAGGAGGAAATGGCCTTAAATTGCACCAATGAAAGTCAGATTGCACATTAGGAAAAACAGCTTCACCAAAAAGGGTTGTCAAGCACTGGAACCGGCTACCTAGGGAAGTGGTGGAGCCACCACCCCTGGAGGCATTTAAAAAATGTTTAGACATGGTGCTGATGATAGATTTGTTTTAGTGGTGGACTAGGCAGTGTTAGGTTAACAATTGACATCGGTGATTTAAAAGGTGCTTTTCAATCTAAATGATTCTATAATTCTATATACTGTAATGGTCTCATTATTGTCACAGTAACTCACAAGCCAGCACCCAATTTTTAGCAGTCCTATAAGAAGATTACTGATGCACATAAACACCGGGACCAGCTAACAGCTTCATTCATCTTCTTCTAGAGTTGATTAAAATCTTTCCTCTAGTTTCAACAGAATCTAGATTAGGATATTAATAATTCACAGTGAGTACAGTGTACTGCCTAGAAGATTTATTGCTGCTTACTGAGTTCTTATCTACAGCAAGATGGCACTGGTTTTTCATGCTCATATTTAGCCTTTGTATGATCAGAATTTAAATGCACCTATAATTTAAGAATATATATGTCTTAAAATGCAGGTTCTCCAGCAAACAACAACAACAAAAAAATCCTTTCAGCATTTATAAAGAATTCCCAACAGAGCTTTACAGTAGCAAAGCAAATGGGTTTGACCAAAGTATCTCTGACAATTTAAAAGCTTCACCTTTCCAGAATCTTCGTGGTGTTAACAAAATTTCTCAAGGAAGAACCATTACTGAGTTTTTCCAGTGACAGAGTATGTACTGCTGTGGTAAGGTAGCAGCACCCTCCTGCCGAGCAGGGACTTCTCAGCAGGACATGCAAATATGAAAGGGCCTCCTCACCAAACCACAGTTATTCAGCAGCTCTAATCAGAAAAAGAGCAATCTAAATCTTGGGAAGCAGAGTTCTAGATATGGTTTGGGGAGTTTTTTTTGTTTGTTTGGTCTTTTTTTGAGTGAGGGTCTTCTTTTTTTTCACTTGTTTGAGAGCACAACTATAAAAGTAATGTTATTTTTTCCTTACGAAATAAAAAACATGAAACAAATTCGGAGTTAAAGGTTAAAAATACTGTTTCAACTTTGTAGGAAGACACTTGTATCTTTCATATAACACTCCAATTTTAAGATTTATGTAATTGTGCACCAAAATTCTTTACCAATGACTCCCAGTCCAACAGAAACAAGCTGATTTTGGTGCTGAGAGACTCTCAGGTTAATCTGACTTTACTTCCACTGAGATCTAGGACAAGATACCCCTGGCTTTTCACATGATAAGGCCCTGTAAAAAGAAGCTATATCCAGTTTGCTTAACATGTCCTCTTCAAACCAGCAATTTCAAATCCAGACCTAAATCCTTAATTAAAAAAAAAATATATATAAAAAAGAGAGAGAGAGAGAGAGTTCATTGCTCAACTCAGTGTACACTTGTTCTTTCTTTCAGTAACTTTGTTGCTCAAAAGTATTTGGGGAAAGTGTAGGAGTTTTTAATAAAACTTTGTATTAGGAGCCTTTCTTTTTGTTACAAAGTGGAAAGAGAGCAAAGAGTGAGATGACACAACCAGTGGGGAGAACCAGGATGAATTTGTAGTCTCATTAAATTCTCCTTTCTTTCCCAGGAGCCACATTTCTGTCCTGCTTCCTGCTGCACATAAAAACTTGTTCTTTTCCAAAACAAGCAAACAAACAGATCTTATTTCAGTCCTTCAGGTCACAGAAAAACACTTGCTTGGGATAGATTAGTCAGGATTAGTAACTTTCTTTCCTGTTTGCAAGCATTAGAAATAAGCCTACAATACAGACACTGTTTCAGGATGGTTATGAAGGTTCCATTTTTCACTATGACGCTGTTTTGTTTTCCTTTATTGCCTTTATTCATACAGTTTGTGTGCCTACTTTTAAAGTAGGCATTTAGAAAACTACGTGTGTTTAATAGGATTAGACTTACTACAGACTTCACAAGTGACAAGAATACTTGTGTTGAGTGGAAAGAAAAAAAGTGTTCAGACAACATCCAGGTTTGCCAAGTGACTGATGAAGTGGCGAATATTCTTGTTTATACACACAGCACCTGAAAGTACTGACAATGAAATTCAGAAAGATTATGGAGAGATGTTTAATCAAAAGATCTCTGCACAACTTAAAAACATGTACTTGGTGTCTTACCCTGGCTGAATGTGTTTGCAAATAAGCACAGGACATAGTGGCTACATGCCTTATCAGTATTTTTCCCATCCTAGCTAAAGCACTAGGTATCTAATGGTATATCCATCCCAAATTTCATCAGGCTACTTGTTCTGGTAATATCCAGAGCCCTTTCCAGGTAAAGTCAACAGCAACAGGGTAAGCCCTCTGCTTGATGAATTTTTTTTTTAATATAATAATCGTTATTTCTTAATTGTTTGGTGTTTTGTTGTTGGTCGTGGTTTCGGGTTTTGTTTTTGTTTTTATTTTCCAGTGAGAGTCTGCTCATTGACAGTCTGCAAGCTGTTGCCATACCATTATCACATTTTCCAGGAGAAGCCCTTTCCTCCACTACTCTGCTATCCCAGCACAGTTATTCCACATCTCCCATGCTAGGACAATAGGCTGGTCTTGGCATCAACATTTATTCTATGGCATTAGAAGTTATCAGCTATACACAGGTTGCATATCACATTGGTAAATTGTGGAGCAAGCTGAAGGGTGCAGTGTTTAAAACAACATTGATCTGAGGCTTCTGTAGAGGACTGTGGTATGTGACCAGTAACAAGGTTGAGTTGACACACACACACTACTGGGTAATCCCAATCTCTGAGACCAGCATCACTCAGTTACTTGAAACCAGACATACTCATCCCACTTCTTTTTCTGCATCAGGGCAGCTGGGCCCTGATGCAGAGCTACTACCACATCTGGACTGGGAATCACTCCCAGTTTGGCTCTCAGGGGCACATCTGCGAGCCAGGAGCGATAAATCAGAAACTGAAACCTTCATGAGCAGCTGCTGGGTTAAGCAAGGTTATAAAAAGGAAAACCAAGGATCTTTACTCAAGGGGAAAATCATCATTCTAGTGACAAAACCTGCACACTATGCCTTGGGTGCAAAATCCCAACCCAGTGACACCTTTTAGAGTCTTTCATTCAGATCACCCAGGCTCTGCAGGCAGCTCACACACATCCTCACATAGTGCAGCTACATAAAGGAAGCATAGGTATAAACAGCCAAACCCACACAAATGAATGAGTGCTACAGAGGTATCTCTGTGCTAGTGCTCTCCGTGGTACAAGATGATAATTGGCAAGACCAGCCTGGAGCTGACACTCGACTCAAATAGACAAACAAGTCCAGATGGCTTTGAATAGCTGATTATCCACATTGCTGCTAGAATGAACACAACCTAAGAAGTGCAATGAGTGCAGCTCCCTCTCTACAGTCACTAGGAGCTGGGGAGGCTCAGCCTTCAGTGGCCATTTTTCTCCTTGTCACAGCAGAACACAGCATGGTGCAGCCTTTCAGATAGCATCTGCGCCCCAGACTATGCTTTAACTTTATTCTTCTCCAATACAGCAGATCCAAGACTCTTCATAGCAAGCTGTGCAGAACTCAGTATGGACCACCTGCAGGGAACAGCAGCAGATGAACAGTGAGCAAAGACTTCATTTTGCTTTGAGTTCCAAGCCAGCAGTACTGCACAGCTATAGAAGGCTGTTCATTAGCACTTGTGCCCATCGGAAGACAGGAAGTTGGTTAGTGCTATTCCTACTGTCCTGCAGGATGGAAAAAGCAGATGTGCCTCCAACTCCGAGTAATTCTTCCAACACTGTCTACCCTCTGCAGCATCCCACAATTTGCAGTGCCTTCAGGTGTGGTCAAGTGCCAAATCCTGTAGGTCAGTACACTCAGATCCCCACAGTTTCTTCAAGAGAACATGCAGCTTTTTTCTCAAGCTCTTTGCAAGCTTCATTTCTGTGAAGAGAAACTAAACTTCTCTTTTAACCTTGAAGTTGTGGAATAAAACAATGATCAATAATTGATCTTTCCATCAGCCCTCTTTTGTACATAATGAGAATAACCCAAAGCAGAGCGCAATCACTGCCCAGGTCTCCAAAGGCATGAAGTCACATGGACCCTTCCCAATAACAAGCTGTTCTTCCCTAGTGCTCTACCCAGCTTCATTTACACAGCAACCTCATTTTTGAAACCTTATAGTATGCACGAGCATGCTGTGCTGCTTGCACGCATCACTTGTTGAAAGACCAAGCACCTGAGCATCATTTTGATGGAAAAGGTGTAATACTAGCTCATCTGAATATTTATATTTTGTGACCTTATCTCACATCTGTTTGTGGAAGGTCATGTTCAGTCCCAGACCCAAACCCAGCATTAACTTCCATTATACAATGCCAGGCTCAGCAACCCCTGGACTCACGAAGTTGGCTGACAAGCTTTTGTATTCCTTTCCTCCTTCCCTACCAGTCATATTACTGTTTTCTGGGAAATGCACTTCCATTTTTATTAGGAAGTAACTAGTGCAAAGCATCTACAGATAGGTGATTGATGAATTCTGAGTATAATATTGATATTTGTACCTCAAACATCTACAGTCATTTATCATCAAAGCATTTTATTAGCATCAGTAATAAACCCTCGGTGAGACAGGAGTGGGTTGGACCTGAAGACAGATGACCCCAGATACCTTCTAATTGATAGGAAGGGCTGTTCTGGCAGTGTTACATTAAAGCAAAACATCAGTGATCTTAAAAGTTATTTAGGGCCTCCTTTCTATGGTAGGTCCTAATGTGTTCTAATTGTAGAACCATAGAATGGTTTAGGTTGGAAGGGACCTCAAAGATCATCCAGTTTCAACCCCCCACCTTAGGCAGGGAGCTTGGATTTTATTATTAAGACTTTATTATTTAAAATAAAGGAAGATCTGAAGCACACAGGAAGAAGAGTGCTTAGGGCTCGGGTGAGATGGGGAAAAAAAAACAAAAAAAAAAACAAACAAGGCTGATTTTAACTGATTGTGGCATTTCAACAGTGGTAGACCAGTTGATCACTGTGGGAGACAGTACTGCAAACCCATGAAAACTAGAAGGGAATATCCACCAGGAGACAGGGAGCGATGTTTTAAGAGCTGTGACATAGTCCATCACACAAAATCTTCCAGAGCACAATGGGACAGGAGAGCACAACGGTGAAGACAGTCACAACTAACTCTCTGAGCAAGCCCTTAGCCTCCATAGGTAGTCACAATTCTGACCTACCTTTTTACTTTGCTTTCTATGCAGTAGTCTTTTTTATCTCCTGACTAGGCCAGATAGGAAGATAAATTCTGTGACTACCAAATAAAAAGTTCATTACAGTAATACATTGAAAGAAGGTATTCGAGTAGCTTTTACTCCCCTGGATTAGCTTTATTAGCTTATTCAGTGTGGGTTATTAATGCTTCATTAGTATGGTTACCCACTTACATTCAGACCACACAGGTATGGTGTCTACAGACAGTGGAGTTGGGCTTACACATAATTTAAAGACGATGGATTGGAAATTATCTTCTATTTTTACTTGTGACTGTCTGGTAATTACATATCTCTTGCTTTCTTCCTTCTTAACACAGGTGCACATAGTGATAGGAACACCACCAGAGATTCAGACCCCAACTCTAAATCCACCATACCCAAAGGCAGCCTATGTTTCTGCACTACTGATGGCAGCCATCAAAACCAGACCATCTTCTGCATAAACTCAACAACAGTGGTAAAAGCCACTGAACTCTTGGCACCTGCCCTCTCTTCTGGGTAAAAAAACCTACTCTAGGGTCAGTTCAAGGATTTTATATGTTAATAAGTTGGGAAAGGGAAAAGTGCTGAGGGTTAATTTGTTTCTAGGCAGGCTATTCACTGCCTTTCCTGGCTGGAGTGAGCAACTTAGTGCTGAAAGGTTTCTTTATAGAGCTGACACCTCTTCAGAAAGCACAGAGTAGCTGATTTCTGAATTCAGCACCTCTCTGCAGTGGAGTTTCATAGCTTTGCCACTTTACGACATGCTGCTGGGAAGCACTTCATGGCAGAACAGTCTGTTGCAGCAAGGGCTTGAGCCACACATTTATCTGTGCTCACTGTGAAAGTCCAAGAAAAATAATATTTGTTCAGGTTTCCACATGCACTGGCATGTGTGTTCAAGGATGTGTCAAAGAAACAAGGAGTTCTGAGGTGTCCTCTGTGGTACAAAATTATTCCAATGCTACAGCTGCCTTTAAGGAGGAATCCCTATTGCTTCAGAGAGCTTTCATGGTACAAGGCAGAGTCTGAAGTCTAACTGGATTAAGCTGTGCTACAACAGTCCTGAGACCAAACTGTCCCATAGGCTTCATGCAGACACATCAGCTTAGCTAATTTACAAGAGTCCAGGAGGAAGGGAGAATGTTCCGAATGCCATCAGAGAAGGATGATGAGAGTAAGAAGCAAAAGACTGCTATGCACTGCTGTGAGCTCAGAAATGTCTGGACACACCTGCAAATCAAGGGCACAGACTTTGTATCTTAAAGTATTGATCACAGTTCTGAAATAGAAACAGAAATAACACCCGATGTAGAAATCAGGAAACTGGGAGATGGGGCAGTAACTGACCTTGCACAAATCTAGGTTATAAAACTTGGTCATGGATGGAACTGATTGCTTGTTTGAAATATATTTTTTGTGTGTTTAAACATGCAGTTTAGCCAATGGTCAGAGAGCAGCTGAGGAACAGTCTGGCTTTTCCCTCAGACTTACCTGCCTGTGAGCACAAACTACCCAGCTGTTGAGCCTGCACGTGTATTTCCAAGCAGGTTCTCTTTCAGCAAGAAGTTTTTCACCCTCTTTCTCCCAAGGACTGTTTTGGATCAATGCCAATTAATTTAATTTCTACACCAAGGGCTCAATTCTCCAGTCTCTCTTGCTTGGGAAATGCTCTCTCTTCCTTCTCCTTTATTTCCAAGGCATTCCTTACCTCTCTCCTGGCAGTAGTTTTCCTGCTTGCACTCCTTCTAAAATTCCAGTCATCTAACCCCAGCACATATCCTAACCTCCCTTCCCATACCCAAGTCTCCCAAATACAGCATCATCACTGTTTACACACCCTAGCTTCAAGAATACAACCCACAAACTTGTCAACACTTTTTTTCTCCCTGCAGGCCAGACATGCAGAGGAGAGAATTAACACCCAAGATAAAGATTCCTAATTTCTTTCCCACTTCAAAATTTGAACAACTCTGGGACCAAGGGCAACATCAACATCACACACTTCTTGGACAGCAGCTCTGGCCTCCACTTTGCATGGGCTGAGCACATCCTAGTCAAAGCCCTAAGCCACTGTGGGGAGAAGCCACAACAGGAGCACTAGCAGAACTCTCCTTGTAGTGTGCTCTCTCAGCTCAGTTCTCCTTTGTGCTACATTATACATTCTGTGAGGCTACACCTCCCTCTCTTCCCTTTTCAAAGAGACACAGAGACAGGCTCTGGCTCGTACCAACCAGCATGAAGACACGCTCTGATCAGCACAGACGTACAATCTGGGAGTAACCCTGGCACTAAGTTCTGGGGACAGATCAGCAGCAGCATCTGTCAGAAGAAATCACCTGCTTCCACTGCGTGGTGCAATGGATCATCAGCCTCTTACTCATGTGATGGAGTAAAAGAGGAAGTTCTGACCCATTCAGTGTCAGCACAAGTTTTTGGTGCATTAAGAAACTTCCGGGGGGTGTGCAGACAGTCAGCTCTGGTCATTGGGAGTCTGCAAATCCTGATGGCTTGAAGCTGAAAGGAGACAATTTTCAGCTCTCGTTTCACTCCTTATATGCATTGATTCTCTGATGACCTCTTCCTGCGTCAAACACCATTGAGAGAGAAACTGAGAGTGTACATCAGTCAGTGGCTACACAGCAAAAGCTTTGCCACAGAGTCCTTGCAGGACTTGCATGGTGAATCAGAAGTATGAAGAAGTACGTGTGGGGATGCCACTCTCCTACTACTCCAAAAAATATTTTATGAAACTTTACTTTTTAGGTAGTATGTGACATTAGACCAAAACCTTACAGTACATTAAATCTCTTCTATAGAGATTCTGTCTGATTTCTTTTTGCTGCCAGGGTAATTTTGAAAACAAAAAACAAAACAAACAAACAAAAGATATGAAGATACAATCTGTGTACAACATTCAGATACACTCTACTCCCTTCAAAGCAGAGGAATGAGAGCAATAGTATGAGAGCTTAAAAGCCTCCATTCTGGCAGAAAGACAATTTCCCACAGAGCAGGTATTGCCTGCAGGGCAGAGCTGTGGTTCCAGCATCTCCTCCGAGCCTTAACCAGGAGGAGATGGGGATACAAACAAACCTTGGTCAACTTTACAGGGCTGCCCAGAGGCCAAGCTGGAGTGTGTGATGAGGAGAGACTGGTACATCTAAATCAGCCTTTCAAGAACTCCCTTTGAAGTTGAATATATCTTATTTCCAACCATTAAAGAAAACAGTTGATTCCTGTTTTCTATAGAAAAGAGAGTAATCGTCTCCTTCTGCTCTGGTCAACATCTTTTTTCTTTCACAACTGTATTACCTAATTTCTTTCCAGATCTACAGCTACCACAGGACCAATCACAAGACACATCTCTGATTACATCAAAAGCATGTGTCTTTTGATAGTGAAGGCCTTTCCCCATGCTTTATAGCATTATTGTCACTAGTAGAAAAGTTACAGCTTCAGACTTACACCCTCCTAAGGTCAATTTTGCTGCTGACACATACCCAGATCAAACCAGGACTGTTCCTAACTAAGTCACAGTGTTGCTGACTTCTCTAGGTTTCTGAAACTGCCCTGGGATTTGGCTCACAATGGCACTGGCCAGCCATCTCAAATCTCACAGCAGAGTTATCTCCATTTCACAGATTGAGAAAGAAGGGCAAAGAGAAGAGCACTGATTTGCCCACACAGAAAAATTAACACAAAAAATAAGAGCAATACCAAGAAATGTTTCTTCCTCTATGCCTGCCAACACTTCAGTGTTACTCCAGTGTCTACTCCTTAGAGAATAAGACTGAAAAAAAAAAAACCACCAAACCTAGGGATCTTTAATTTTATTTCAAATTAAACAGATCAGGTCTATATTGCAAACCTTCTCTGATGTAATTCTGAGAAAGGTGGCAAAAGATACAACCTTGTATCAACAGTTTGGCAAAGGTCCCTGGTGGCAACAGAGCATAGCACTTGAAAGAGCTGGCATGGTTTGTTTCACCCAGAAAAAAAGAGGCACCTTGCCATGCCTGTGCTGGTTAGTAGGCACCCTGGCAGAGCACTCCTTCCCAAGACGTGCCTATGCTGCTCCACTCAGAATGAACTGCTGCAGCTGGTACTATTGCAACTCCTGTTAGTGCTAAAGTCACTTATTGAGTACTACCTAGGAAAAAAAAAAAAAAAAGAGAAAAGAAGACAACCACCCATTCCCTGTAATTTCTCTCTTGCACATGTCCCTGTATTAAGTACTTTTCTTAAAGAAGACAAAAGGTGATAAAACAAATTTCAAGAAGAATAATGTCGGAACTGCAGTTTACTTTGTAATTGTCAGATGTTACCTTTTTCATTGTATAAAAATGTATTTTATATCTAGGATTATTGCAATAGGAGTCAGTAAAATTTAGTCTTCCTGTTGCAATCATAGCATTGACCTTTTTTACACTATTGTTGCTCACAACTTGGCAAACTCCCAAATTTCTTTTCTTGCAGACATCCTTAGAAGTGATGTAAGGACACCACAATTTGAATCACACTGTCAACTCAGCATCAAAGCCAGCAGGCCTCATGTTCAAGTGCATAGCAAGGCTGTGAACTTAAACTCTTTAGGTTTTCAACTACTTACTGATACATCAGCACTGTGGCCTCTTATTTCTAAAACAATACCAGAGCCATAACTTTTCAGGATTCCCACAGTATAACTGGAGCCAGAGCAGAAAATGTGCTCATTCACCTCCATTCATAATAAAAGGAAGCAAAAAAGATGCTCTCTTCTAAGTATCAAGAAGGAGGTCTACAATATCCATGCTCAGGCTAAAGTTACTGAGGAGTTTGTGATCTGGAGTTTTTCTATTACTTTAAGCAGAAATGTGTTTAGCTGAAGCTGATGTTTTACATGATCTTTCTCCATCAACAAAATCCCTAACAATGAAACATCTGAAGGAACGAAGCTAAGGCTGAATGTAGAGTTGGTAATGTCATCAAAACTGACCTAATTAATGACTAAGCTTTGTCTTAAATTTGACTGTCACACAAAACTCTTCTATGTCCTCTTCCTCTCGAAACTCCCCAGCAGTGCTCAGTGGCACTCACCCTTCTCAGGAGTAGCCTAAATTAGGTCAGAGTTTATCTGAAGAGTGAAGGGACTCCCTTTTCTGGTTTCTATTTGCACACAGCCAAGGAAGAGAAGATCAGAGACTCCTTCAAGTTGCAAAAATAAGAACTAGCATTAGGATATGCCAGATACAATGACATGAATTCAGAAAACCTCTCCAGGTTTAACAGTAATTGAGTAATACACATTTTAGAGTTCAGACTGAGATTCCTCCTTCTGACTACAAAACTCCAAGATAACAGCACTGAGCTTCAAACTGATGAACAAAAATCTGGAGTTCCAGTGGAGACATTTACTTTTCATCCTTTCATAAATCATTGTTTCTATTCAACTTAGGGATAAGGTGTATCACTTCTGTGATTTTTTAAGTCAATTTATGCTCACTGGAACTCTCTGAGATACATTGGAAACTTGTTCAAAATTAGTCTCTTCCCAGACTAAAGCCTCCACCCTACACTGATCCGCTATGGGCAAACCTCTCAGGCAGCATGAAGACCTGGAATGTCAGGAAGAGTAAATTACAGCAGGAGATGGAGTTAAACAAGCAGTATCACTTTCCTTTAATGACCCACTAAAAATGACACACTGCTGCATGAAGGAAGAGCCAGGTGAAAATAGAAGTAATAGGACTCCTAGGTCTTAGGCAGTATTTAGATAAAGACTTGGTATGGCTTGTGTGATAAGATGTTCTTCAGGCCTTTACCTTGCCTTACCTGGACAATTGTCCCACCACTTGAACAGGCTTGAGACATTATTAGGCTGCACACAGCAAGAACAGCAGAAATTATCACAGGAACAACAGAATCCTCGGAAAAAATGTATTTACCTGAAAAAATACGGGGGGAGGGTGGGCAGGAAAGTGAGAAGGAAGCCACATGGGGCCCCACAGGATGCCAAGTAAAAGTAAGTAAATGTAAACTTAGTTTATACACACAGTGCTGCTTCCTGAGCTGATGTTGTCACAAGCAGAATAGGAGATGTGTTCAGTTTGAACAGAAATACTGTTTTTCTGAAACCACACAAACTGCCTAATGAATAAAAAGATCATGTACTGAAAATCCACATCCATCAGGAGACTGTAAACATTCCCCCTCCCCAGTTACCACAAAGCAACTGTTGGCAGTCCTTCACATACTTGACATTCCCTGTTTACAAAAAGCTGCAAAGTAACAACACTGGTTAAAAGGAAATGCAGAAGCTTCACCCACTTCAGCGTGCATGGTGGGAACCTTGATGTCATTAAAAAGTCAGCAATCCTCTTTTGAATGTGACTTGG
>VWZI01005954.1:676786-689321 GCA_013396835.1 Psilopogon haemacephalus | reverse complement strand
CCCACTTTTGATATAAACCCCGGCTAGGACTCAGAACACTGGAAGCTGATAAATGAAGCTTTATATTTACAGCAATGCACAATATACAAGCAAATATTTATAATGTATAACAGATATTTACACATATATACAGTGAAAAGGTAATACAGAAACACCACAGCCCTCTCAGAGATCAAAGTCCCCAGGAGGGGTAACCAACCACCCCTACCACCTTTCTCCCCTTCCCCAATCTTATCTCACCACCTGTTGATGCTGCAGATAAGCGGAGGTAGATTGACCAGGGGGGTTAGTAGTAGGAAAGAAGTTAGTAGAATTATTAAGAATCAGCTACAAAAGACAGAGAAAAAGGAACCATGCAAGGAGCAGCCACAGCCAGAGGCCTGAAGCAGTCTGACTATCTATGTTTGGGTTACACTTTTAAAATAATTTTTTTCCTTTCTCAGTAAAGCTCTGGGTGAAATGAAATACTGTGCTTTCCTCTCACAGCCAAGAGTCTAATTTCTCACTCAAATTCTCCAATTAGTTCAAACCAGCGCAGCGGTGTAGTGAGAGGGAAGGGCAATATCCTAATCCAGAAAAAGTCAGGCATAAAGTGATTTCAAATCCTTTTATACTGCTGTTTGTTTTAGTGACATGGGCTCACCTTCTGCCACTGTCCATCAAAAAAAAAAAAAGGGTTGTATTTTCACTGCAAGCATCTAACATCTGCCCAGCACCATCAGGGTATAGTAGCAGAAGAAACTCCGCCAGCCTAAGCTCATACAGCATACAGGTTCAGCCCCCGCTTCTCAGCCCTGCAAGTCTGTGCTCACCACACTGTCTCCTCCTCAGCTTTTAAGGATGAAGAACAAGGGAGCTGAGGTCAACAAATTTAAAAACAAATTAAGAAGACTCGAACGAATTCAAAAAGTTCTTTTGAACACATCATCACCCAGTTAATCTGCTGTAACTTCAGGGTACACACATCCTGCCCTTGCAGACAATGCAGTTTGTGAGAAGCAATCCTGTTGCCTGCAGTCAGATTATTTTTATGAATTAAGTTTTATGGATCCTGCTCTTAACCAGAAAACAATTCAAGACACATGCAGACTAGACCAAAAAGTGACGCACCAACAGCACTGTTTGCAATGTCATTTCACACAGCTTGCCATCACATGGCTTTTCTTACCACAAGCCCACTACTTAGAGTGAAGATGTGTAATAAACTACAGTTTGATAAACAAAAAATTATAAAAATTACTTGACCCTACCCACTACCTGCAGAAATTTAGGTATTTTTAGCTATTTTTAGGCAGAATTTATAATTTATTTGAACTCCTATTAAGTTTGTGTATGCGTATATACACACATATATATAGCATATATATATATATATATGCTGATGTTTCTGTAATATCCATTAGCAGTCTACAGAAATCCCAGATTCACTAAGGCCAAACACTGTTTTTCCTACAGCACTCCTTCTCAACTAAAAGTAATTTCAGATGGTAAAGCTGAACTGGAGGATTATCTTTATACAGCAAGATCTTGAGTGCATGACAGAAAAATTAAAGCAGCCTGTTGATCAGCTAAAATACTACAGCTCCAAGTATGTTTGGATGACGGCCAAAGTCTTGGAATTGTTTTGCCATGAAATCTGCTTTCAGACAGGAAGAACAGGGAAGTTTTCAGTCTGGAAGAGGCTTCAGGATGAAAAGCTTGGAAATCAAGCCCATTATTCACATCCAATCAAGCCTGCCCCTCCCTGCTCCATCCTTCCCTCCCCATCCTCAGCACAGGCATGACCATGCACCTCACACACTGACATGCTCCTTGCTTATCACATGCTTTTGGACTTTATTTTCAATAAAGTTATTCAACAATTAATTCAAAATTACACTGCTGGTTTGCCATTTGAGCGAGCTACGCTTCATTCTGAGAATACAGGTCATAGGGATGACTGTCCTTCAAAATAAGTTCTTTGCCAGTATTAGTCATTACTCAAACCTCCTGGCTCCTAAAGACAAAGTAAGTTTAGGTGTTACAAAGAGGCTCTACCTGCTTTTTCCTCTGCCTGTCTGCACTGAAGCCTTGATCTGCAATTGCACTACACTTACTCTTATTGACCCCTAGGTTTCTCTACAGTCAGTAGAGCATAGATATGTATTTAAAATGCAGACGACATACAGAACTGTACTGCTCTTGTGGCTGTGTAACACAAGCTCTCCAAGGCCGTTGTTGCTGGTGAATTATCACAGTCATGCCCTCGCTGAAGACAGCAAGGATCTAATCTTGGAAATCACAGGCAGTTAAAAAGCAGAGCCTGCGCAACTGCAAAACGACCATGCCAGCTTTTGGGCAGCTCTTCTTCACCTGGGACACCCAAGGAATGCCTCTCATCCCTGCCCAAGCCTGCATGTAGCTCAGCATCTGCCCTTTGCCCCCAACAAGGACTGGGTCTTGAAGAAGCAGTCTAAACAGTTGCAAGAACACTGGGTCTTGAAGAAGCAGTCTAAACAGTTGCAAGAACACTTGCTCTGCAATGATTCCACCTTTGTTTCCATACAAAGTGTTCAGAAGTTTTTCATAACACCAGCTTGTCGCCACCCTAGATATTAAGACTATGTGGATCTTACTGTGGTTTCATAACAATAAATCTAGTTTCACAACTCCTGCTACTGGATCAAGAATTGCCTCGCATCAAACAGTGGCTGCCTAAGGTTTGCTAAGTCAAAACACTTGTCATAAAGAAGAAGTGACAACTTAGCAGTGTAGTGACAGCCTTTGAGCCAGCTCAGGTACTGTCCTTTCCTCTTTCATGCTGGCATCAGAGCACACGGATGTCCACAAAGCCCAAGTTAGCTGCTTTAGTTCACTGGATGGAAACACAGCTCTATGTCATCATCTGATCTGTGCTCTGCTACTACTGGTGCAGCAGCCTTGGCCAGCTTGAGCCGTGCTGAGGCGGTGTGGATGCCTTCCTGACATCACTGCAGACAGCCACGGGGCACTGCCACCGGGCCTCCAACTCCGCTGGCTCATTTGACTCCAGATCTGATCTGCTTCACACCCAACCTTGCTCTCTCTCATTTTCTCCCTCCCACAGAACCACCAACAATTTAAACTGGATCTTAAGTCTGAATTTCCAGTGAGCCACTCTTTCCTCACCTCCCCACAAGTGTTGTAATAGCCACTTGCTCTAGAAAACTAACTTAATGAAAACATTTCTTGCTGTAATTTACATGACTGAAATACAGCTTTTAGACTAACAGGTGTAGAGAAAATAATTTCAAATTAACACACAGAGACAATTTGCCTCCAAGTTATTTTTGCTTCAAGCTTGGGAGGGCATGAGAATTGTCATACACACGCATGGCAAGGAATGAAGTGAGGTTTTAGTCACCAAAGGTTAAGCATGACTAAGAGATATTTAAGCGCTGCTTTTAAGCCTTTCATTTGTTCCACATCTATACTTGGCAACCTATAGGTAATTTCACAATCACAGTTTTACCCAGCTGCCTCCAGGATCACCCACAGCTACTACAGAAATATCAAAGTGGTCACGCAGCCCCTCATGGCTTTGAGAACTTAACAGAGTTCATTACAACCCCAAACATAATTAATCATACATACTAAGCATCTCCTTGGCAAGCCAGAGGAGGCAGAGTCTACTTAATTCAGCTCACAGAACTTCTTTACAGCAGTCAGCTGCTTGATCTCACCTTGTCCCTTCAGCCATCAGGAGGAAGAAAGTCTGCAGTAAGGAAAAGACAGTTCCTGTAGCTCTGAAAGAGGCTTTCAGAGTTGACCAAGAAGTTCTGCCTTTGTGACCCGAGGCCTCTCCGTGCTGCTTCTCCTGATGCTCAGGACACTCACACAAACAGCCAGCTGTCATCTCAGAAGAACAACTCACAGGCTTTGAGGAGACTTCCTGATGGAACCTCTCCAGCATACTTCTCCTTGGGTTGTATGATTTTTTTCTGTGAGCCACTGTCTCTTGTTACAGAATCATCAGAATCCATGGATCTTGTGTATATACATCTTACACAATACTTCATCCAGGTCATCAAATCCATCACGTAGATTTTACAAATTCTTCTGCCATCAGCTAGCTCCAGCACAGTGAGTGAAAAACTGTAGAGTGGCTACATCACTCTAGTCTGTCAGAGTTCAGCTAGCATGGAATATCTTACTTTCCTGATCCTCTCTGTTAGGGTGGCATGGTATTGATCAGCTACTAGTAGATAAAATGAGGCACGGATCACTTCCAAAGACATGAACTTTCACATCTTGGGCACGTGATTATACTATTCTCAGAGAAGTAGGTTGAATTGCCTCTATTCCTGACCTACTGCTGCCATGAAACTTGTTTATGTTGCCCTGAAATCTGTTTGTGCTGAGAGGAACTTTCTGTTGCAAGAAGAATGCTAAATTGGTGAAGACGACCATTTACAGGCAACTTTATGTTACGTAGGGTGATGCACTTTTACATGCACATCTCGCTCAGACTATTTTGTTTATGAAGCTGTTTTACTGCTTCTTTACTTCTTTCTTTGATCCTGAATATTCCACTGAAATGCCTTTCCCATCTTTTAAACATGCAGAATAAGCCATTGCAAACACACCCAGAAGCAATGCCTCCAAGCATGGTTTATTTCCTCTGAGCTCCGCTAACTAAGGTTGCCTGAGTCATGCACTTTCTGCCTGCGTAAGCCTGTAGTCTGCTACCCTTAAGTACAGTGCTGTAGTCCAGTGTTGCAAGGTTTCTGTTTCCTTCTTACGTACAGCTAAAGATGTGACTTTGCTGTAGCAACCTCTTTGTACCAATTGCACGTTGGTACTGGGTACTCAGTGTTTCTCAGCGCTCTAGGCAAGGCTGAACTTCTCTTGCTGTGAGGAGGAGGCAGGATGGCATGTTTTGCTCTCCTCTTTGGAAGGGACAAAATTCAGCTGAATGGCGGCGGTGGCAGAAGGGCTCTGATAGACAATGCTGCCTCAGACAGCTTTGTGGTACCAAAGCTAAGTGAAATCCCTGGTACCAGGAGCTATATCAACTCTTTGCACGTGTAAATACCCACATTATTCAGTCTCTTTTTGTTTCCCTCCTCATCACCTGCAAAATATACGTATTTGGTGCTGCTGACTTGGGGAGAAGAGAGAAGGGAGAAACAACTTGATCTGTTGTGTGTCCCCCAACTCCTTCAGAACATAATTTTTCCACTCATGTCTGTCTACTCTTAGGCAGCCATCAACTTTGCTTGCATCTAATGCCAAATTTAGATACTACCTGTAGGCCCAGGGTTATCTCATGATGCCTGACTAAGTATCAGTTTTTCCCTTCTCTACAATCAAGGAACAACCAAATCCTCCTTTGCAGACCACTGTGCTGGTACCGCCTATCAGTGATGAGATACTCTGCTAAACTGGTATCAGAGTCCACAAAAACGCCATATACATACTCTGGTCTTCAAAAAGCAGCCTGACTTATTAACTTTGTAGTTAGCAAAGGGCATGGCATTAATTTTATGTTTTCACATGTTTGCACTTAGCACTCTCAAAGCATTTTTGACATAGTATGGTGCAAACTACACTACATGAAAACTGGAAGTTTGTCTGCACAAAGAAATCAAATTAATTAGACTAAAATGGCCTTCAAATTGATTTAATTTGATGAATCCATACAGCTCTCCAGTGCAGATATTACCCAAAGTGTTCAAGATCACTTAGTCTGGCATTGCATCATACACAAACAGCAGAGTATTCACACAAAGGAATTCAGTTGTCGAGTTGTTGTGTATTAGCAGATATTATTTTATTAAATCAGATTTCATCTCAAGCAAGGGTGGGAAAGAGAAGGGGAAGGAGTGTTAGGCCGTTATCATTCTCTGCATCTTTTTTTTGCATTGTTAAGTTGGGTTATGGAATGATTATATATGGGTATTCTTGCAAAACTTAACCTGTCAGTGTATACGTTCTCAACAGTTGGGCTCCCTATACATGTCACCACAGGTATATTTTATCTCTCATCTGTCATCTATGTGTTTATGTTATTCCTCAAACAGTGGTAAGAGAATGGTTTCAGAGAGACAAAGGGAAAATTTATGTTCAGTTAGGATTCACAAGTGAGCAGGAAAAACTCAAAAGTAAAGCTATACTATGGACCATGAAGTCAAAACAGGAGCCAGACGTTATTTTGTTGGCAGCTGAAGTTCAGAGTGATCTCAAATTATGTCAAAACTCAACACACTTTGGCTGAAAGATCACTGTATTAGAAAATTAGTCAAGAAAGGAATGCTAAGTCACACCCGAAGTATCTGCATTCAAGCACTGCAGACAGACTTACTAAGAGATAAATAAACCTGACCTGAAAATCCAGTACAGTATCTAATTTGTCTCACATTTCTCATCTTGGATCAAAACTAAGAAAGGGAAGAAAACAGACTTAAGAAGGTGAGCAGTCACTGTGGTGGTTTGGCAGTTATCTGCCCCCCCACACACACACTTTGAAATAACCCAGACTAGGACTCAGTCAGCTGGAAGTTAATAAATGAAGCTTTATATTTACAGCTTTGCACAGTATGCAAGCAGATATTTACAATGTATAACAGATATTTACAGATATATACAGTGAAAAGGTAATACAGAAATACCACATCCCTCCCAGAGATCAAAATCCCTAAGAGGGGTTCCTAACCACCCCTACCACCTTCCCCCCTTCCCTAATCTTATTTTATCATCTGTTTTATGCAGCAGATAGGTAGAGGTAGATAAGCCAGGGGGATTAGCAGCAGGAAAGAAGTTAGTGAAATTATTCAGATTCAGCTATGAAAGGCAGGGAGAAAGAGCCATGCAAAAGCAGCCACAGCCCAAAGCAGTCTGACTTATCTATATTTGGGTTGCAACTCTTAAATATTTTTTTTTCTTTCTCAATAAAGCTATGAGTGAAGTAGCATCATCAGTGTTTTCTTTTCTCAGCCTATAGGCTAATTTCTCATTCAAATCCTCCAATGAGTTCAAACCAGCACAGTCACTGCTGTATTTCTGCTGCTTGCAATCCCCACTATCTGTGTCATCCTCATATAGCCCCACATGATCTCTGCTGTGTTATTATCTGAGCTTCACCTAGCTCTTTCCCACCAGCTTTCTGATTCAAGATTTTCTTCCTCTATCTTCTCAATTTGCTACAATCATTCATAGCAATTCTGTTTTTTTGATAGAAGAACCACCTCATTCCTCACTTAAATATTTTATCAACCTCACAGCCTTTTTAATTCCACCAAAAAGAAGGATGCTAAATTAACGTGTTTACTGAAATGCTTCCACATTTTCCTACTTCTTTCTATATCAAGTGCTTTCTTAAGGTAGCTTATAGAACGACAATTAGAAAAGGTCTTCTGGGACCATCATCTATGAAGTTGTACTACAGATTGTCAGTTTCTTTCCACCCTGCCAAAACACCTTCAGACCAGAATGAGCTTGGGGTGGAAATATCTGTTTGCTCAGAAACTATTAGCACCTGGTCAAAGAGCAATCTTCCAGGCCTACAGTAATTAATGATAACAATTTACTCACCTATAGCAGAAGATTTCACAGCTTGACTGCTCTAAGTATGGAGATAATTCCTTCTATTTTAAGTACCTGTTCTGCATAACATTCTGACTGGCCCTGAGGCAGAAAGTAAGGAGCAGACTGCACAGAAATCTGAAGATGAATAGCAGAATGGCAGTGTTCCTTGAAGGCAACAACATTTCGTGCTGAAAATAATTTTGTCTGTTTTGATTCCTGGCTCAGGACACAGAGACTTCAAACTCGTGACTGTAGGTCATTGTGTCTTTTCCTGCAGCTAGTAAAACTAGTCATAAATTTGCATCAGTTTCAGCAGCTTCAGGCCTCTACCTCACCGTTTATTCACCACTACATTTTCTTTTTTTCTTTATACATTTTCAATACAAAATAGCAACCTGTCACTTCAAACTAAATTTCATTTTAAAAGAGACCAAAAGGAAAAAATGAGTGGGTTTTTTTTAAAGCCAATGCAGGTTTGTGAGACCTCTGTTACATGAGGAAAAAAAAAAAGAAAAGTAAAAATTACTCCCTTCTCTTCATTTTTCTCCCACCCTCAACAACCCCAAAAAATGTTAACAGCACAACCACAGCCTAAAAGCAACTGCATTTAGCTTGGATACTACATCATTGTCTTCTCTTGTATTTTTTTTTTTTCCAATTTTTCCCATTAACACTACCAGTAACATTGCCACAGAAACCTCACTAAAGATTCCTGGATGCCATCTGATGGGCTCCTACCTCTTCATGCCCTACAACTTAGTGGCATGGTACTCCACATGGGCTTAAACTATGTGCCTAAAAGCTGCCCCCGCACAAAGCTGTGCAGGCAGACCACATGGGAAATGTCCCTGAAAACCCTATGGCCACATCCCTGTGGCCTGTGTGTGCAGCAGCCAAGATATTCCAGGCATCTTTCCCACAACCATCCACTAGCTCCTTAGAGAGTTTCTGTGGGAAGGTCAGGTTGATGAAGCCTGGTGTGGATGCAAGCTGTACTTTAAACACACCAACCAGAAAAAGTCATCTAAGGTGCATCCTGGCTTTGCAGATCACATTAAATCTGCACAGCCAGGCTGAGCTAGGTCCTTTTTCAGGGTCACCAGTGCCATGGGCAAGCAGCAGGGCATGACTTCTCACACTTGACACAGACTTTATGACTTTTATGCCTTCTGAGGCTCCAGCAGATTGACTTTCCTGGGGCCCAGACTCATCCTCCCCACACTCCCAGCGACATGCCCACGGCTCACCTCTGCCTGACTTGCAAAACTGCTTTTTCCACAGCATTTCGTCAGACTGCTGTGGCAATTTGGGACCATACTCTCAGGCTGGCTTTGTCAACTCCATTGTGACACTGTCTGTTGAAGCAATATGCACCCATCCGTAAACCACGAAAACTATTTTAAAGTGGTCATCTCTGCAGCCTCTTAAGCAGCAACAACCACAGGATAATGTGTGGCACGCCAGTATTGTGCAGGTAACAAGTGCCTGTCCCTTGCGTGTGACAAGTGTTTTGCATTTGCCGGGACTGCACCCCAAGATTTTGTTTAGCTCGTAAGGTTGAGAGAGCAGAGGGAACTGCAGTTGTTATGGGAGAAGTTATATAGGTAAAAGGTTAAAATAATGCCGTTGGCTTGGGCTTCCCAGTTATCTGAGATCACAGTTAACCATTCACAAATGCTGAGGTGCCCTGAGGGGATGGAATAGGATTGCTTTGCTCCCACTGGTACTGATAATTAGAGGTTATTTGGGAGAAGATCACTGAGGCAAGGGATAATCTAATAAAGAAGGGAGAAGGTTACAAAAACCGACTTTCATTTTCACGATAATGGTATATCCTGCATGGGAGACTATTAAGTGATTCTACATTCGCTAAAATAATGAACAAACCCCTCAGGTCTCCTGGGAACGCGACAAGCACAGTTTTAAATGAAAACCACACAGAAACATTAATGTTCTTGCCTATTAATACTCAGATCTACACATTTCAACATGCTATCTTGCCCATGCCTCTCAGTGTTGTTCAAGGGCCCATGTAAATACAGTTGTACATATCATACATTGTAAGTGGGGCCATGTATCTAAAGGCTAACCAGATCAGACTGGGTTTACACAATCTGAGTCAAAGACAAGAGGAGCCTTATACAGCTGTCTGGCAGCTAAAGTGGCTCAATGGTCCTACTCAAATCATTCTAACAGCCTCTATCCCAAGCCACAAAATGTTCTCAACCAGTCACTGAGGACAACCATATATGTCAGGCTGATTTATACAATTTCAACTCAGTCATCCTTGTGAAATACATCACACATATGAGCTTTACATGCTCACACATTTGTCTTTTACATTATTTGTAAAACATCTGTAAACGATGCTACCATTCCATATAAAACAGAAGTCCACATGTCCGCAGGAGAGTATGCAGGCAGAGGTGCCCTGAAGCCATCTTAACACTATATCATGACAGTGTTTTAAACTATTTTCTTCTTAAACATATTTAAGGTTTTAAAATATCCACCTGTTCTTAAAATCACCTATTAAGTGTAGACCTTTTCTGATTAAAATGCTTCTATTTTATCTAAAAATGCAAAATGCAGACTGACTCAATCATGGTTATATGTATTCAACTAAAACATCTGATTTCCATGACAGACTCTCTTGAGTAAGGGCAGCGGGCTAAGTACCTAACTTAAAAGCTACTTTCAAAGCTTGTAAACAAACTGAAGATCTAAAGATCACCACACCTTTCTTACCAGGAAAGTCTCCAGTTGCAAGGCGTAGATCAAAAGAAACACCTGGCAGAAAATCCTGAACTGGCAATACTTCTAGGCATGCCACCTCAAGTAACTCCTCAGACATTACATTTACACTACCTTTTGGCATAGTATTCTCTTTTCACATCCACAAAAGGAAAGAAGACCTACATGAAGTACAGGAGAAAGAGAATAAGGAGGTATGATTGTGGGTAGATCAGTATTAATTTTCAGTCGCAAAATGTCAAAATAATGCAGGTTTGCTCCTTGAGGGCCTCCTGAATAAAATACACTGCCCCACCAAAAACATCTAGGAGTTCCAGGACAGCTCATAATGTATGAAACAAAAATACATCAGTTCAGGCACAATTTCTTCACAGGTCAATTCCTCTTGAACCATCAAACTTCTTTTCACCAGTCCTCACTGGACTGTCTATGCGCACAGCAAGGGAGCAAAAGCAAGTCACTCGTGTAAGGAAACAGATCTTTGTTAGGTTGCTGCAAAATCAGTCCAGACTACAGTGCTGTGCAGGTGAAGCTGAGACAGCAAGAGCATCTTCAATGAGTGGGAGGTAAGGAGCTATCTTTGAGAAGATCAGGCAACCTCTAATAAGAGACATGATTCAGACTGGGGCACAAATATGTTTAGAAAGATGCTACAGGGAGATTCAGAATTAACTTGGGACAAAGCAAAGAAAATTTACCAGCCAAAGAAAGGCACCCCCATCACTCCACTGACACAGCAACTGTACAGCACATGGCAGTACTCTGATATTGTGAGCACAGAGGAGAATCTAATATACCAGATGAAAGCAGATGTGAATAAGAGACACATGAAGGAGAGTAGTGCCAAGGTCCACAGGAAATCAGAATACTCTGGAAATACAGCCAGCCTCAATTTTTTTTTCCATACTTCACACATCAGGATCATTGTGCTCTTAGCACACCAAGTGATTGCTGAAAGGGCCTCCCTCTCCCCTGCTCTCTGGAAAAAAAAGACTGTTTCAATCCCCAAACAGATGATTTGTTATTTAGACTACAATATTGTATAACATGCAGAGCAAAAGATCAGCGAAGGGCAAAGACCAGAACTTAGCTGACAGGTCAATCCAAGTCAAATACACACTGTTTGGTCTCCCATGAACTGTGAACTGCAGCTGTAAAATTTACTCTGAACCAAACCCTGAAGAAAGCCATCAAATCTCAAAGCATGGGATGGTCTAGCCAGGATTTGGGAGGGCTTTAGTATGGATTTAAATAAGAACTCTCAGAATTAAACCAGGTTTCATCTGAAGGCACCGGGAGGGTAACTCCTTGCATGAGGCATTAGCAAAGATGAATGGCAGCTGTGCAGAACTTGAAAAACCTCAGTGAAATGCCTCAGCTGGAAAGCAGCACTGATGGAGCTGTAGAAGCAAGCACACCCAACAAAGAAAACAAAAGAAATATGCAGGGAAATCCACCCAAAGCAAAACAGGTACTGGTGCATTGCTGTAAGAAGTAAGGCAGACACTGTCTCCTATGTTGCTGGTGAGTGTTACCAATGGGCTATAGTGCAGAAGTATCTCAACTCTGGATCCTGTTTTGAGGGCTGTAAGTTGCCTCAAAGCATGGTGCAGGCAATCCCGGTGATTAACTGAGGGGTCAGAACCATGCTTCTCCAGTGGGACACCTGGAGTGAGGCTTAAAGCTCCTTTTCAAACATAGCCCACAGGTATCAAAACATCGGATAGAGAGAACACGATTTTCTACCAGAAGGACAGTAAAAAATAGGTCAAATACTGTAAAAACCCTCAGACCCACTGTTTATTCTGTGCCTAGTATTGCTGCAACAAGCCTGCATCTGTTGAAAGAGCTTTCTTTCCTCATTTTGTGGGAGATATCATGGATTGTTTACCAATCTTCACAGCATGTTTAGAGGTCAGATTGTATCACCTTTCATGCATGTTCTTTTCCAAGAATCACAGGAAAACAAAAACTCCTCAGTAATAGCTTATTTAGCTGTTTGGCTATTTGCTTATCGAGTTAAGGACTGCACTGAGAAACCTTTCACACTGATTTGAGAGTACAAATTCCACTGGGAAAGAAACAGTCTTAGACACAGTCTTACTTAGCAAAGTTGTGGTGGTTTAGCAGTTACCTGCCCCCTCCCCCCCCCCCCCCCCCAACCTTTTATAAACCCTGGCTAGGACTCAGGAAACACTGGAAGTTAATAAATGAAGTTTTATATTTACAGCAATGC
>VWZI01005954.1:662431-676777 GCA_013396835.1 Psilopogon haemacephalus | reverse complement strand
CTGTTGATGCTGCAGATAAACTGAAGTAGATGGGCCAGGGGGATTAGTAGTATGAAGAAGTTAGTAGTTTTACTGAGAATTAGCTACCAAGGTAAAGGTAAAGGAGACCATGCAAGAGCAGCAGCCACAGCCAGAATGGTCAGAAACTGTCTGATATCTACTGTTTGGGTACAACACTTTGAAAACAATTTTTTTTTTTCTTTCTCAGTAAAACTCTGGTGAAGTGACATACTGTGTTTATCTCTCTCAGCCAATTTATCACTCAAATCCTCCAATTAGTTCAAACCAGCACAAAAGTACTTAAACGAGTACCTGGGATTATGCGGTTTTAAATTTCTAAAAGTCTTAAACTTCCTGACAATACATCTCAGGCATACTGAATGCAGGCAATTCGCCTTCAGTAAGGGTATTACAAAAGACACTCCGGTGTGTCTGGAGACTAAAATTTACATTACTAAATAAAGGCACCCGAACTCCCAAAATAGTACTGTGAAATTAAGTTCTCAGGAAAAGAGAAAGAACTGTCTGACCTGAAAAAAAACCCATATGACTTCTGCTACCACAGCCACTGCTGTTAAGGCTCAGTGATTAGGGTGAAGTTTAAAAAAAGGATTACAAATAGAGAATTGCTTATTAAGCAATTTACTTCTCCCTTTAACCAGGCTTGGACAATTCCCTACAGTGTTCCCTTGAGCTTCCTGCCCAGGATGTTTAACAATTACTCTGTTAATGCAGTTTCTCTGAAAGATGATGCCTTATTCAAATGATCAAATGAACAGCATCAGTCCAGTTTGCTTCCTAAATCTTCTTTTAATGTCAGTGGAATAACCCAAACAGATTCACATGGGCTGCTTTGGAGTTAAAAGGCACAGTAACTGAAATAAAATCAGGTTTGCTCTGGAAGGGAACAGCCAGGACTGAGAGTGACAGTAGCCATGGCCCCTTTTCTCCTCCTGCTCAGTGTCCTGAACTTAGAGCCCTGTGTCAGCACCTGCACTGTCAGCTGCCAAGCCTGAGTACTCCTCTGTAGTCAGCAGAGGGGCTCTCAGGCAACATCCACACATAAATTCTAAAATAATCACACAATAATAAATACATTTACATCATAAAAGTGAATGCCATGAGTAGGATGATTTGCAAGACCATCTCTGCAACAGACTGGGAGTGGTCTGAAAAGCACCCAAAGAGGCAAGCAGCATCAGTGCCAGCTCATGCAGAAAGAGAAATGAAGGACATATATAACCAACCAGATATCCTGCTTGAAAATACACCAGGGTTGCCCCCACTGATACATCTATCACACAATGCATATTGAGTTTGTACTTCTGGAAAGGTAGGTGGTATATAGCTTTTAAATGACTGATATAGTTGGTCACAGTAAAGAATTCCTGTCAGCCATAACCAAAATACACCCAAAGGCTCCAGTGATAACACTGGTAGCAGAATGACTTGGTGAGTGTATTTAGTCTACACATATGGTATATTGGAAAGATGGAATCTGTGATTATCATATAAAAAGGGAAATATTCATAGGCCATGGTTTGTGACCAGGACAAATACGGACTCCCATGATTCAATGTGAATCCAGCTGGAGACCTTTATTACTTGTTACACCTCTGTTTATATAGTCTTGAGTATAGAGCACACACCTACAAATGTTCATCTATTAACATAATCTAGGCAAGTACAGCCCAGTCTTTAACATACATCATCTTGTTTTTCCCCTGGGCCAGATGTCCCACTATCTTTCTTCCCCTTTGGGAGGCGTCCTGAAGCTATGGGAATGAAGGTTGAACCCTTTATATGCTACTCGTTATTTTTCTCAGCTGTGGGAATGAAGGTTGAAGGCTTTATACACTGCTTGATATTATTATCTCTTATATTGCATTCCCACAATGGTTAGGTGAGGATCCAAGTAACAGAACAATGCAAGGACTTATAAAACTGTGTGTGAAAAATCACTGTTTAATGACAATAACACAGTTGTAACTTAGAATGAAATTACCTTGCTCCAGGTGCCATCAGGCACAGACGTGTCCATCGAGCTTCTCATCATGTACATCCTGGACCCACTTCTTCAGTCCCCAATTACAATCACAATGCCCAAGAAAATAGTGCAGATTTTTTGCTTGATGGTAATATAAAATTAATATCCTAGGTGTTTAAACCTGCTTCATAGCACCTTAATGTTCATCCATTTATGAGTTCATCAGCATATTTCCTCACAGACTCCTCGTCCTGCAGAGGAATGTCCTCTGACTAAGATTACATTTTAAATGAAGATTCTTTCATTAAGGATGGAGGTACCAATGTTAAAACAACAAACAACAGCAATAATAATAAAAATAATAATCCCTGTGCTTTCCTAATTTCACTTGCATTTTCAATTAAAACTTTTAGCTTTGAGCTAAAAGAAAAATCAACTGCAGAAATATCTCCAAAAGGAAAAATGTGTCATCATTACTTTAGGTTAAAATCACTTCTAATTTTAAGTTGATTTCTCTGTATTTTCCAGCTGATTTTATATTGATGCATGGGGAGTAAGATGAGAATTGAACCCACAAGCAGTGCTCTTGCTTTACACAGCAAATGCACTGAAATGCATCTCTCTCAGCACTGCCTGTGCTGCTTGCCAGTGCTCTTCATTGTGTATTTGCACTTCAACTGACAGCTGCCTATGTTTTTCCCATCATTATTTCAAACCAATTTCTCCTCACACAGAACAGGTTAACACCTGAAATAAAAGCAATCTGCAAAAGTGCATGCTGACTTAATAAACTTTTCCTGCAATATAATTTTTGGGAGCCTGCACCCCTAATCATCAAATACCTGTGTGCTGTAGGGTTTTGATCACAGTTCGATATAAATAGAGGAGGCTGTGCACATGCAATCAGCTCCCACCTCCAAGAAAAAAAAAAAAGATGAAGTAACAATAGGTAGAAGACTGCTTGGGTACATCCCTGCCATGGATGAGAGGATGAAGGAGTGAGGGGAGGGATTCCAAAGTACACAAGAGAGGACAGAAAGGGAATGAAAAATGGCAGAAAGATGCTGGGGAAAATAGGCTCCTTAGGAAACCTGCTGATCTTCCATTCTCAGCCTACCTCTTACCCTTTTACATGTGTCACTGGGTACCCTATTGACCTGTGAATAGTGCTAAACACATTTTTTACTCCATTGTATAAAACAGCTGTTAACATTTCCTTGGCTGCCTTTTTACTATGCCCAAAAAATACAGTATTTTCTCTCTGCTGATCTGCAGTGCTGTGGTGGATTCCTCAGACTGGGAATCTGTGCTAAGAGAAGCTAGCAAGCAGCTGACACCTACCAAGCAGACCTGCAAGCTCACCATTTGCATTCAAACACCTGTTACACAGCCCCATGCACAGCAGCAGGCACAAGAGAAAAGCTTTCACTCTTTAAACACCAGCTACTCTCTCAGCTATTAATTTGTATCTCTCATCACCTTTCTCCCTTGTTACTCAATTAAGTAAGCAGAGGAGCCTGCTTGAGGAGCAGTGGGCTGAGCTGCTGGTGGCTCCCATGGGCCTCCTTGGTTGAGTGGGAGCTTGTGCAACCCAGCCCAGCCCTGTAAATCAGATCTGCTGTGACATGACTCCTTCCTCACCCAATTTCCTCACCCAGGATTGCCAGCTATCAAACTAGGCAGAAGGGATACCTTGTGACTGTTCAAGTGCAAGAATGAAAGTCAATTAATTTTTACCACTTGTTCATTATAATAGGATTCCCTCTCCCCAGGTGGTGCACACTGGCAGTCAGGAGCAGGGCAGAGAGAAGACTGTCTGAAGACAACCTGAAGAAACATGGGGTTCTGCAGACCCTGGTGTCCAAAGGGAGGACTAGGCCAGCTACAATGCTGGAGAAAGCTGCTAAGGTGCAGCTCCCTGAGATGAGCTCTTTCTCTGCTTCCACTGTGTGATTTTAGGTGGCAGTGGCCATTCAGTCGAAGTGCAGTAAGCTAGTCCTGTACATTTGAACTGTACATCAAACACCTGCAAGTGTGTGAACTATTGCTTCCTTGATCTGCCATTTGCTAGGTTTCTGACAGTTTGGGACAATTCTCCTATGGACTTCCCAGTTGCTTTCAGAGCTATTACACATACTGCAGGCTGACTGATGTAACTAGAGCAGCTGTCTGTTCAAGGTGACCAGGATTTTCACATTTCAGATGCAGCAGTCCTACAGATACCCAAGATATTGCACTCTGCCTAGTATCAAAAGGCATTGCCATGGGCTGGTTTTAGTGGAAATCAGGTTTTTCCAGATTCCTGGCTTTTGTGGGAATCAGTATGACGCTGATAAGAGCGGGAAAAACTCTTATCAGATTCCTGCTGCACCCTAAGAAGGCTGTGATGGGACCAGGAGGGAAAATCAGCCTGACACAGGTTTAGATAGATTATGGGAAACCACCCTAATGTTGCTGCCTTACCCCAATACCTGGAAAAATCTGCTCTGTTGGTACAGCACTTGGCAAGATCCCTGTTCACCTTTATGAATGGTCCAGCTGTCAGGTTAGGGAACACAAAGACCTTTCTACCTCTACAGCTGTCAGCTGTCAGCCATCTTCTTTCTTCAGAGATGTCCACAACACACTGAAAAATCATAGAAATAGGGAAGATGCAGTTTTCTAGACTACTGTATTGCAGCAGACAAACCTTATCTTCCCAAGAAGATGAGTGTAGAGCATCACTTCTCATAGCAGATAATATAGCAGAAACTCCCAGAAAAATTGAATTTCCAAGTACCAAGCTATTTTTAGGGCCATTCAAGAGCACTTCAAGACAAATGATTTTTAATTTGGGAAAAAACAAACAAACAAACAAACAAAAAAAAACAACCAAAAACAGAACAGCTGTCAGCAAGGTTTACACAGAGGTGATTCAGGATCTGAAACATGCTCTCCCTGGCTCACCATTTTTTCTACACATTTTAAAAATTATTCTTCTTCTTCCCTCAGCAGAATGGTGAATCACTATCCTCTGACATCTCATGTTCACGAAAAATCATTTTATTTCTATTTGCTTCAGAACATTTCCTTATAAATCACACAAATCTGGGCTTTGGAAATTATCCTCACACCTTTGCAAGGTTCAATTTAATAAAGTTATCTCAAAGATATTTTTATACAAGCGCTTTTTACTCTATAGGAAGCAGTTTGATCAGAATACAAAGTGAACATTTTATTACCTAAACAGGTCTCCCAAAATACGAGTAGAATTACACAAGAGGCTCAGCTGATGATGATTTCCTCCCACATCACATGGCAAATGCCCAGACTTTTAGTAACCTTTGTCCTACATAATTCTGAAGGAGAAGTGGTGAAATATAAAGACATTGTACCTGAAGATGATGGTAAGCAGCATTCATTGGCCTATGAGCAAGAGCACAAAAGGTGTGACAGAGCAAACAAACTGCACAGTTGATAAGTGTGATGGCATCATGTCCCTGAATCAAAATCTGCAGTGGTCTGTGTAACTCTGGAGAGAATTTAAGCACATTCCTTTCACTAAGTTGTGAAAACAAGTCAAAAATATTAACCACTCCGTTAATCTTCCATGATAAAAGTAGAGGTGATTTTCTTTGCTCTAGTGCTTATTGCATAGGCCAGTAGATGAACACAATCCTTGTTTTGAGGATCTCATCATTATGGCCATTCTATCTGCAGAATTACTCAGCTGTACCTAACTTGCAGTTGTTGATGTTCACTGATAGGAGCTAGACTTAACGAGACACTTTTTTTTAATTGATTGTACTGCATTTAGCCTGAGTGCCAGAGCAAAAATAGCCATGAGCTAGCCTGCTTTAAATTAGACCCTATCCAGGCTGAAATGCAAACACTCAAACCCTCAAGACTGCCCTCTAATGCCAACAGAAGAGCCCTGCTCAGGCAGTATTTGCCTGGGATAAAACTTGGGAATTTAGTCAGGGAGCCCAGAATTCTGAATCAATAACTGAGCAGAAAAGCACAAGTCCTACTACTTAACTAGTATTTGAACCATACACTCTGTTTCTCAATGATTCATATGCTATGACATTTCTGGACAGTAATTATTATTATTAGCATTGTTGCTATTCATATTGTTATTACTATTTTTGAAAGGCTTACTTGCTTATTATACAAGGACAATATTTAAAGCGCTGGTTTTTTTTTTAATTTTTAATTTTTTTAGGAACAAATCTATCAGTAAGCTTATTCAAAGCAAGGTATATCGATTTGTAAAGGATTGGAAAGAAATGTTAGGTGAGGCCTAATTGCATGCCTGAATGGCACTGACTGTATTTTTAAAGAGGTATCAGCTGGTTTTCATACCGTCACCTGGTGTAAATGCAGAGATTTCGTGAATCAGGCGGTGCTTCATAACACAGAATTGAACGCATCTGCTCAGACACGACACTAATTTTCAGCGAGTTGATCAGAAAGGAGGTAGAAGCCTCAGCTGCTGGTGTCGACCACTAGAGGGCAGCAGCCAACCCCTAATGCCGCCGGTTGCCCGCAAGGCTGAGCGGGTTTAGACGCGGCGGGGCGGAGCAAGCTTCCCAGCCCAGGCGCTCCTCTGATGGGAGGCGGCTAACAAGCATCTCCGTTTGCTACGCCTGGTAGTATCTCTCCACATCAAGCTGTTTTCAAAAGATCCTGGTGACAAGTAACCCAGGCAATGCTGTTTCCACAGACAGGCTGCGGAAACATTGGGATCGCAGAATCACAGAATGGTTTGGGTTGGAAGTGACCTCCAAAGGCCAGCTAGTCCAACTCCCCTGCAGTGTGCAGGGACATCCTCCACTAGATCAGGTTTTTCAGAGCCTTGTCGAGGTAGACCTTGAACATCTCCAGGAATGGGCTTCGACTACCTCCCTTGGCAACTTGTTCCAGTATTCTACCATCCTTACGTTAAAGAACTCTTTCTAACATCCAACCTAAATCTACTCTTCTGTAATTTCAAACCATTGCCCCTTGTCCTATCACCACAGGCCTTTGAAAACAATCTCTCTCCAGCCTTTCTGTGGGCCCCCTTCAGGTACTGGAAGGCTACTGTTAAGTCTCCTTGGAGTCTTCTCCAGATTGAACAACCCTAGCTTCCTTAGCCTGTCCTTGTAGGTGCAATGTTCCAGCTCCCTAATCATTTTCATAGCCCTCCTCTGGACCTGCTTCATCAGACCCATGTCCTTTCTGTGCTGAAGGCTCCAGAGCCAGACACAATACTCCAGGTGAGGTCTTAACAGAGCAAAGTGGCAGAATCACCTCTCTTCATCTGCTGGCAATGCACCTTTGATGCAGCCTAGGATGCGATTGCCCTTCTGGGCTGCAAGCTCACACTGTTGGCTCATGTCCAGCTTTTCACCCACCAGCATCCTCAAGTCCTTTATGCAGGGCTGTTCCTGACTTCATCACCCCCCACCCTATTGATCTAGGATTGCCCCAACCTAAGTGCAGAACCTTACACTTTTCTGTATTGAACCTTGTGAGATTCTCCTCAGTCCACCTCTTCAAACAACTCTTCAACCTCTCCAGATCCCCCTGAATGGTATCCTATCCTTTAGACTTACTGATCACACCACTCAGCTTGTTAGTTTCTGCAAATTTGGTGAGGGTCCACTCAATCTCACTGTCAATATCAGTGGCGAAGATACCTTGCAGCACTGGTCCCAATACAGACTGCCTGACGGACAACACTTGTCACCTATCTACATCTCAATCATAGAATCATAGAACGGTTTAGGTTGGAAGAAACCTCAAAGATCATCCAGTTCCAACCCCCCGCCATAGGCAGGGACACCTCCCACTAGATCATGATGCTCAAGACCTCATCCAGCCTGGCCTTGAACACCTCCAGGGAGGGAGCAGCCACAACCTCTCCAGGCAACCTGTTCCAGTGTCTCACCACCCTCACTGTGAAGAACTTTCTCCTAACATCCCGTTTAAATCTCCCTTCTGCCAGTTTGATCCCATTACCCCTCGTCCTGTCATTACAAGACCTTGTGAACAGTCCCTCCCCAGCCTTCCTGTAGATCCCTTCAGATACTGGAATGTTTTACTTTGCAAATGCCAGAAGCAAACTGTTGGACTAACTCTTCCCTCCCTCCTGTCTTGTCAGCCACATGTGCGAAGGGGCACGATGATGATATTCTAATCTGCACTTCATATCAATCATCCTATACATCTATAAGAGAACAGTGTAGAAAGAAAATAGTACTTTTTCCATCAAGGCAATTGCAAAGAACTTTACCTGTAAGACAACCTAAACTTTGCAGAAGTAGGACACTTTTCAGAGCTCAGCAAGAACTGCAAGACTTTCACAGAATGGAAACTCATCAGTAGAAGGCCTTTGTAACACACCTTTGCCCAGTAGCTAACAGAACAGTGCCTCTTGGCTGCATGTCCCAGACATTGCCTTCTAATTATTCTCATCTCTCCTTGAAATAAGCTAATACTTCATAAACCTCACAATAACCAACCATCAGAGTAACATGCAAGACACCACCTCACTGTTTCTACAGAGAAGGGGAAAAAAGGAGTGGTTCCCATCACTGAGACTCTTTTTCTATATTTCTTTGTGCCATGACTGTTCCAAGCCCAACTAAAAAGCTGGGTACAGCCTGTACATAATGCATTCCCAACACTGTAAGTCTCTCAGAGTTAGCAACAAGGGCACATTTCAGAAATACTTCCCTGAAAGCCAGTGTAACAGGGAATAGCATTTGGTCTGCTTAGTCTCTGGGAATTTAGAGCGCAGCTTAACTGGCCCAAAGGTTTCATCACTTTGCCGAAAAGAAGTTCCTAGTCCATGCATTAAGCTCAGTACTGAGGGGTCATAACAATAGCATGCGTGATCTATGGCATTACTAAATTAGTAGGCTCTGCAAAGTCCATAGATCTCTCATAGGGGTCTCTTTTGCCACTTCAGCTAGAAAGAAATTAATGGGTAGGAGTTACAAAGGAGTCTAGAGGGAATTAGGCTCTGCAGTTCTATCGAATTAGCATTGTTTACAAAGCAGTCATAAGTACAACGCACGTTAATGAGTCTTTAATGAGCCCTGTTACAATGCAACAGGAGGTGAAGTGCAATACACAGAAAGGCTGCTCCTGTCTCCCATTTCTTCTGCTTTACACAGGTGTAGAAACCCTGAATCGAAATGAATCTTTGGCTCCTATTGAGAGTCAAAGACCTGAATCTGCTCTGTACCTTAAAAGATTAAAATACGTTTCTTTTATGTCAAAACAAACTAGGACCAAATTACATCAGAATCAAACGTTCACATAGACAGATCAATTACTGAATCACAGGGTGGCTGAGGTTAGCAGGGACTTCTGGAGGTTCCTGATACAACCTGCATGCTCAAGCAGAGTCACCTAGAGCCAGCTGCCCAGGACCATGTACAGATAGCTTTTTAATATCTCCAGAATGGAGACCTCTCTGGGCAATTCATTCCAGTTACTGATCAGCCTAATGGCAGAGAAGCTGTTTCCTTGTTTAAACAGAAACTCTTGTGTAGCAGTTTGTCCTGTCACTGGCTCCATCTTTGTGTCCTCCCTACAGGTATTGATATACAATTGATAAGATGCCCTTGAGCTTTTCCTTCTCCAGGCTGAATGGTCCCAGCTCTCTCAACCTTCCCTCATAGGAGAAATACTTCAGTCCCTTAATTATCTTCATGGCCCTTTGCTGGACTCTTTCCACTATGAGACAATCCATTTGTGTCTTGTACAGAGAAGCCTAAAACTGGGCCCAGCACTCCAGGTTTGGGATACACAGTACTGAGTAGAGGGGTTAGACCTCCTTTGACCTGCTGGCAACATGATGCAGTCCAAGGTACCATGAGACTTTTGTTTTCAGCAGGGGCACTTTTGCTGGTTCATGTTCAACTTAGAGTCCACCAAGACCACAAGTCATTTTCTGATGAGCTGCTTTCCAGATGATCACCACCCAGCATGTGCTGGTCTATGGGTTGTTACTCCCCAGGTGAAGGAATTTGCATTTCACCTTGTGAAACTTCATGAGGTCCCTGCCAGTCCAGTTCTCCAGCCAGTCAAAGTTCATGTGGATAGTAGGATGGCTATTCCTCCTAATTTAGTGCCATCTGCAAACTTGCTGAAGGCATGCTCTGCTCCATCAATCAGCTTATTAACAAAGATATTGAACAGGAATGGACTCAGTATTGACTACTGGGGTACACTGCTAGTGACCAGACACTAGCTTTGTAACACTGATTGTCCCCCTCTGAACTTGGCAGTTCAACCAGTTTTCAACACACCTCACTGTCTGCTCATCCAGCCCACACATCAACTTCTCTGTGGAGGTATTACAGGAGACAGTACCAAAAGCCTTGCTAAAGTCTAGCTAGACAGTGTCCACTGCTCTTCTCTCATCCATGAGGCCAGCCACTTCCTCCATGAAGCCACACTGAGGGAAAACTTTTTCTTCAAAGTCTAAGACCAAAGAGGAGGTAGATATTTTATCACCATTATACGTGTCATTGCAGAAAGAGCCCCTGTAGTCTCTGAGCCAACAGTTTATTCACACCAGTCAGCCAGCTGGTCACAAGCAATCTAACATACACCTCTACAAAGATTCCTAAATCCTACTGAAATCAATTTTACTATCCCAATCTCACTTTGGTGGGCTGCTATTTAAGGAGCAAACCATCCTGTCTCGACGGTGAAGTAGCTGAGAAAAAAACCTGTCATCAGGAAAGCTGCAAATCATCCCTTTGCAGCTTTGGAGGACTAACCTTGTACAAACAAGTAGCACATGGTCTCAAGTGTTGTGATACCTATGCAAACGTCTGACAGGTAGAAGCTGTACCAAGTCTTCTGTTGATGTATGTCAGCTTCTGTAAATGGGTGTAACAGATAATAGCTACACCTGATTCTAATCAGTGAATATCCTACATATAAGCCTGAAATTTTATATCTGAGCAAAAAAAAAAGAAAGTCTGCAAAGGAGTCACTGTGAATTACAAGAATATATGTGAGAGAATGACTTGCAACTAATCGGTACTCCAAACATCATTACCTTTTGAAGCCCTGGTTTTCATGGGTGTTATGCAGCAGTTCTCTTTCCTAACTTTTTCTGACAGAAGATATCCTACTAGTCAGACTTCCAAAGAGGACCACTCCGGAAGGATGTAAATAAAAGACCATAGTCAGTTCAGTGGCAAAAAAAATGAGACTGCAGGCAAGCCAGCAGACATCTCTGTGTGATCTTGGGTGTGGATCACTTTGGGAATTACTAAGTCAGGCTGATGAGTGGATGGGTTTAGGCATTTTCAGGTATTCTGTTCATCCACTAAAACTTAGTGGACTCTGTTAAGTCGTTAAATAAATAAAGTGAAACCTTTTCCAAGTGCCCCATTTTTAATCTTCCTCTCCTGCTGGAAGTCATCCACAGTGTAATGATGCAGAGGCTGACACCTAGACTCCAAATTCCAACATGTGTTCAAATGTAAGCCTGAGAAGGTGTAAAATTATGGAAAGTGAGCCTTTATGAGCATAACAAGTTTCTAACTGATGTTCACACAAACCAGAGCATCCAAAAGCAAACAGGATCAGATTTTACACTTATAAAAGGCGTTTAATCTTGAAGAACAAAGTGTATTAGATTGAAATCACACTACAAAACAATTACAATGAAATGCGCCTCTTCAGAGGTGCACAAGCACAGAGTGCAGAGCAGCATGCGGGCACACTATTGACTTGGAAGCCCTATCTGCCACCAGAGATACTTGTCAACTTCCTAAGGTAAGGATCAGAATTTTAGAGTTTTTAGGATCAAAGTTTAGTTTATGGGCATTGCTGTATGTTGCAGCATAAGAAGAACATCGTATACAGAAGTACAAAAGCACTTCCTAGAGCACTCTTGGCTTTTGAGTCTTGCAACCAACTCAACAAAATGAGAGTCATGACTATGAATGGAGCTTCTTCTGTGAAGGACAACCTTGGGATGCAGTCCTAAGTCCTGCCATGTTATCACATCTCACCTGCTCATGCCGTAATTCATGGTGAGTGAGCAACATAAAGGTGTGTGGTCCTTCCACTGAGACAGAGGAAGAAGACCCTGAGGGAGACTCTTTGCTGGAAGCAACAGCAGTATCGAGGTAAGACATACCTCTGCAGCTGGGGAACATGTTGACAACTAAGCAGCCCTAGACCTGAAGGTAAAGAGCATTAGGAGCCATGAAAAGATTGAAATGCTTATTAAAACTTGCTAGCCCAGCCTATCCTCACCAAGACTGCAAGAGTAGACAAACTCACAGCAAAAGCCAGTACAGCATTAGAACCACTGTATGTACAGCTGAGGGTTGAACAACTAATTTAAATGTCTTCACTCAATGATCTGAAGATAATTACTTCTTCTGAGACTGACAATTAATAAAGCTGCCTCCTCCTACAAGTAGGACCTGTTTCACCTTTTGCATTCTCTCATTCACTACCTGCTCTGAGATCGTCTGGAAGCATAACTGCCTTTCCACACTACACAGCAGGATCTCAGTACCTCTCTTGGGAGCACTGAACCAGACCACCATGCAGTAGGTATGCTGCAACACTTGACTCTCTGCACTCAGTTCACCAGTTGCATGGACAGCAACTTCCGTGGGAGGAGATTCATTCATTGGCTTCTTGAGTGCATACAATGCCAAAGATTTGCAAGCCTAATATCTGCAGCTTCGTCGACTTGGTGAGGTAAAGGCATAAACCCCTTTAGATTCAGAAGAGTAGAGAAGAAAAAGCAGGGCGAGGAGCTGTTTTCATAGCAAGGCAAAATCAGATGTCACTTTAATGCAGCTTGGCACCTCCCAGAAGACTTCCTCCAGCAGAACCTGTGGCTGGACAGGGCATGGCATTCCAGTGCCAGCAAGAAAGGGGCCAAACGCTACCAAAATGCTAAGAACCGCCCAGCTGCAGCTGCCGCTCCCGCGGTAGCTGAGCGCCTGCAGCTCACCGTTCCAAGCGTCCCGGGGCCGGAGGTCTGCGTTCTGGATCCCGACCAGCCCTGGTTCCCCTCTAGCCCCTCGCCCGAGCAGAAGGCCGCAGCTAGCCAGGACGCTGACCGAGAGCACAAAACTAGTGTTGGGAGATGGAGACGCGGATGCCTGCCTTGGGTTGCCAAAGAACCCTGCCAGCGTTCCTGCAGGGTTCTTTGGCAGGCGCTCACGGGGACTTAAAAAGTATCAAANGGGGGGGGGAGCGGGGGGGTGGAAAGCCTTCTTCTGGCTTCCTTTCGAGGCTGCAAACCTGCCCATGGCAATGCCGAGGTATGCCTCTCTGGCTCAGCCTCACCGAAAGACTCCGGGGACGAGGCGGCAGCATACGCCAGGACGCGGCGGCCTCCCCGCGTTCCCCCTCTGCTGCCTCGGCTCACCCCTACCCGATTGCCCCGGCCAGCTTGGCCCGCAGGGAGGCATTGCAGGAGCAGCCAGCGAGAAAATAAACAACTTCCCTCGTGTAAAAAGTTGCCTCGCAGGTGCCTGCAGCTGGCGGTTAACACAGTAAGAGGATCAACTCCAACTCCACCAGTGGAGCAAAAGAGGAGAAGAGAAATAAAAGCCCTAGTATTTGCTATTCAGAGTTTGGTTAATTTGGATGATAACGGTTAGTGTTTAATCCCATTGTACAAGAATGAATATACCGAAACCTACAAGGCTCCTGGAAGCATAATGCGGCCAACAGCACCGCACGCAGGGGCGCCCGGGCGGGCAGCCGGCCCGGCCGGCCCCGCCGTCCGCAGCAGATGAACCCCGGGGCCGCCGCCTCCTCCCTTGGGGCCGCTCCACGCTCCCGGACAGCCCAAGGCGGCTGCGGAGTTTGCCCGGGGCAGCGGGGCACGGACCGGCACCGCGCATTTCCGCCGGCTGCTTCTAGGAGATGACCGGGTGAGAGCGGCGGTGCCCTCCACCGTGCACTCCCGGGCAAGACAGGGTGGGGATGTTTTCTCCATTTCAATCCCAATGAGGAAGGAATGGAAAAATGCGGAACACAGGAGGGGACGTGGAGGTGTCTGAGGTGCCACCTCCCAGAGCTCACACGTCTGGAAACGAATGCCGTTTCTACGGCGCTACCCGGGGCTCGGCGATGCCTCCCAAACCGGATGGACCAGGCACCTGACGGTCCCTCCAGCCCTCACGACAGCCCTCAGGTTTTGCAACCCCACTCCGGGGGTGGCGGCGCCCCGCGGCAGGGCTAGGAGTGGCGTTGGGGCCTGGAGGGGGGGAGGGGGCAAGCCAGCGGATGGGTTCCGCCGCCCGATGCCGGCCCCGGAGGCGCACCGCCTGCCGTGGAGAGGGCCATGGCGGGGCCTGGCCCGCCGCCACGCCGCCCGGGGTGGGGAG
>VWZI01005954.1:640836-660796 GCA_013396835.1 Psilopogon haemacephalus | reverse complement strand
CCTGCCGTGCTGGGGCCGCCCGCTCAGACGGGGAGCTCTCGGGGCGGCGCGGAGAGGACCCGCCGCCGAAGCATCCTTCCCTGGGCCGCGACACGCCCGGCGCCGCTGCTCGGAGCCCGGCCGGGACCGGCTGCCCCGGAGGGATAGGGGCCAGGGGTGGCTTCCCCAGCGAGGTCGGACCTGGCTTTTTCCCCCAACTAACGCACCCCTGTGTTTCGTAGAGGACGCCAGTTTCCCACAAAGTGATCGAGAAGCGGCGCAGGGACCGTATCAATCGCTGCCTCACCGAGCTGGGGAAGACGGTGCCCATGGCTCTGGCCAAGCAGGTAGGCGGGGGAGGGGAGGCAGCCCCTGCGTCCCTCTCGACGGTATAGCGCGACATCCCTGTCCAAGCGGGAGGACTTGGGGGGGCAGCCTGACGGAGGGCAGCGCAGTCACGGGGCAGAGGTGATGCCCCTTTTCCTCGCCCGTTGCAGAGCTCGGGGAAGCTGGAGAAAGCGGAGATCTTGGAGATGACGGTGCAGTACCTGCGGGCCCTGCACTCTGCGGACTTCCCTCGCGGCCGGGAGAAGGGTAGGTGGGCGGGGGAGGACCCCGACGGGACACCCGTCGGGACACCGGCTGTATGGGGCCGGCCCTTGGTCCCCCCTGACCCTTCTGGCCAGACCCTGAGGAGCTCGGCTCCGCTGCCCTTTCCTTTCCAGCAGAGCTGCTTTCTGAGTTCGCCAACTACTTCCACTACGGCTACCACGAGTGCATGAAGAACCTGGTCCACTACCTGACGACGGTGGAGAGAATGGAGACCAAAGATACAAAATACGCCCGCATCCTGGCCTTTCTCCAGTCCAAAGCGCGCTTCGTCACCGAGCCCCTCTTCACTTCTCTGGGCTCCCTCCAGGAGCCGGACTTTTCCTACCAGCTGCACCCTGGGCCTGAGTGTCCCGGGCACGGCCACAGCCCCGGCGAGGCCGTTCTCCAGCCGCCTTCGGGGGGGCCTTTTCCCTGGCACGGCGCTGCCCGCAGCCCCTCCCTGCCCTACCACCTCCCCAACGCCGCCGTGCCGCTCACGAGTCCCGGCCAACAGCGCAGCACCTTCCTTTCCTCCGTGCAAGGGCTGGACCGCCACTACCTCAACCTTCTCGGTCATTCCCACCCCAACGCCTTCGGCCTGCCCCCGGGCCAGCACCCTTCCATGCTATAGAGACTCGGCCCCGCCTGAAAAATCCTATTTATGACCGCGGACGCTGCGAGTTACTCCTGGGCGCACGGAGGGACTGCCGGAAGCAGGGAAATGCGCGGAGGTCGCAGAGGGCAGGGAGCCCCCGGCCCCTGACAGCCCCCAAAACCCAGCTCTACTCCCGCCCGTCTTCTCCGCGGGCTTGGATCTGTCGCCTCTCGTCGCCTCCTCCCTCCCGCTCTTTTTCCCACCTCCGGGTGCAGTGCCTGTACAAGCGATGCCTTGGAATAAATGCTTATACCCGCGGCCCCATCTTGTTTCCCCGGAGGGAGCTCCCTCGGGTGGCGTTGAGGGTCCCCTTCTCACCCACACAAGATAAAAAACGAGCAAAATGTGGTTGGCGAGGGACAGGGGGTGGCTGCTGCGGGCATCGGTGGCGGGCTGGCATTGTGGGCGGGCAGGGCGCGACACGGTGGCACGTTGCTCCAAGGCAGTCACTGGGATGCCTCACGGGGTGGGGGATACCCTGCCCCTCCTGAATCCCGTGGGATGCTCCCAGAGACACGCGTCTGAAATGCATCGGGATCTCCCGGCTGTTCTCTGCGGCGCAGCTCAGTCAGGAGAGGAGGAATAAGGGGGCTGAGAGGCAGGCTGCAGCCGCGGCGGTGCCGGGGATAAACTAAATCAAAGTTCTTGAGAGCGGCTTCTTCCAAGCTCGCTGCCGGCGCGCAGCCGTAGCACATCTCCCTCCTGCCGAGCCTGGCAGGGCAGCTGCGGTCCCACTTGAGCCAATGGTCCCCTCAGGCAGGAGGGCAGAGGGACCCTAGGTACCCTCCCGAATAGCCGGGATATGGCTAGCGGGGCCGAAGTCGGCGAGGGGTAAATTAACTTATTCCAGCTGGGTGGGGAGGCTTTGAGGAGGTTTGACCCGGGGTGTTTGCCCAGGTCAGCGAATGGGCTGACCCACAATTTGTAAACCAACCCGACCCTTTATTCGGAGACAAACAAAAAGATCTTCATTACAATGAGTAAAAAAGTAGAATGTGTATCTTCCATTTAACCTGTAAATACAGGAAAAGCTGCTATTTCAGATTAGTGGGAAAAGGGTCACACGGAAGGATAATGTAATAAGTCATCCAGACAGGGCAGAAATCCTCACTCATTTCCTCGGGACACCTTTAGGATGCTAAACCTCCCTCTTGCTCAGTGTACACAGAGCAATATGGGACCAGCCACATACACTCAGCAACAGCAGAATGGCTTGGTGACTGTTAAGAATGCACACCTCCTACGCTCATTTTCACCAGTGCTGGGTGTGGAATATGGAGAAAATGCTGCGCAATTTTTAATCTGTAAGAAGTAAATTCTTCTGGACCCCATTTGGCTCTGAAGCATTAAAGAGAAAGCGTTTTCCTGGAAATAGAAATTATTAATATAGTGACCATTTTAGCCCCTGTTAACCAGATTAAACAAAACTTTCCTTCACTAAGTAGATTAGCAGAGGGCCACAACGGTCAAAACTGGGGTAATTTACATATAATTTTGCAAACTTGCACTGGTCCATGACACTCTTTGTGTCTCCAATGTTGGTATTCTGGATTTTTTTTTTTCTTTCTTTTTCCTTTTCATTTAGCTGTGGAGAAGAACCACCCCTTTGGCTTTACAATGATTTTAGGATAAAAGTCTCAACCCCTCCCTCTGTCTATGCAGGACTCTGAGCTCTCCCCCTTGCCCCACAGACCTCAGCTTTTGGCCCAAGAGTGATCTTGGCATTTTCTAAAGTCAGTGGTACTGGGGATGGGAGCCCAGCTGCCTTCTCAGCCAGGATCCACAACCATTCATCTGCTCTGCACCCACGCACAGTGATCCTCATGCAGGGGCTCATGGAGAGCACCAAGCAAGTCAGCAAGCATAGAGCTGTCCCGGGACAGACATTCTCTGTGATTTGACATAAGTCCAACTCATCTCTTTGTATTGTATCTCACATTTCTATGCCTGGAGGGCAGACATTTTTAGCTCTTTTGTCCTTTCCCTTTCCCTTTCCCTTTCCCTTTCCCTTTCCCTTCCTCTTTCCTTTTCCCTTCCCTTTGCTTTCCTTCTGAACTTATTGTAGCTCTGCTGTGAGCGTCACTCACGAGCTCTGCTGGAAGCATGTAGGAGGTGGATGTCACTGCTTTGGGAGCAGGTAGGAGGTGGGTATCACTTATGCCATACTTGCCCTCCAAAATACTACCTTCTCTAATACAGCTGCTTGGCTAACAANCTTTCCCCTTTCCCCTTCCCCTTTCCCCTTCCCCTTCCTCTTTCCTTTTCCCTTCCCTTTGCTTTCCTTCTGAACTTATTGTAGCTCTGCTGTGAGCGTCACTCACGAGCTCTGCTGGAAGCATGTAGGAGGTGGATGTCACTGCTTTGGGAGCAGGTAGGAGGTGGGTATCACTTATGCCATACTTGCCCTCCAAAATACTACCTTCTCTAATACAGCTGCTTGGCTAACAATCCCAACAATGAATGTCTTGCTGCATCATTTCCTATTCCTTTTGTTCAGTTAGCTTCTTCCTCATTCAGATTTCTTGTGTCTTATTTTGCCTTGCCTACCTCACGGGTTTCACATCCTCTTTTTTACCTCTTCTCTCTTCCCCACACTTTCCAAGTCTTGCATGCACTACAACTCTTTTCAACCCAGAAAATAGTTGTGCATAGTTACGCCAGTAATTTCTGTATGCTGAAGGCAAAGAATTCTTTGGGAATAGGAAAAGATAGCAAAATGAGTGGTTACAGTTCTATATCTGATATTGACTCTCATTTGTAATTTACTTCATAGAATCATAGAATGGTCTGGGTTGGAAGGGATCTCCAAAGGTCATCCAGTCCAACTTCCTCTGTAGTAAGCAGGGGCATCTCCAACTAGATGTTTGCCCAGGCCCCTGTGGAGCCTCACTTTGAATATCTCCAGGGATGGGGACCCAACCACCTCCCCAGGTAACCTGTTCCAGTGTACCACTACCCTCACGGTAAAGAACTTGCTCCTAATATCCAATCTAAATCTACTCTTCTCTAGTTTGAAGCCATTGCACCTTGTCCTATCACTATAGGCCTTCGGAAACAGTCTCTCTTCAACCTTACTGTATGACTTCTTCAGGTACTGGAAGGCTGCTATTGGGTTGTGGCAATGCAAGAAAAAGGAATGCAAGAAACAAAAATAATGAGCTGTGTACAGAATGAAGAATTTTGATTCCCAGGAGTTACATGACTTCTCCCCCATGAGAAAGAAGGAGGAGTAAAAATAAGGAGAGAGGTCTCGGTGAGAAACAAAATCAAGGGAAGAAGTACGTTCAAAACAAGGTCATAAATAATTTGTATTATGTTAATGCTGTGTTTGTATTATGATATAAAAGTAGCTGTAGCTGTAATAAAGTTGATTCTGCATGCCCTGACGGAGTTTGTTGCATGCCTCTCTATATCAGGTCTTTATAGAGCCTTCTTTTCTCCAGGCTGAACAACTCCAGCTCCCTCAGCCTGTCATTGTAAGGGAAGTGCTCCAATGACCACTTTTGTGGCCCTTCTCTGGACCCACTCAATCAGGTCTATGCCCTTCCTGAAGGGCTTCAGACCTGGAAGCAGTACTCCAGGTGAGGTCTCACCAGAGTAAAGGGGCAGAATCACCTCTCTGGATCTGCTGGCAGTGCATCTTTTGATGCAGCCTAGGATGAGGTTTGCCTTCTGGGCTGCAAGCACACATTGTCTGCTCATGTCTAGCTTCTCATCCATCCACACCCTTAAGTTCTTTTCCACAGGGCTGCTTTCTATCACCTCATCCCCTAGTCTGTATTAATAGTGAGGATTCTCCCAGCCCAAGTGCAGAACCCTTGCACTTGCTCTTGTTGAACCTTATGAGGTTCACTGGGGTCCATGTCTCTAGCTTGTCCAGGTCTCTCTGGATGACATCCTGTCACTCTGGCACATCGACAGCACCACTCAGCTTGGTGTCATCTTCAAACTTGCTCATGATGCACTCGATACCACTGTCCATATAATTGATAAAACTATTAAATAGTACTTAGTAAAGGCGTTTCTGTCAGTCTTTAATTGTCTTATTGAAAACTTCTCCAACTCCTTAATTTATCATAAGGATTTACTGGCACTATCACAAAAGTAATATACTGTCAATTAGATCAAAGAGACTTTACTAGTCCATGCACAGTCTCCACCTTAAAAACTGATTTTAAATATCCAACAGACAAAGCCTGGAAGGAAGTGCTACTGTGCCACTCTCACTATTTAAATGAGTAAAAAATGGTCATGAACATATAAAACACAAATAAGAACTCTTCTGTCTTCACATGTTTTTGCACAAGTCTGAAGGCATCAAAGTCTTGGGGGCTTTAGTGGCAGTGCCACACTGCAGTTTCCACCTTTGCAAACAAGAGTCCATCTCACAGAGCATAGTCTTTGAATTCATGCCAATATTGTAATTTTGGGCGCAATTTATCAGTTGCATCTAATGAGAAAATAGTATTTTTATTTTACGTTGAGTCAGTGACCTAGGTCATAGCATTGTACCATGACCAGGTGCAGCAGCACATCTATAGGGGCTATGCATTGGGAAGAAGCAGCTGAGGGAAGGAGAAGGAACAGCACTGCTGAAGGCTTTTAATCATAGATCAGGTCCAGTATGTGACGTACATGACCGATGGCTTCCTAGTGGTATGGATATGATCCCTTTCCCACGCAAATATCCTGCCAGTTCATAAATCTTAATGTCCCACCGCTCTGTGGGATACACCTGCAGTTCCTCAGGCTCAAAGGTACCCCTGAGTACCCCTGCATAATTTGACCAGGCTCACACTAGAACTGCTTAGGAGAGCATAGGGTGTCTAAGTGCCAGGGTACAATGACCATCCTAAGCAGATCAGGTTCTTGCCCTGCTGCTACGTTCTTAGAAGGAGTTAAATACCTGGAAGCCCAGACAGGCTCAGGCATAAGGATGAGGTGACCTTCTGTTAGCCTGTGGCTCTCAGGAACAACCTGTGTATTGGATGTGTGCAGCTGAAGCAACTACACATTTGTTCAGTAGCCCCACTGCAAATGCAGGCTTTGGGGGAAAAAAAAAATCCTCTAGATGACAGTTTCATGTTTGCTGAAATGCAGCATTTGATCACACAGGTTTGCCTCTGGCCTTGGAAGAATCCATCTCCTCTCACATCATCCTGTTTATTTCTACCAAACTTGCCCACACATTGTGTAAATGCTATTTCAGGAAAAGAACACTAAATTCTCTTGACATGAACACGTAATTATGACAAGATGAATATGAAAGACATTTTAATATGTATATAAAGTTAGAACTCTGATGCCTACCCACATACCATGCTGCATACAAAGTGGCATGTTAAACAAAACTAATTTTAAAAGGCGAGACAGGAATAATGAGGACAACTGGATGAAACATTAAATGTGAGGAAAGAGGATTATTCTGGAAAATTCAAACTCAATATTAAACCTAATTCAGTTTAGGAAACAAACTGCTTAATGTTAATCTTTGAACTACTGCAACTGAAACATGCATAATGTTTTGTCATGGGCAATAGGCTAAAAAGTGCTTTTGTGGATAAGAAATTGAAACTGTTGCACAGATGCTCTGAAGAGCTCAGAGACAATTTAATTTTTAATTACTTCAGTAATACAACACCTCAAAGTGTCTATGTAATGATTGCATAGTCCTAGTCCATAGGTAATGATTACATAGTCCTAGTCTATGTAATGATTGCATAATTAAAAAAAAAAAAGAAAAAAAAAGATAATTTTTTAAGTTCTGCAGAGCAAAAAGGAACTCCTGACAGAGTCTATGATTCAGTTGCTACACTTTTGGTGAACATCATGAAGGTAGTTTTGCCCCTTCAAAGGGCTTAATCCAGAGCATGTAGAAGGATTTACACCAGCTCACTGTGGTGCTATATTTAAATAACGTATCAGTACTTGCTAGCATTGTGGAAAACAGCTCCTTATCTCTGAGCTCATCTCTATCTCTTGTAAATTCCAGCACCAAAATTACACTTTCAGTCCCATGAAGGGTGCAGGCGTATAGAGCAGGGTGCAGTCCAACATTTAAGACTAGAATTACAGCAGAAATTGCTTGATTCTTTAGCCTATTCTTTCATCTTTCAGCCCTCAGTTCCTAGCCTGAGGCTTAGATAATCTTCTAGGAAGCTGGAGTCTCAAGGTTGAAGTCTTTGAGGCTAAAAACTATGTCACTCTTTAGGAGCTCCTGCTCATAGTGACTCTGCCCCTACAAAGCCACTTTTGGTTTCTTCGAAGAAAACACTCCCCACGTTTGTCCTTTGAAAGGAGAGATGAGATGTTCGTCTGACCAGAGAGGGTTCGGTCTCAGGATATCAAGTTGAAGGAGACATCTAATTTAGAGCTGCATATACAAAGCAGTGACAGGATTTCAGTGCTTTCTCCACACCAGGGAAGAGTGGGGACTATGACTTTTGCACTTCCACTGTCCTCCTCTGGAGGTGTATGTAGCCTCCATACCATGTGCTTTGTATTCTGCTAGGTATAGCTAGGAAGCCTGTGCAGGCCCTCTTCCAAAGCACAGCTGGATTCAGTTTAGTTTTTTCTCAGTATCTGTTAGTCTAGCTTTGTTGATTTTTGCCTAGATGTGACTTTGTTAGATCCTCGTAACTTTCCACGCATGCTCCATTAGTGCCATTCCAAGGGATGAATTCACAGAGATCAGCCTTTAAAGATCAGCCTTTTTATGACTAAGATATAAACCAGGTCTTTTTATCTTTCCCCCCAAACTAAAATGTCCTTAATTTATCCCAGAGCAACCCCATGGTTTGTCAGAAACAAGTATTTAATATACCTGTACACCGTTACTCACTACAGCAGGTGATGTAACTACAGCTGTGAGTAAAAGTTTGGGTACAGAGTTGTTCCACCAAAGGTGGTTGGATGGAAACAGCTTACCTTTGCTATCAAATTGGCTGATGGATTCACGGGACTGGGATCTGTAGAAGGAAAAATACCATCAAAACCTACAGAACAAAGCTTCTGTTTCAAAATGAGGAAAGTGTAACAGGGAGCAGTGATATTCACCAAGCACAGCTTACAAGGTATCAAGAACCTCAGGAACTCTGAGACAACATATACTACACATAACACAACTATATATGGGAATGTTCTAGGGGAATAAGTATAAGTTTAGTCTTGCATATTCTACTACAAGATCTCCTTTTTTTAATCACAGGATGTAATAATAATTTTTCTCACAAATTTTTTTTTTTTTCACACTGCACCTTCTCCACTTGGAAAGAAACGAGATTTAAAAACAGATCTTGGAATTTTTATTACTGGAAGTATTGTAAATTCTCTCTGATGTCTGAAGAGGGAGAGAAAGTAATAGGAAAAAGAGCAAGAGCAAGAGTACTTCCTTCACTGAATAATGCCAGAACCTGCTAGACAGCAAAGATCTATGAAACATTGTAAAATTATTATTAAAGGTACCACTGTTTGCAGCAGGTTACAAATCCTCATCTGCAGGAAAGCCACTATGTTAAACAAACAAGGGATTCCTATATGGTTGTTACCTGTGTGTATATACCTTGGACCAAATCCTTAGCTAGCACAGCTGGGCAAAGCATCCTGGAGATCCCTGAAGCTACAGTTGCTCCATGAGGAGTAGACACGATGGAGATGCATCAGCAGAGAGCTTATGAAACAGATGAGTCATGCATTTTTCAATGACTCCTCACACTAACTTTATTAATTCAGCTATTCTGCTAAGTGCTTATAAAGATGCGTGGAAAGAAAATAACCTAACCTAGTCCTAACTACACAATTAGTCTGGTCACCAAAGTGAAGTTATATACAGAACATCTATGGAACAGGTTCTGCTGCCTCTGTTATTCAGTGTATGAAATATTCTTCCAAGGGAAAAACAACAACAACAACAAACACCCAAAAAACCCCATAAACAACCAACCTCCCCCCAACAGCAAAATACAAACAAACAACTCCCCCCCCCAAACAACAACAACAACACCCCAAAACAAACAAGCAAACCCCCCCCCCCACCAAACCCCAAACCACAACTAGGAAAAATCTATACTTAAATGAAAGGTCAATCTCCATCTGTGAGCAGCTAATCCAACTCAATGAGGTCAAAGGATCTCCTTCCCATGATAAGGAGGTTCCAAGCAGCAAAACAGCATGCTGATCTTTACTGAACACTTCATCTCAAAAGCTATTTGCAACTCACTATGCTGCACCTTTGTTTCTCCTTTTCAGAAAAAAAAAAATCTTCTTAGTAGCATTATTTTTCTTAGTCTGTTGTATGTTACATGAAGTTAGCAACGGTGTTATATTCAGCATTGCTTTATGCTCTCAGAAGGAACTTCTACCAGCCCTTCCCAAAGCAATTTATGGTATTAAATGTGGCAGGCAACAAGTAGGTAAGAGATGTGCATGTCTGCAAGAAGTATTGGATGTAGCTAGAAGGATAGGCAACTGGAAGGACATAAATGCTGTTCTTATCATGGGAATATTCTATGTTAGTTTACAGAGGGTTTGCAAAGGAATTTTTGACTGTATTTTGCTAGCTTTTTTATGATCTTAAAAGAAAAAAAAATTGTAATCAGTTTGCCTTTTCACAGTAGGATGAGATTTAGAAAGTGAATGATAAACTCTGCCTTCTTCCAGCAGGAAGTTATGGGGACTTTGGGAATGGAGTTCTGGAAAAGAGAAGTAACTCCTGTGTTCAATATTCAGCTTCCTAAAGGTCTTCAGAGAGTCTTCCAGGCACTCTAACCAAGTGATTAGGTTATTTCAGGAAAATGACAGTCACTTGGTAGGGCAAAAACATCCCTCTGAGCATCTAATCACATCTGGCCAGGGATTAAGGTGCTTTAGAGCCTGCAGCCCCAAAAATGCAGACGGGATGCTGGCAAGTTTCATTCCTTACCTGACTAAAATACAAGGATGGTATGAGATTAATGTTTGTTTTTTTTTTAAATTAAGGTACCTGGAAAAATTACCATGTTATAAAGCAACATCCAATGATAAAGGAAAAGTCTTTTCCATGGTCTCGTAATAGAAGGACATACTGACATTTATGAGCAGCTGACTTAAAATTTACTGTTAGATGTCTCGAAGGCAGAGGTCTAAGAATTACTTGATCATTCTAAGTAGTTTTCCAGTCAAGAGGGACAAGTGGGCATGTCCAGAGGACAGTATTTCAGATTGACTTTAGTTTTTCCCCTAAAAATGAGGTCATTTTAAAGGGAATATACATCTTTCCCCTTTTGAATCAGGAGAGAACACAGCATCAGTAGGCCAGATTCAGATATACAAGCAAGGGAAAACATCAGGGCATCAGAATCCCCTCCCTCATTGCTACCTAGCATGCACCTAATTTATCTGCTCAGGTATTTCAGAAGGGCTATACATCTCTATGCTAAAATACCATACTTAACTGAAAGAAACTCGCTCTCCAGTGACACAGCGAAATAAAAACTTCTCCCATCTCATCCGCAAGACTTGTTGCTCATTAAAAAAAAAAAAAGAAAGATCCTGGATTTTGTGTACCTGTTATGCAGACTGGAGGTGTAGCAAATCCAGCCACTGAACTGAAACAGCTGGTGAGTATTTAAGAGTCCCAGTTGCTGGTTATCCCTGCTGATGGATATTTTTAATGTACTAGTTGCATGTGCTCCTAGAACAGATGGAAAGAATTGCAGATGGGGAAGAATGGGTTTTTACTATTTCCCCCCTGGCAAGCACTGTCCCAGGCAAAACCATAAGCCATCCTCTGAAAGCCAGTGTCCTTTCTCCATAATCTGATTGTCAAAAGGTCAAGCTCAGAAGCTTGAGTCTCTCCATAGCACTGGTTTAGCTCCAATATGTCTGCCTGATAGCAGCCACATTATTCCCCTGCCACCTTTGCCTTCATAAATTAGAAAATCATAATTCTTAAGTACATGCATACTGGGAAGAATTTTGCCATTGATTTAAATGGAAATCAATTCTCCTCCTGTCTTTTCCTCTTCATTACAGTCATAGAATCCTAGAATCAGTCAGGGTTGGAAGGGACCACAAGGATCATCTAGTTCCAACCCCCATGCCATGCCCAGGGACAACCTACCCTAGATTAGGCTGGACAGAGCCTCAGCCAGCCTGGCCATAAACACCTCCAGGGAAGTGGCCCCAACCACCCCCTTGGGCAACCTATTCCAGGACCTCGCCACTGTCATGGTGAAGAACTTCCTCCTCACATCCAATCTGAATCTCCCCACTTTCAGCTTTGCTCCAGTCACTGACGTTTCACCAGCCCTGGCTGCTAACATGAGTGAATAGAATAGTGCTGTGTTTTCATTAACGTACTTAGGAATTAGCATTTCATCACACATAGACACATTACAGGATAGACAACGTTTAATCCTTGTTTTAGAAAAAGAATCGATTGATTTCTTTAGAATCAACCAGTTTTGCTTGCTGAAGCTTGTCCTTCATGCATTTTGAAAATAAAACTTACCCTTACCTAGGTGCTGTTTTGGCCTCCTACTCATTTGGTTTAATTACATTTTTGGAACAATGCACCGTATTAGAAAACAGTTTCTCCCTCAACATTTTTTTCTCACTGAAATAAATTACATTTGCTCACACCCTGACCACCAGGATGTCAGAATCACAGCTAAGCTTCTTCATGACCTTAAGTTATCAGTGCCTTTTCAGGGTGGACAGTGCTTGGCAATAGGAAAACATGTAGAGCTTGAGAGGTAGCTAAATGTCTCACTAATTCCTGAAAACTCAACGTGTCATCCCTGTTAAAGTTTCTCCACCTTGCAGACTTCACATGCAGCTTCAGATTGGATGTCAAACCTTCACTTTGTGCACCAAGACAAAATAGAATCATAGAATCATAGAATCAATCAGGGTTGGAAGGGACCACAAGGATCATCTAGTTCCAACCCACCTGCCATGGGCAGGGACACTCTACCCTAAATCAGGCTGGACAGAGCCTCATCCAGCCTGGCCTTAAACACCTCCAGGGAAGTGGCCCAAACCACCCTCCTGGGCAACCTGTTCCAGGGTCTCACCATTCTCATGCTGAACAACTTCCTCCTCACAATCTGAATCTCCCCAGCTCCATCTCTGCTCCATTCCCCCTAGTCCTGTCACTACCTGACACCATAAAAAGTCCCTCACCAGCTTTCTCATAGTCCTCCTTAAGATACTGGAAGGCCACCATAAGGTCACCTCAGAGCCTCCTCTTCTCCAGACTGAACAGCCCCAACTCTCTGTCTGTTCTCATAGGAGAGGTGGTCCAGCTTTCTGATCATCCTCGAGGCCCTTCTCTGGACATGCTCCAGCATGTCCACATCCCTCTTGTAATAGGGGCTCCAGAACTGGATGCAGTACTCCAGGTGGGGTCTCACCAGGGCAGAGTAGAGGGGGAGAATCACCTCCCTCGACCTGCTGGCCACGCTTCTCCTGATGTAGCCCAGGATCTGCCTGGCTTTCTGGGCTGCAAGTGCACACTGCTGGCTCATGTATATAATGAATATAATGGCACCAGAATGAGCAACAACAGATAATGACTATTCTGAAGAAAAACAGGAAGATATTCTAATGATTAGCCAAATAACTATGTTCTTAACCAGCAAACTTCCAGCAAAATCATTATGTCTTCACTTTTTTTTTTTTTTTCTGAAGACCACAGCTTCATGCCAACAGATATCAGACTGCAAAAGTAGTGCTTGCTGAGATAGAAAATCCTCTGAATATGGGATAATGAATGGATCTCCAGGGACATCACCAGCTACTATGGTTATTTTTATTATGATTTCTAAGGTTGTGTGTCTTACCACTTCAATAGAAGCTACATCATCTCCTGAGTGAGACACCAGAAGTTACTTTCATCACAAAGTTCAAACTCTATTGCTGGGTAGTGTTTATTCACTAAGCTTTTAATATCCCTGCATAGCCTGGGCAGAGAAGGAAACTGACATGAAAAGTTATAGACAAGACTCTGCTTGTCACCACGCTGATACAGCTTCTCCTTCGGATTTGTCTTCTGCCACCGTCACCTGTCTCTATAGATTTGATATATCACAGTATGATAATTTCTGTGTGGTTCCAACAATGTGCTACAGGATCCACTGTAGTCCTGAAGTTTTCCAGGAGATGAGGTTACCCAGGTTACAAAGTGTGGAATGAATTTCGACAGCTATTCCACAAGCAAATTAGAAACAGGGAGCAGGACTCCACTAGTAGAGGACCACAAGAATAAACTCCAGATTACTTCCAGGTTGCAGTCCAAAATTTCCCTCTGGTTTCTCATTTCTTTTAGTTTCTGCTGTTCTTGAGACCATAAAGTTAGTATTTGTTCTGTGAAGTAGCTCACATAGCTTTTGCATTATTTGACATTATAACCAACTAACCACTGCTCAGAATTTATGCCAATGGAAAGAGTAATGCAGTTTGCAGTGCGGACCCTGCAAGGATTTGCACATAAAGAGCAGCCTTTTGCACTCAGCTTGCTTTGCTGTGCTGAGGGCTGTTTCACTCAGACTTGGTATCAGACGAGGTAAAGCCTTGGTATCATGGGGATTTTGGAGAGACTGGCAAGTGAGGAAAAACAATAGTGGTCATAATGGTGTACTCTTCCAACCTGACAGGGACAACATCCCTGAAAACAGCCAAGGCCATGACTAGTGGCCACAAAACATGTTACTTGCATGTTTTAAAGTAAGACCTCAGCTGCAGCCCTAAATTTTCTTACCAGATTTTAATCCTGAGGGATCACAGTGAGTTCTACCTCAGTGAAAGAGAAACTGCTCTTTAGGACAAACAGCATAGCAAGTCATCTAATTTTCTGTGCCAGCCCAGAGTATCTTCTACCTATGTTTTTTGTACCTGCTTATTTCTTGCTGTTTCTGTGCATCTTGCTCCTTTTCAGGCTCAGATCCTAGCCAAAATTGAGGTCTCTCATCAAAGAAACCAGGCAGCGTTTTTCTGAAAAATGCAACTGGTTTTCTCCTACTTCTCTTCTCAGTCACACGATGGCTGTTCTTCACAGATATACCAGAGCCTAGGTAAGTCCATCATCAGTAAGTTTGCAGATAACACCAAGCTAGGAGCAGCTGTCGATCTGTTGGAGGGTGGGAGGGACCTGCAGAGGGACCTTGACAGGCTGGATGGGTGGACAGAGGCCAATGGGATGAGATTTAACAAGCTAAGTGCAGGGTTCTACACTTTGGCCACAATGACCCCAGGCAGTGCTGCAGGCTGGGGACAGAGTAGCTGGAGAGTAGCCATGCAGAGAGGGACCTGAGGATGCTGGTAGATAGTAGCTGAATATGAGCCAGTAGCATGCCCAGGTGGCCAGGAGAGCCAATGGCATCCTGGCCTGGATCAGGAACAGTATGGCCAGCAGGACAAGAGAGGTTATTCTGTCCCTGTACTTGGCACTGGTCAGGCCACACCTTGAGTACTGTGTCCAGTTCTGGCCCCCTCNGTGTCCAGTTCTGGTCCCCTCAATTCAAGACAGATGTTGAGGTACTGGAACATGTCCAGAGAAAGGCAACAAAGCTGGAGAGAGGCCTGGAGCACAGCCCTGTGAAGAGAGGCTGAGGGAGCTGGGGTTGTTTAGCCTGGAAAGGAGGAGGCTCAGGGGTGACCTCATTGTTGTCTACAGCTACCTGAAGGGAGGTTATAGCCAGGTGGGGGTTGGTCTCTTCTCTCAGGCAACCAGCAACAGAACAAGGGGGGACAGTCTGAAGTTGTGCCAGGTGAGGTATAGGCTGGCTGTTAGGAGGAAGTTCTTGACAGAGAGAGTGATTTGCCATTGGAATGGCCTGCCTACCAAGGTGGTGGAGTTGCCATCCCTGGAGATGTTCAAGAAAAGACTGGATGGGGGACTTAGTGCCATGGTCTAGCTGACTGGATAGGGCTGGGTGATAGGTTGGGCTGCGTCGTAGGTTGGACTGGATGATCTTGGAGGTCTCTTCCAACCTGGTTGATTCTATGATTCTAACCAAGAAACTTTCCTTACTGTAGTACCTGCCAGTACAATTTCAGGTTGTTTTTCTTCTTAAAAGGTAATCACAAGTATGGCGTTGCTGGGCAGCACTTTTTAGGTAACCTCTGCCAGCCCAAGTGAATGAAGGAGCCAGAAACCTTGACATATTCTCACTGAAGGTCAAGATGCCCAGATATAATGTGTTATGAAGACACACCCTTGGGGAGTCTCTCTGGGCCACCTGGCAGGGCTCAGGGAGCCAACTCAGCCTTTATAAGAAGAGTTGGTCACATGCTGCCTGGAACAAAAAAAAAGCAAGCAGGCCAGGGCATAATGGAGCCCAACCACTGCAGGCTCTCAGGGCTGTGCTGCCTTAGTCTTGCAAATCTGTCCAACTGCAATAAGGGTTGCCCAACCCAGACACTAACCTTGATTCCATATTTTAATCGCAAAGTGCAAAACACGGAGCCTGTCAGCAGCTGGCAGCTTTGCTGCCTTTCTGCCCACACCCCGTGGGACTGTGTGGCTTCAAAGTGCAGCAGCACGCTGACGTGTCTTCTGTTTGCCACAACCCGGGGTGTAAAGTGGCTTTCACAAAAATGAAGCACCTCCAGGTGGTTCAGGCCATGGAGCTACAGTGAACGTCTGTGGTGGGCATAAGTGCGGGCCGGCAGGGTTAAAAGGGAGGCTGTCCAAATTCATCCAAGACCTGCAAATCTTGAAACACGCAAACCCTACATGCGTCAGATAAAGAAGCCAGAAAGAAAGGTGCCCCCTAATGAGTTTTTTTTGCGCTTGGGTGAGCGAAAGGGCTGCTTCAGGAGGCTAATAACTGAAAACCTTCCAGGCTTTTGTCCGGAGAAATGGCAGGCACTTTCCATCCCTTTGAAAAAAAAGAAGGCCTTTCGGAGTCTTCACGAGAGATGTGGATTTTAAGGGCGACCTTAGGTCATACAGAACTAATCAAGCGAAAACAATAAGAAAATTAGACTGACAGTCAGCAAGTATCTGAGGACTTTATCAAAAAGAATTAGGAATGGACAAATTCACTGGGAGCAAAGGATCAGATCTGCAAGGTGGCATTGTGTGGTGGGATTAAATTATTTATTCATTGTTAATTTATTTATTTATGTATGTGCAAATGACCTAGCTGCTGCAGGTGCTGAGGAGTTTCTGAAAAGACCTAGTTTTAGAGCCAAGGCTAGAATATTGGTCCATTTAACTCATTCTTTTCCTTAAGGCGATCAAACAGTGACTTTTATCTAGGAGATAGAGGAGGAAAACCATATGTGTACTGGGAATGATGCGGAGTCTGAGTAGCACTAAGTATCCAAGTATTCCAGTCTCATTCAAGAATGCTGTGCAGTTTAATGTCCAGCAAATTAGCAAATGAATGCTTATGTCAATATGTGAAAAATCCCTAGTTGGTTTAAACAGATAAAAAGCCTCTTGGGAAATGGTAGAAAATGCAAGCTTTCTCTCCCCGTCTCTTCTAAAGAAAGAAAGAGAAGCAGAACTTAGTAAGTTTTGCCCCAAACTCGCCAAAAGTTGCCGAAAACTACAACAGTCTACATGGATGCTGCTTCTTATATATGCATGAAATATTCCCAATGCCGCTATCGCAAAAATACAAGAAGCTTTATGCCAGGCACTCTTTGAATCACATACTTGCTATTCAGGAGAAAACAGTTAAAATCTGGGACAGCTACAGAGCCTGTTAGATGCATTCTGCTACTCCTCTCTTAAAGGTACAGGAGGTCAAAAGCCCTGGAGAGGGTCCATGTTTACATTTTGCCTTGACTTAGATAATTAATCATGAAGAAGAAATACACACACACACACCTCTTGCTTTTCCTTCTCCAGACTTAACCATTAATAGCAAAGGGTAAAAATTGTCATCTCGTGTTTCCCTTGACCCAGCAGAGCAAAGCCACAGTGGGAACTCTGTGTACAACATGACCCTGGGGAAAAAAGGAACACGAGATCTCAGCATGGGGGTTGGAGGCAAGAAGTCACACGTATCGAAAATGACAGCATCACATCAGTTAATGCCACGTGATAAGGCAGTCCTGCTGGGTTTTATGCCCTTCTGCAGAGATACACTTGAATGCTGGCTGGTGAGGAATATTTATCACTAAATTCAGAAAGATGTTGTAGATACTTGGGCAGGCCAGATTGTAATGGATTATCTTGCTTCAGGACCAAGCATTAGTAGTTATGCTGGGGATAGTAAAACTGACCCTTGAGACACATCTTTACAGACAGGCAGGTTTAAGCAGAATGCCATCTCACAGACTTCTGCTTGCACATGATATTTTCCTCCTCTTGGCCATTCTTAGGCCCTCTTCTCAAAGCCAGCCTTCTCTGTGTCATTTTCAAGCAAGGGCTACTAAACAGAGAAATAAAGGGCATTTTCAAAACCAAATGGCTTTAATAACACTAAATTTAAAACATTGCCTCAGATTAAAAGTTCAGTGAGCAAATTTCCCAGGCTGTGCTAAAACCCATGTCATACAGAAAGCCTGCTGCCTCCCTGGATCCCAGATGTCCCTCTTTCTCCCTTGGACGTTAATGCATGGGGATGAATTTGGTCAATACTAATGCCAGTATGTTACTAATATGCTACCTTCTGCAACCCCACTGAGAGTTGAGGGAGCCTGTTCAGCTCTGGTCTTACTTCATGAGCTGTCAAGATGCCTTTTAATATGGCAGGAGCTAAAAGCAGGGGTACATAGCACTGAGAGCTCAATCATCTCAGGAACAGCAGTGCAGGCCAGGGTTCTTGGTCACTGTTTCATAGAATCATAGAATCGGTCAGGGTTGGAAGGGACCACAAGGATCATCTAGTTCCAACCCCCCTGCCATGCGCAGGGACAACCTACCCTAGATCAGGCTGGCCAGAGCCTCATCCAGCCTGGTCTTAAACACCTCCAGGGAAGTGGCCCCAATCACCCCCCTGGGCAACCCATTCCAGGGCCTCACCACTCTCATGGTGAAGAACTTCCTCCTCACATCCAGCCTGAATCTCCCCACTTTCAGCTCTGCTCCGTTCCCCCTAGTCCTGTCACTACCTGACAGCCTAAAAAGTCCCCCCCCAGCTGTCTTGTAGGCCCCCTTCAGGTACTGGAAGGCCACAATAAGGTTACCTCGGAGCCTCCTCTTCTCCAGACTGAACAGCCCCAACTCTTTCAGTCTGTCCTCATAGCAGAGGTGCTGCAGCCCTCTGATCATCCTTGTGGCCCTTCTATGGACATGCTCCAGCATGTCCACGTCCCTCTTGTAACAGGGGCTCCAAAACTGGATGCAGTACTCCAGGTGGGGTCTTCACCAAGGTGGAGTAGAGGGGGAATGGATGAAGTGCCAGCTCATTAGAGAAACATCTGTTATCAGCAAGCAAGGGCATGCTCTAGTTCTCTGACTGAATTTCACACTCTCAGGATTATCCTATTCACTTTCTATGTTGCCTCTGACTTCAGTTTTATTGACGTTATTTCTTAGCTTTATCTCATGGGCAGACTTCACCACTGCCTGCATACTTCTGGTGTCAAAGTCAAAGTGATAAATGAGGCAAAACAGAAAATTATGCTACCTTTCAAACGAATTTTTTTTCCTTTTCACAAAAAACGTTTCCAAACAGATCCAGAGGTTTTACTGAAATAGAAAGATTTCTTCTTCATGAAGAGCAAAGTCAATTTAAATTAACAATAACTGCTGTTATAACAGTTTTCAGCATAAAGGCTAAAGACAATGGGGGACAAAAATGCATAAGATCATAAAAAGATGTGCAAAAGCAGAATATTGTTTTAAAAGTGCTATTAAAGCTTCTTGTGAAAGCTGAACAGACAGTTTGCACTAATCAATATATCAGTAAATAGTACAGTGAAGTTTTCTTCAAGTGAAGGAAGTCTGACTTGGCTGATCAGACACTCAGCAAGGTGAACACCAGGGTGGCAAGGGCAATGCAAATCTGCCCCTTTGGGGTCTGCTTCATGACAGTTGCTACCACACAAGTGTTTTCAAGTACACTTTATATTTTCCTTACCACTTGAAATGTGGAACTATTACTCACTGAAGCACTGAGTTAGACCCCAACTACAAAAGTCAAAGGTTCAAGACATCAGAGCATTCTGAACTAGAAACATTGCTCTGCTTAGTCATGAAAGAATACAAGACTCCTGGACCTTCTCTCCACCCCCAAATATTAAAATATTAAACAACTTTAAATATGTTTTGGGGGAGGAAAGATGAACCTTTGATATACTTACCATGTTTCGGTCACAACTTCTGTAAGGTCTTTTATACAGTATATAGTCTTCTGAACAGTGACTAAGATATTAAATACAATATATAGTGCAATTAGAAGTTCAGAAACCTAAGAGCTCAGCTCTGTTCAGGTGTCTTCAGGAAATTAACCCAGGAATTAGAAAGCTGTTTGGCTAGCACAGATATATACTGCAGCCTTGCTCTCAAAGAATTTACCAGTAGTGCTACAGAATTTGGTTCAGTTTACTTTAAAGAGAAGATATGGAGGCAAAGGAGTCACAGAACCAGGATCTGTTCTGCTGGACACTATTAGAAAAGAGCCCCTTGAAAAGTCTAGAAGTTTTATCCTGTAGTGACCCTGCCCTTTCTGGAAACAGTGCACATATTGCTTCCTATACTTCTATCTGGGATAAGCATCTGAAAATACAGTTTATATACAAGTACATTATTGATTAGAATAAAGGGTATTTTCATATTGATTAGAAACTGCTGGG
>VWZI01005954.1:634228-636698 GCA_013396835.1 Psilopogon haemacephalus | reverse complement strand
AAGTGTGCTTGACATACCCATTCTGTTATGCACCACGCAAATGAAAATGCCTAATGCTGTGGTCTTGCCATAATTCCTTACTGATGTCATCAAAGTACAAGATATTTCCTTGCAGAAATCTTACATGTGTAGGGATTAAATATGACTTTTAAGTGAAATAAAAAACTCATACACAACAACACCCCTTTATAATGTCATCATCATCTTAGAAGGAGAGCAATAATTCCATCTTTTTAGGAAGAGACCAACACAACGCCTACAGATGACTCAGGCCCCTCTGGCAACTTGTTTGAGGTTTGGAAGGAGTGTAGAATTTTAGAATGGTGTAGGAGTGTGACTAATGTGCTGGCTCTCTGTGCAGAACCTAAACAGAAGCAAATATAAAGCTGGGAAGAGTAGAGTGAATTATTTCCAAATCTCAAAACAGGTCAAACTATGATAATAACATAAATAGATGTACACAACACATGAAATCTTCATTGCACTGTCTGAAATTTTGCCACTGCATCATTCTCCTTGTGTCTTCTAAGAATCCCCAGGCCTGTCCAAACTTCTCTCAGAAATATCAATCACACTGTGCCTCCTGTCTCACTCTTTACGCCTGTGTGAAAAACTATGGTTGTGAAGTAATCTGAAGGACTACAGTTTACTTTAATATAAGGAAGGATGTGAGCAAAAAGAAAAAAATCTTCAGACTGAGATTTTAAAGATAAATATTTACTTTTTAAAACCCCCAAAGCTGCCAAATCTTGCAGACATCTCTGGTGGATTGTCATGTTCTGGATTGTTTTATCTTTTTTGTCTGCAAAGCTTTTTTGCCATAATCCCACATTAAATGTTGTTTTTCTGTCTAGATTTTGCACTAAGATTTATGAACTACAGAATATGGTACTAATGCTTTATTTATTTAAGTATCTCTTTCAAGCTGCAAAGAGATACTTTAAATTGAGGCATGTCTAAAATACAAATCTTCTCACACATTCTAGTTAATTAAGCAGGACTTCCCAGGAAAAAGAAACCCACAGCTGTGCCATTGCTGTTTCCTGATGCTACTTCATCAATATACTCCTCTGTAGCAAAAATATTCCCATAGTAGTGCCTTTGGAGTTTGTCATCCTTTCTTACTTCACCTTTCTTCATAAACGGTCTGTAACAACATTAAAACTGGTAGACCCAAGATAATAATACCATGGCAGCGAACATCCCACCAAATAGCATACAGCTTGCAAATACGTATCTGGTAGTAAACACCACCAGGGCACTAGTGGTTTGCTTAAGCAACTGCAAATGTTGCCAAACGTTTCCTTTTCACACAATGAATTTATAAATCAGAGGGTAAATTCGTTATGTGCCTTGAAAACCCCCAAAGGTACTAGATGAATACTGAATTGATTGGTAATGCCCAAGGTTACACTGGATTTGGGACACTTCCTGCCACTTTAAACCTCCTAATGGCCCAGGATATTGTATTAGCTCAAGACTGTGTCTCAGAATCACAGAATCACTGAATTCATCAGGTTGGAAAAGGCCTCCAGGATCACCGAGTCCAACCTATCACTCAACCTTTCTAATTAAGTAAACCATGGCAACAAGTGCCTCATCCAGCCTCCTCTTAAACACCTCCAGGGATGGTGACTCCACCACCTCCCCGGGCAGCCCATTCCAATGGCAAATCACTCTTTCCATGAAGAATTTCTTCCTAAGGCCCAGCCTAAACCTGCCCTGGCATAGTTTGAGACTGTGTCCTCTTGTTCTGTTGCTGGTTGCCTTGAGAAGAGACCAATGCCCACCTGGCTACAACCTCCCTTTGGGTAGTTGTAGACAGCAATGAAGTCACCCCTGAGCCTCCTCCAAGCTGAACAACCCCAGTTCAGTCAGCTTCTCCTCATAGGGCTGTGCTCCAGCCTCCTCTCCAGCCTTGTTGGCCCTGTCTGGACACATTCAAGCACCTCAACATCCTTCTTAAATTGAGCTGTTTGGTTTCACAAGTAATTGCTGGGTAAAACATCTAATATTGATGATGTGATTCATACAAAGGAAGTATTGCATGGAAAAAAATATCACAAAGGTAACAGATTACAAAAGGCATCTGATCACTTACAGGTCAATTCCCTTCTACAGACAGACTGACAAGTTACCACTACCCATGCTAAATATGTCTGCTAAAGGAATACCCATGCTAAATATGTCTGATGTGGCAGACAACTTCCCAAGTGAAACATACAATGGATAAGCTATCAGCTTCACAAAACTACATTGCAGATCAGTCCACCTTGTCTTAGCAAGAGTATGAACACTGCCTGCATTAATTTAATATTCCTAGACAAGATCCCTGTTTGGTAAAGACAGAACAGCTAGCACTGAATTTGCAAATTACTGATCAGGTGGGAAATATCCTACAAGGTCATTCATCAGCTGGCCTCAGCCAACTAGTTAAAAAGCTCCATTGAAGAAACAGACATTTAAAGTC
>VWZI01005954.1:614228-631728 GCA_013396835.1 Psilopogon haemacephalus | reverse complement strand
ATCCATGTGTAAGGTGGAACCTCCATACAGCAGCAACATTCCAGGAAACATAATACATTTGCTCGAATTTCTCAACTAGAACATTTTGTTCGAAAAAGGTGCAGCTTGACTTAGTGTGATCAAGGTTCCCTTTCCCTCCCACATGTCTGTGTAGTTATGTATTATCAGGTAGGCTTTCCGCTGTTTATTTCCAAAATCATTCATGCATTCCTTTGACACACTCAGCAAGCCAATGCTTAAAAGCAAAAGCAAGTTCCTAATCTTTGGCTGTATTTGACTTGACCATAAATTCTTTAGGATGAAGATTTCCTGTCTGTCTTCTGCATACTTACATCAATCACAAAGCAAAAGTCCTTGGGTACCTTCTTCATTTAGCTGCAGTTAATCCACATCTTTGCACAATGATATGTGTACTTCATCACATTCCTTCACTTTACAAACAGGACCTATGATAGCACAAGTTGTTATTCCTGTTGCTAGCTGATCACCGATCTGCATTTCACTTGCCTCCTCTACCAAGTTATGTCCGCTGCTGAAATAATACTGGCACTGAGCCTGATTGAGGAAACTGAGGCATATGGGGACCACCACCCTTCCTTCCGCTACATCTGCTGTTTTCAGAGGATAGTCAGCAGGAAAGAGAAGGGCAGGATTTGACACCTACTTCACCTATGGTGGTATTATGTGGAGATAAGAACACCAGAATCCTCTGCAAGATGGAACAGCAACCTTTGTTAAGGGTGGAGGGGGTTGCACTTAAGGCAGAGGAAAAACCACCAAGTGAAGGGAAACTGATAGAGAGAAAAGAGTAGAAAGGTGTCATGTATTTCAGAGCTGGAACACAGACAGGACAGATCTGAGAGACATGGGAACCCTGAGAAAAAGATTGAGAGTGGCATCACAATACAAGCTAACATCCAGTGGGGGAGAAAGAAGAGCAGAGCAGGAAAAGGTGGAGCACACAGCATCTGCTAGAAGACAATTCATGGACAGGCAAATAAAAAAGAGGGGGAAGAGACTGCATAGAGTCCACTTACAGATAGGAAAGAGCACAGGCATAGACAGAGGGGATAATGAAAGAGGATAAAATTAAGCAGTAGGAAAGGTGACAAAAGAGAAACTTCAGATGAACATGACAAACCAGAGACAAGAAAGAACACAAAAAAGAAAGTTAGAAAAGACATAGTGAATCTTATTGTCCTGTTCTGTGGTCCTTCACTGACAGAGCATCCCAAATCACTACTGCTGCTCTTCACTCTCACACAGCTCAGGAGAACAGTTACTTAACTGGAGAGCAGTAGACTGCAAGATCTAATACCTACTGGGACGTGCAAGGCTTTTAGCAGTGTGTAGGAAATTTGTCATCAGAGCCCATGTGGTCTTCTTAAAACAATCTCTATGGGACATATGTCCATTTGCTGACAACTATAGCCTAAATGAGCAGAAGGTAGTTGGTTGCACCTCTTGTGCTGAAGAAAAGCTTTGAGCCATTTAGGAATGGTCTGAATATGGAATGGCTGAACTAACTGGTGAGGGAGCTGCTGTTTGAACTGATAGCAAGGAAGACTTGCAGATGACACAAGTCCATCCTCAAATGTCTCAGATTTTACTACAACCTCCCCTTGGATGGTAGCACAGCATTGGTCTGACCTGTCTTTTCACTGATCTAGTCTTTCTACCTACTTCTCTGTTCTTCTTATCACCTGCATTTCTCTCTCCTATTCCTTCTAGCTAATCCATCTTTCTTCTGTGAGTAGGAAAGCCTCTTTGCTGTCTGGCATTTTGCCAGACTTTTTCTGTCTTTTAGAAGCTTCACAGGATTTCACCACATATGAAAAAAGGTAGTTCTTTAAATATTCCTTTTTTCTTCTTCAGGTTTAGTTTTGTTTTTCCTTTTTTCCCTAGTTTAAACATTATTACTGCAGTATTAATTTTCTTAGCCTGTTGGGAGCCAGTTAGGAAAAAATAAAAAGCATCCCTAAAGCTAAAGGACTAAGGAACAAAATTAAGCTGTATTGAAACTAGGTGGCCTGCAGGCCCAGCAGAGAGTGCAGGAGGGAAAGGTGTTGCAGCAAGGGGATGTGCCTGACAGCTGGTCAGGTATGAGAAATCTGTTAGAGGATGACTGGCAACCAGAAGACCAAAACATTCACCTCCTACATGCAGATCTGTGGAGACAACAGGGAAAAGCAGTTGCTTTTAGAGTGTGGAAGATTAAAGGGCACATAGTTTTGGTAGTCCAGGGCTAAATTTTAAACCCTAGGAGGCCTCCTGCCTCAGCTCCTTCTCAGATGCACCACTGAAAGCTGACATTAATTCTTAATCATGCCTGCCTGTTGTAACAAACTGTCTCTGAAATCTAGACATAGAATCTATGAATGATACAGCAAACTTCAAGGGCACAGATAACAGGTGTACACTCTGTAGTACAGACTATTTTACCTTGGTAGGTTTGAATCATGCCTGGCTCACTGGAGTCTATCAGTGACTTTAGAACTTCTCAATCAGCATCACCAGAACCACACAACGTTTAAAAAGCTCATCTGCAAGGCAAAATAACTGCTCTGCAGAGTTATACGGCTTTAAGCTTTTCACTCAAGTGGTTTGGTGTCAGTGTTTTCTGACAAAGCAATCAGCTGGGAGAATAGCTCACACAGTATTTTAGCACCCTAATATCCTCTCTTCTGAGAGAATAGTAATAAATAAATTTTCCAGAGTAAATTACTTAGATTTTCAATAGCATTTATTATGCAGCTGCTCAACCCAAAAAGATAAAGTTTGAAAGGGGACTTGGCCACAGTTTTCACTGACATCAGGGTATATGTTGAACACTTCTCAAACTGTATTGTACAGAACTGGCACATATAATTTATTCCTGCATGTGCTATACAAGGAATGAACACAGCATAATCTTCCTCCAAAACCAGAAGGAATCAGTTCTAGCTGTGCCACTCACAAGACAACAGTGACAACAAAGCACTGCTGTAAGAGGCTGGGAATCAAAAGTGTAATTATTAAATATAGATCAAGCAAATTGAACCAGCCTAAACCTTTTCTCTATGAATGTATTGTGAGGAGGTGAGAGGCAGGTAACCAGTGCCTTGATTCTACATCTTCTTTTTGACTTGTGCATGGAAACAGCTCACTACCTCAACAGTCTGTAACCTGCAGATTGGGCAGCAGGAGAAAAACCATTGATGTATCTGCTTTCTGGAGTAGTTTCCTTCTCTTAGAGCCTATGTGCTAATTGAGGCACATAATTAGAATCATAGAATCAGTCAGGGTTGGAAGGGACCACAAGGATCATCTAGTTCCAACCCCATTGCCATGGGCAAGGACACCCTACCCTAGATTAGGCTGGACAGAGCCTCATCCAGCCTTGCCTTAAAAATCTCCAGGGAAGTGGCCCCAACCATCCCCCTGGGCAAGCCGTTCCAGGGTTTCACTTTTCTGACATTTCAAAGGTAGCATTCAAAATGCTACATTTCCTTAGAAACCTTGTCTCTCACTCTGTATAGTATACCTATAGCAGATTATTAATAACTTTTGTCTTTACTAATTCATTTTGTCTTTACTAATTAATTTATCATCCTCCATAGTACAAAATGCCATTATAGAAAAATAAGTTAGATGCTATTGTTCTTGCTACACTAAACCTCTGTACAGATTGTCTATAATTGCAGACAAAAGTTTCCATATTATCCTTACTGATTATGTTACCTCAGGCTCACAAACTATCCTCTGCTCCCAGTTAATGCAATTTCTTAAGCCCTCCTCTCATCAGTATCACTGAAACTGGGAACAAATACCCTGTTCAGATACTGAACAGTGGGCTCACTCTGTACCTTTATGGTTTGTCTCAGGCCTGCTTACCTGGCTGGATAATGAGAGAGGGCTGAGGCAAACAGATGACTGAGCACAAGGGGAAGTCATCACAAGGCACTGAATAACCATTTTTCAACCACACTGAGATGTTTTGGAATGCTCTTTTCCAACCAAAGTAACACTTCACTTGAAGATACGCAACACATTTAACTTATAGTAAAATGAATCCCCAATTCAAATGTTATTTCAGTAAATGAAACACCTTCATTGATACTTTAATAAGATATCCTAGATTTTCCTAAATGCTTCTTAACTTATTGTTTCACAGAACTTATGTAAAGATGAATGTACAGAAAAAGAATGAAGAAGCAAGGGGTTTTTTTCTGCTCTAAGAGAAAAGGAGGAAGAAAGGTCTATGGAAGCAAGAAACACTCTGAATCTACGCCTCAACTGAGGCATCAAGGAGCAGCTCCAGACTCTAAGCCTGACCACATGCTGAGGATACATCATATGTCAAATCAAGGAAAATAGGTCCATAGAGTTATAGAAGCATAGAATGGTTTAGGTTGGAAGGGACCTTGAGGATCATCTACTATCAACCCCCTAACATGGGCAGAGACACATCCCACTAGACCAGGTTGCTCAGGGCCCCATCCAACTTGGCTTTGAACACCTCCATGGACAGGGCATCCACAACATCCCTGGGAAACCTGTTCCAGTGCCTCACCACCCTCACTGTAAAGAATTTCCTCCTAATATCCAGTCTAAATCTCCCCTCTTCCAGCTTATTTCTGCCCCATCACTCAACAGTCAAAATGTCTTCTAATATCAATGCACCTGCTTCCTGTAATCCATGCTGTCTGTGAGAAGACCAAAGAAATGAAGCACAACATATTCTAGACTCATCCTTAATACAGATAAACTAGAGCTGTGACTTGAAGGCATGTTGAAACTTGTGCAAGCTGTGTGATTTAGACATGACCTAAATGGTGGTTTCTTAATATTTCCCTTGGCAAACTAGATGCCAAAGGTTCTTGAGAAGGAGCCCTTTCCCTGTGTGCAGGTAAGCACACTCACATGGGTAGCCCTCTGCTGCAGGGCATGGCATCTGTTACTGGTCAGGTCCTCTAGGCAAAGCTAAGCAGCAGCTGCATAAGGCAGTAAGAAGACATTGTAGGAGATATAAATCAACTCAGCTACTGCAGGCACATTGCATACCTCCTGCCATCCAGAACAGCCATCTGTCCACCCTGAAAAGAATAGCAGCCTATGGAAGACTCAAGACAGAGCAGAGGAAAAGAGTGAGACAGAAAGTATGGCAGAAAGAAACAACTACATCCTGACCATAACCACCTCCTCACTCCACACTCTTCCACTGACTTTCTCAATGGTGGTGGTAACATGGAGAGTTTTTTTCAGGGAAGGAGTGAAGCTGATCCTGGGAAAGTTAAGGATAAAGGGTTTATCCTAGGTGTCTTAGTGTTTATTTTTCTTAGTTATTAACTTTTATATATATATACATAAAAATTTGCAATAAATTAATTTTTCTTAAGACATGGTAGTGATCTCCTTGTCTTCAGCTCAATCTATGAGCTTTCTCTTTCCCATTCCTTCTACTTTTTCCCTGCATTCCACTGAGCAAGTGAGAAACTGGGTGGGAGTTTGGCTGCTGGCTGGGGCCAACCCACCAATTACAGCAGAGAATCTGGGACAATGCCTGCAAGCAACATTTGGTTTTATAGGAGGAAAGACACTGTGAGGTGGGTGATGAAAGTGAAAATTATGTTATCATAGTCCTACACTGTGTGTTCAGTAACACTCAAGTTTTGCACTGGATTAAATGACATTACCTCGTATTAATATAGAACTAATCTGAGAGAAACATCTGGCTTCTGTTTCTCACCATAAAGCAAATAAAGAGCTATTATCTAAGCTATGCTATGGGGCCTATGCACTCTCTCCCACTCGACTTGGGCAACAATAGCCCCAGTGAGCATATATAATTATTTGTTTGGATCACGTTCAAATACAGAATTGTGCCACAGAAGGTATAATGATTTCTGTATAAGCACCAATTATTTCTAAACAAAAAGCATGATAATCATCTTTGAAGTTGCTAGATTTAGTGAATTCCAAAGGTTGATTTAGAAATGTTAAAGACTGCAGAGAAAGCTATGGCATCACTAAAATGATCAGTTTCTATTCTTTCTACTCTGACAGAAGCCAGGCTGTAACTTTAGTCCCTAAAATCCTCTTCTCCCTTATTCCAAGTTTCTAACCTAATATCTCTTTTATTCTGCAATTAAGGCAGACGTTAAAATATTCATCCTCTTTTTCATACACATGATCTACTTCTGCATTTGACAGTGTTAGTATGCTTGAAGGTCCCTGACAAAGAAGACCAGATGTTGCTGGTGTCTATATATGTGACTCAAACCTACTCTCGGTAGCATCTGCTAGCGAAATGAGTACAGGACTCATGCAAGTCTTGGCCCCTGTATAACTTGGCCTGTGCAGATGGCCATTTATGTTCCTGGAATTAATGAGGAGATGTCTTAATATGTCACTGGCAAGAGATGGTTGTTCAGCTTCTAGGGTCCCATTACTATTTCTGGGAGAATATGAGGCTGAGCATGTCTGTGGGTCCCCTGGCTGGTGTAAGGGAAAGTGCCTTCATAACCCCATAAACTTTTTTTGCACCTATACTTGTCTGCTACGCATCCAGGCTCCCTTCCCAGTGCACTGCCATTTATAGCAGGCAGTTTTAACTTGCCAGTTCCTGCACTGCTTAATGTACAGAGACCAAGTGTCTTAACTGACTTTTGAAACTCAGCAGTAAAGTTGGGCATTGTCTGTGACTTGCTGGTAGAGGTCAACCTCAGAGGGAGGCTTTTAATTTGCACTGTGTTCTCAAGTCACCTTGGATTGCAAAGGGTCCTGAAGCTGGCAGAGCTGCATTAGTACAAATCAGACATCCCAGGTGTTACTGCAAATCACAATGTTCAGTTTTGCACCGGGTTCATAAGAATGTCAGAGTCAAACTGCATGTTAACCACTCTCTTGCTTTTACTGAGAACTCTGTCACATTCCCCAGTCTACAGAAAGTGTGAAGGTATGTTACATGTGCTTAAGTCTTCTGAAATACGCAATTAGCATTTAAAGATCAACTAAATTATAAACAGTATATACTGATAACATCAGCTAATTCTTTATGTAATCACCACACCAAGAAATACTTCATAAAGAGCATATCTGAGAAAGGAGAATCAGTCTGAAAATGTTATGTGAGCCTCTTAGATTAAAAATAACACCACTCATAAATGAGAAATAAAATGCAGAGACTACACACCACAAATCAAACCTAGCCATCAACTGGGGGATATCTGACATTTCCATCTTCATCAAGTGGGATTCTGTCAAGTAGCAGCTCAAACTCTTCATCAGTAATCTCCACACCAAACCTGAAACAAACAGCAGTTAGCAGCACTGGCTTGCGGAGTTCACATTTGGGTCAACAGTACCCACAATACCCTGAGCATATGGCTGCCATTAACTCTTTGTTACTGCTTCGGTCCTCAAGATCAAGAGCACCACGTGAATATCAGAGGTTAATCAGGGTTTTGATCGCTTCAGCTTTCTCAAAGAAAGAAATTCTGCCCCAGAATCCCGGCATTGGTGGGGCACAGAAATAGAAATACTAGCATATTGAACTGCGTGCAATTGTCCTCTATCAAAAAGTTATTCATTACACTAAAACAGTGGTATTGCTTAAACTAGTTAACTCTGAAAGGCTTTTCATTTGGACTGCTTAGCATGAAAGAAAAGGTAGAGAAAAACTGTCCTTTCAGGAAATAGCTTCTTAGTGCTTTTGGAAAGCATTTCATAATGGCTTTAAAGACATTTTTGCATACAAATATTTAAAAGTGGCAGTGTTTATTCATCAGCAAGAAAGTGTTTTCACTTCAGAACAATCAAAACATAATCCTTGAAATACTGGCATAAACAGGAATGACTTAAGCAATAATAATAAAGAACAAGGCGTTCATTCATCATTTTGCAAAGCTGATAGAACTCAGATGACTTTTGGGAGGATATATTTTATTTTTTTGGCAAGGCAATGAAAGGGTATACAAAACATAGTATTTAGTCGTGATTTTGGTTTCGTCATCATGCTTTTCCATTTTACACAGCTCAAGAAACCCTTCTGTTAGAGCATCATTTGTCCTTACATAATTTTTGAGATTTCTAATTCAAAGGTTTGGAGCATGGCAAACAGCTCGTTCTGTAGAATCCTTTATCCTACTTTATTTCTGAGGAAGTCTGATGAGGAGGGCAGATAAAGCTGTTTTTGCATTTGCCCTCAGCTGACAGTATCTTATTTTACTGGCTTTCAACTTCATTTATCTACATTACTTTTCAGTTAGTCATGTGCATTTAAGGATGTTCCAGTGCTGCTAATGTACACGAAACCACAAAGAAACAATGTAGCTTGCAGCATTTTGTAGCTGTGAAGAATGTAAAACCTAACTTGGCTAGAGAGTGTCAGTATGAATAATTTTTCAGGAATCTGTAACTGTGATTGAACAGCGTCACACAGGTCATTTGAAGATTAGCTATTTGCACACATGACTAATGGATAAAACCTATTTGCTTACATGACCGTGTGCTGGTTTGAACTAATTGGAGGATTTGAGTGAGATATTAGACTATTGGCTGAGAGAGGGAAACACAGTATGGCACTTCGCCCAGACCTTTACTGAGAAAGAAAAAAAAAAAAATCATTTTAAAGTGCTGTACCCAAAACAGCAGATATCAGATGATTTCTGACTGCTCTGGCTGTGGCTGCTGCTCTTGCATGGTCTTCTTTCCCTTTGCCTTGGTAGCTAATTCTCAGTAAAACCACTAACTTCTTCCTACAACTAACCCCCCTGGCCGATCTACTTCAGCTTATCTGCAGCATCAACAGGTGGTGAGATAAGACTGGGGAAGGGGGGAAAGGTGGTAGGGGGTGGTTGGTTACCCCTCTCATGGGGATTTTGGTCTCTGGGAGGGGTGTGGTGTCTGTATTACCTTTTCACTGTATATATCTGTAAATATCTGTTATACTTTGTGAATATTTGCTTGTATATTGTGCATTGCTGTAAATATAAAGCTTCATTTATCAACTTTCAGTGTTTTTGAGTCCTAGCTGGGGTTTATAAAAGGTGGGGGGGCAGGTAACTGCTAAACCACCACAGACCTGTTAAAATCTCCTGGCTGTTGCTTTCTCCTAACCCTTTTCTGTGTCACTTGCATAAAGCGATGCCATTTCAGGAAGTAGTTTAGGCTGCATAAGCAGGGGTGAGCCTGTGCCAAGAACCAAAAAGTTAGGTAAATTGGCCAGCTTCTAGCTCTGCAACTAAAACAGATAGACTGTTAAGTCATTATAGTACTTCTCTGCTTGTAACTATAGTTACAAAGTAAGATGAACCAGTTCCATGTAAAAGCAGATCCAAGGAAGAAAAACAAGGGCCCTTAGTGCAACATTTACGGATTTGTATAGCAAGCGCAGGTTGTCTGTATCAGAGATAAAGAAAAGGGTTTTCCATTATCAGTATCTTCAAATAGGCAGGAGAGCAACAAAGCCACAAACTGTTCAAAAACGGAAATGAAGCTTTTGGAAGATTGTTCTGGAGTTAAAGAACAAATGGCTGTGATTGAAAGGAAAAAAAAAAAAGAAGATATAAAAAAATAGGCTCATGAGCTCATGGGGTTGGAAGTTGTATCTTAATAGTTAGGGTCCATTTAGTGCTTTTTTTGGTCATTTTATTTGCCTCAGTACAAGACTTTTTGTAAAGTCTAGAGGGAGACTGAAATCCACATAGAGATCACTACAGCACCTTCACTGTAAATAAATAATCTTTCAGTGACTAATTGGGCAGACTTCCTGGGGGCTCTGGATTATATTGTTTTCCTCTCTATATAGCAAAAGATGGTGTTTGATTATGCAAATTATGCATGAAAAAAGAAGCCCATCATAAACTTGGGGTTTTGTTGTTGACTGAGATTTTTTATGTTAAATGAAAGAGAAAAAACTTCAGGTCTTCTGGTTACCAAATGGAAAGAAAAATAAACAAAATCCATTGATAGGCTAAAGATTCAGGATTTTCTCAGTACTCAGCCCAATCGTATCTTGACTTGTTACTGAAAATATTTATCATTCTATGGGTTCATACAGCTCTGGATTACTGCTCATTTCATTTTACTTAGGAAGGCTGGTAACACTGGCTGTTAGCCTGAGCTAGACAGGCAGTTCTCTAACGTGGAGTGAACCATGCCATTGCAGCAACGGCTTTTGTCAGAGGAAATGTCTCAAATTGCTATCCATGTTAAGCTACATGAAGAGACTACCAAAAAGGGTTGCCTCAGTTTAATGGTCTAGACAGTTATTGAACTGTCAACTGCCAAGATGGATTTATTTATACCCACATGGAAGAACTAACTATCTCTTTCCACTCTGTAATTTCCCATTCCCAGCAGGAGCCTGTAACTGTGATGTGTGATACCTAATCTGAGCTGTTGATCTCTGAAACACAGATGTATACTCAACAGCATACAAATATATTTTATGAGAAAAATACCATCATCATTAATGAGCTAAATAAATAATGTAGATGTAGTTTCCACAAAGAGGGTGGATCAGAATCATGCTTTCTTGGACACTATGCTGTTAACATCTGGTAGTACAAAAAAGCCTTCAAATTGTTTTGACTGAAGCATTTCCAGTGACATATAACTCATCCCTGAAAGTGGCTGGGCAAAACCACCACTGTGGGAAGAATCTAGTCATCTCTGGGTGAAACAATCCCTGTTAGGAAGTGTCAAAAGTCATTTCAGTGTGGAAAATCCTCGAGCTGCCTAAATGCATCCATGGACATGGGAGCTGATCCTGAAGGTCTGGTCTAGAAGTACACCTGTATACATTTACTTTGTAGGGTGGCAAATCCTATTGGAACAGGAGGGGAATTAATACAAGTTTCTGGAGGGTTTCCTATTCCCACTTTATCTCACATCTGCAAGGTCAGAAAATACCTAGACTGGTCTAAAGAAGGAAAACTGGGGGAAGGGAGGAACAAGACTGCACCAACTTTGCATACTGACATTTTCTCCATTATTAAAATTCCAAAGACCTATTTTACATTACTGATCTCAGGATTTCTGGAAGCATGCTGTGACTACATTACATCCATCGTGCTCACTGGTCTGGAAACAGAAAAAGCATTGAATGAAGAGAGTCTATGGCCTATACCATTTGTTACCCCAAACACTGATATTATACCCCTCATTCTGAACTTCCTCTCAAGCTTTACAAACATTTCTATGATATACAAAAGCAGTAAACAGGAGGATCAAGTGCTCCAGCATGCAAATGCAGCCACCTGAAACTAAGCAATGATTTAATCAAACAACAACAGTTGAATCACTGGGTTTTTGAGGGCACATTTTCAAAGGCAGGTGCAATGGGTAGGGCTTGAGAAAAAGATATCTATGAACTGGAGGGCTAAGCCTATTTAGACAGAAGCTGATGCAAAATGCAAGGGACTGGTTAACAGTGAGATTGAGAGAAAATGCTTTGGCAAGATGCCCAGAGGCCTGGCAAAGAGCACCTGCAAAAAGTCACATGTGGCTTATCGTAGCAATACCTACATTTGCACATGCAAACTGGGAAATCATAATTTACATTTTGTCATATATTTAGCAATATTCCCAAATTAAGTCAGTTCTTACCTCTCAGATATTAAATCAAAGAGACACTGGAGGATAAGGTACATTGGGAAATTTAGCACTTGCTTTTTAATAATCTCTAAAGATGGGTACTAAGGTAACAGGATGTTTTAAAGAAGTTATTAGTGGGAAAGAGAATAATACTAATTAAAAAAAAATCTGCAAGAAAACAATTGGGAGGAAGCATAGAAATCAGAGATGAAAACTTAATAGGGTGTCAAGACCAACATGCTACGGAAGCAGAGATGGCAAGGAAAGTAAGACAGCAGACCAAGTCAGAGTGATAAGCAATCCTAAAACTCTGATGGGCATTTGAATAAAGAATGAGACATTAATAGTGATCTGATTTCAAGGAGAAGAAAGTGGGAGGACTATTCAAACATTACATGATGTAGTCAGGAAGATAAGCCAAAGGGATTACTCCAGCAGTGTGACCAGGGAACAGGGGTGAGGTAGAGGTACTTGAAATTGTTGAGAAACAGCTGGCTGTTGCGATGTGTACATCCATATGGATCCTATGTGCAAATGTGTGTGGAAATCACAGTTTCTGCTGGCATGCAGAGCACAAATTCACTACACGCTACATTTGCTTATAACAACATGACCTTGTGCACCTTGTAGCAGATCACCAAGTACCTTGCCTGTGAAAGCAACACTAATGAATCAAAGAGTTACAAAGGAAATAGAAGCAATCTCTCTCTTTTGGCATTTTTTAAGGACTTGGTGAAAAGTTGGGCAAGCATTTAAATATTATGAAAAGTAAATGGACTTTAAGGAATCTAAAATTATGTTTATTTGATATAAATCACAGGTTTCAACTCAACCTTTCATAATACAAACACTAAAATTATCTGACTGTTCTCATCTGCGGTGTTGGTGACTATTTGGCCGTTTAGTCCTCTCATCACTCTGAAGGAAGACACAAGCTGCATCTCACCAAGTCTTCACCTGACAGCTTTCCAGAAGCAGGGACCTACATGTAAAAGCAAGGCTTAGAAAGCTGAACCACTGCAATCTGTGTTTGAAACACTGCCTGGGGAAACTGACCTGCAATATTCAGAACATGTTTCCTACATATTCTTTCTTTATAATTTGTGGTCCCTCTGGCTTATAATGCTTCAAATAACCCAGGTACTGCAATGCAATTCCAAATAATCAGTAGTTTGTGTTGCTGTCATAATATCTTTCTTGTGGGATGTTGTACAAATGAATCCACTTTCCACCCTTTCAGAGTTATCCTTCAACATGTCAGATTAATCAGGCCCCTCTGTCACTGGCATTTAGTTTTTACACACTGGAATGCTGTTTCGGAGCAAGTTTCATTTAAAATCTTTCAGTCACTTAGGAACAGCAGTATAACACAACTGTTTCCCATTTCATCACAATTTCTCCAGTAAAGCCTTAGCCAGAACAATGCACACTTCAGCAACAAAGGTCTTCCAGCTCTTATTTTTATCCTGCCACTCAAACTCTGCTGGTAGGCAACAAATTGTCAGGGATATTGGATCACACCACAGGCTCTTTAGAGCCTAATATCCTTCCAATGGGAATCAGACACCTAAATGTCTTCTAAAACTTGGCCCAATCATCTCTTTTCATTTTTGCTACTTAAATACAAGCAAAGCAAGAAAAAAAATCATTCCATGGGAGCAGTGTGACAAGTAAAGACAGCATCAGGCATGCCTGTCTCCCTTTTGTTTCCCTGTAAAGAGAGAGATTTAACATTTAGGTAAGCACACAACAGCACCAGGGTGCTGAGGGGAGGGGACAGAGTTTGGTCAGGGGCGTTGCATGGACTACCACGTTTTAGGCTCTGAATGACTTGCAATCTGAGATCCCTGCAGTCTCACAATGACCACAACTCTCCTACCCACCTCCCCAGTAACACCTCAAGAAAAACACTCTGACATTGCTAATGTATAAAACAAGAATAAAAGAGGAAATACTTCCCTGTCATCATTCCCCGTGTACATTGTGAGAGAGAGCACAAGCAAGTCCTTACTGTGTCAAAAATATTTGTTATTAAGAGCTAACAATGCAGCATGTAGTATGTATACAGTGTTCTGAACTGACCAGCTCACTGTGTGTCCTTCACTTCTGTATCTTGGATTATTCCACAAACCAGAGTTCAGCATGTCTAGATAGTTACATGAGTTTTTGTCATGCTCTGTGGTACCTGTGCCCTTCACAAATTGATAGGTTTTATAGTTATTGACCTCTGCCTGCCATAGAAAGATGAAGGGATGCATTGTTCAAAGTCACACACTAGGAAATAAAATCAGGTCTCATGAAACTAATTAAGATGTCATGAATCTTAAACCACCCTTTGAGTCCAATACATTTCTACCTTTAACAAAGGGAACTCCCAGATCCCAGTTCTGTGCATCCTACCCTCAGCTAAAGCTATTTCAACACTACCTTTTTTATTTTTTTTTTTAGTACTCATGCTCAGAGGAGGTCTAAGCAAAGTATCAGTGAAAATACTGCAAGCTCTTGCCACCTGTCTGTATTGAATGTGCCACAGCAGCAGCATTCCTGGCTGTGAAATGAGTAGTAGAAATACCAGGAATTAGAAAGAAATTTAAAAGCTTGGCTATTAAATACCTTTCCACAGTAAAATGGACACCTAAAACAGTACTGTGAGGATTTGCCACTGCAACCATTTCTCAGCTACTGGGGTTCTGTCTTGTAGCATGTTCCCCAAGAGGTCAGTCTGTTTACAAGGTGGTTATGACACACACTGCCAGCTGTACATTAATCATGAGAAGTAGGTCTTAGTTCCATCTTTTTACAGCAGGTAACAAGACTAAAACTATCTTGAAAGTCCTTATTCTTCCAGAGCACATGATCTAGACTTATCAGAGTTAGCTTCTTCTGAGTGCTAAACTCAAAGAGTATGTCATAAGCAGGGATACCATGCAGGACCATACATTGGGCTGCTATATACTGTGCTCAGGTCTAGCTTTCATGCCACTGGGGCCTTGAGAACAATTGTTATCCAAGTGTTGCTCAGCAGCCTCCCCTCACCTGTGTGATATCTATGAAGGAGGATGATGTAAACCCCAGCTTTTCATTTGAACTGTCAACATTACATGCAACCGAGGGTGTGAACTGCTTCGGCTGGTCCTAGAAGCACTGCCACACCTATAAACCGTGAACAAAAAAAAACCCAAACAGGTTGGGGAACAGGCTATCAAACAGAGTAAAGGATCATTTCTTGCTGAAAGAATTCTTTTAGAAGCTTCCCAATTTAAGAACTGCACTGTTTTGGAGGGTACAGGGGGTGCCATTTCCCGATGCAGAATCTGCATAGTGCAGGGGGCGTTGGACTAGATGATCTTTAAAGTTCCCTTCCAAGTGAACCCACTCTATGATTCTATGATTCTATGTTAACAGATTGATGAAGCTACATACAGACATAGCAAAAGAAAGCCGTTCTGGTAGTGCAAGTACCAAAATAGAGTCCTTATTACAAAACAAATGAAGAAAAGTGATATAAGAAAGAAGAGCTTTTCATCCACACAGGATGTTTCCTCTGAAAACAAACTTTAACAGCTTCACAACTCACTTAGAGGTGTATTTGCCTCTGTAAACCACAAATCTTACATTATACAGACTAAAGCAGTTGCTACTCCATTAATTTTCACTAAAGCTGACTGGGCAATTCACCAAGATCCCTTCAGCCAGAAGCAGTGTCCCAGCTGCAGCTTTGCCAGCATTGCCTGCTCTCCTCACAGCTGGGATCTGCATGCTGCAGCTGCTCCCTCATGCCCAGTGGGACGCTGAAAATAAAGCATCTCCTGATGGAGCATAAGAGGACCTCGTATCTCATACCCTGGACAAATATATGTTCATCACGTGGTTAGTAGTCCACCAGTTAGAGAACCCTGTCCTAAAATCTGCCCTTGTACACAGATGAGTAAGACAGATAAGAAAGCTAAGGGCAAACTAAGTAGTGTAAAACCAAGTAGTGTATGAGTAGTGTACATGCAATGCAGGCAGCCTTAAGTGAGTTAGATCCCTGTTCAGCAGGCTAGGAAACCTGATAACTTTTTGCCTCCAAAAGCAACTCTAGATCTTTCTTAAACTATGTGTGGGCAAAACTTGGCAAAAACCTCTCATGTTTCACTAAATCAAGTCATAATCCAATCCAAGTTTAAGTGTTTGCAACAAAGCTTAGCCAGTGGCAAATACAACAAGTACTACAATTAAGTAACTTCTGAAAAGTGATAAAAAATTGCATGATATGTCACATCATACACCATTGGAAAATATCTTTTGAACAAGTTAATGTGTTGAAGGATGCCCTCCCTGAAACAGTTTCTCACAAAGCACGAATTTGCACTTTCCATTTTGTCAACCACATTCCTTCTAGAAACAAAATAATTTTAAAGTGAATTTTAATTTTTTAAAAATAAAGGATAAAAAAACCCAAACTATTTCAGAAAAAGAGAAATTAACCCATCATAAAACCCCCAGCATATAAACTTGAAAATGCTGGCATATTTTTATGTGGGGTAATTGCACTGAGTATCATGTGCCCTGGTAAAATCAATGGTAGCTTGTCATTACACTTCTTAAAATGAGTGAACTGATATAAAAACTTTTTATCAACTAAAAACAGAAAAGTTAAAAAATTTCCCTACAAATTTCCTAGAGCATTGCAATGCTACAAAACCCAGGACAAGGCACCCACCTTGGTATACCTTTCACCTCTCTCATTAGCTCACAGGCTCAGTGACACAGACCTGATCTTAGTGTGACTATTTACATTTGCCAATGCATAATGCTCCATGTCAGTACAGAGGTATGTTACACCCATTTTACCCAGAAGCATCTATTTGGGAACAGTGAGCACGCACAGCTTCCTCATCTTCATATTCTGACAACTATAACAACTCCAGCTTAAACAAGCATCCTGCTTCTTAGCACCATTACACGAGTTTCATTCAGGTGAATTTATTAGGATTACACTAAGATGAAATTAGTGGGAAAGAGCTCTTAACTCTTCAAAATGCTAAATGAATGTTTCATCTTCAGCTAACTGCCAGACCTAACTATTCAACGCCAGATCCCAGGCTCATGACTTGGGCCAGTTTTTGCAATTCATGGCGAGGACTGATTGAGTACTTCAGAACTTGGCACAGCGAACGCAGCACGTGCATAAGAGGCAGAGAATTCTCCAACGAATTCACCAGCACTGATTTATGCCTTCATTGTGATTAAATCACAGCTTTTCATTATTGTCTTTTTATGTAAAGCTCGGTGGAATTCAATTAAGATATCTATTACACTGGAGAAAAATTAAAACTGCAAGTCAGTGTTACCAAAGGGTCATAAGATAATTACTGTTCTCTCCAGCTCTCCTCCCTCATCATTCCTGCAAAACTCTCGATAAGGTCAATGGGGGACTGGCCAGGCTGAGAGCAAGAGTGTGGAACGCAGCCTGCTTCGTGCTTTCACTACCCAAAGGGCGCTCTGCCATCTAGTGGCAAGGATATTCCAAAAATGACTGCGGTGTTTCAGAAGAGGAACTTCATACGGAAACTTTCACACATTTCCGATCTAAGAACAAAACAAACCACACATATTTCCAAAGGAAAAANNNNCCAAAACAAACAAAAAACCCCCCCACCAACAACAACAAAAAACCCAAACAAAACCCAACCACCACCACTAAACCAAACTTGCAAAACATACTGTATATAAAATTCTAAAGGCCTCTGCAGAGAGTCACTAAGAAAAAAACCCCACAAAGTAAAAAAATAATGCAAACAGGCTAACCTCATGAAATTCAACAAGGCCAAGTGTAAGGTCCTGCACCTGGGTCAGTGCAATCCCAAGCACAAATATAGGCTGGGTGGTGAGTGGCTGGAGAGCAGCTCTGAGGAAAAGGACCTGGGGGTCTGGG
>VWZI01005954.1:589119-602967 GCA_013396835.1 Psilopogon haemacephalus | reverse complement strand
TATTTTTTTTTTTTTTTTTTTTTTTTTTTTTTACTACTGCATTGCACTATAAATAAGAAGAAATTAAATGGAGCAAAAAGACAATTCTTCTTACAATGTTGACCTGTAAGACACGTTTGCACCATATACTTGTTCATACCTACCTATAATACAACCATATACCCTATACATACAACTTCAGGCAATCTAGCAATGTTAATAAAGTCTCTTCCTTTCTTTCTTATGACTTAAAATAACGTATTAAAAGGTCTCTATTCCAAAGGGATATAAAACAAAAAGTCATTCTCCAGGAATGAATGAACTACAGAATCATTTTTTGTCAAGCAGAGGTAACATACCACATAATTATTCCCTTACTTCTGCTTCCACACCTATAATTTCTTCCCTTTCATATCCTATGTAACAGCTCAGCTGGGTAAATGAAAATTCAAGAGATTTTTTTTTAACTGGGACTTGAACTGGATCTTTTCCAGAGTGAGTTCTGAAGTAGTAAAATACTCCATCAAGGGATACAACAGATTTGACATCACTTGTTACTTTAAATCTCTTCAAGGGTACCACTTGCACGAAGCTTTGAGTTGGACATACATGCCTCTGGCAGACACTGTATCCTATATAAAACAGGTTAGCCTACACAGACAGAGTAGCATTTCTTATCAGACCCATGGAGAAAAGCAGAAGCTATTTGCTTTTTCTTTGCTTTGCTACTTATTTTAGCTGTCCATCATCTGGCCATGCAGTCATCACGACTGTCTGCAGGTCTGTAGCTCACTGCAGTCATACCAGTAGTAGGTCACAAACACTGCATATTCTGCTTGACAGTGGGTTAGTCTTAAAATTTCAGTCTGCATTCTCCTCAGTGACAGGGACACTAAAGGCGTGACACATACTGACAGTCATCTATACAGGGCTAATATTCTAAACCAAAAGACATTCCAGTTCATTACATAAAATCCTTGTTTAAGTCAGTAAAAGTTGTGAATATCAGATCAATGCAAAGAAAAGGGCTCAGCAATGCCACCCACAGACAGAACAAAAATAAAATAAAATATGAGAATAAAACTACTGTCAGCAAGAAAATTATTAACTAGTTCACAGAACAAAGACTAGCCTAAAGCAAAATCACAGAATGAGAAACTCTACAAGTTATCTAAAGGTTGGAAGAGGTAACAACTTGAGCAGGACCTACAGATACTGACACTGCTACTAAAATTTTTAAAAATTGTATTATGATTGGATGTATTGTCAGAAATAGCTGGTAGTAACCAGATAGATTACTTAAAGTATTTCACTTAATTGAAATTTGTCAGCCTGAAACAATGGATTTTTAAAAGATAAATTATCCAAACCAATAAAATCACAACAGAAGCAACCTGGCAAATAGAACTCAGAAGTAAAGACAACAAATATAAAAAGACCAGCTTTAATTTTCAGACACTCTAAACACTGCAACACAAAGGATGATAAAAAAAATAATTGAGCAGAGCAAAGATCAAGTACTTTCATTATCCAATTAAGACTGATATGAAACTAATGTTAGAAGAGTAAACTTGAGCAAAACAGTGAGGGAAAAAACCCTAAATCTTGCTATGACATTCCCTCAGATACATTGATTTGCACCAATGTTGTGTCGCTGATTCAAAAGGATAATTCCTGGTTTACATGAACACGAAGCAAAAAGAGGTCTGCACAACTCTAACGAGAAGGAGATGATAGCACAACATGCAAGAGATACCAGGGAGATGCAAAGCTAAACATGGGAGTTAGCACTAGAGGTACTGCAGGAATTATTTAAACAATGTTGCACTAGAGAAAGAGAGTTAGGTTACCGACTAGATGTGCTTTCAACTCAAAAGATTTCCTGAGGAAGCGCATGTTGCAAAGTTCAAGTCAGAAAAAAAAAATGGGTTTAATATTTTTGCTTTTTAATAGCTTAGCTTTACTAAGCTTTGAAAACACATCAGACCTATTTTCTCCTACAAACATTTCATTCCTCAATGTACTGCTTATGCTTACCGCCCAATCCTCTTGTCAAGCTCGGTGTAAGCCAGATAATGCCAATACACAGCTAAAACAACCCACACTACTATCTGCCCAAGACAAAGCTCAAAACACAGAGTCCTTCAGTCTCACTCATTGCCTTTATCCCTACCAATCCTGTTATTTCTCCAGAACTGTCATCCTCATTTAGCCTCTTTGAGTTCTCTTACTGTCCTCCTTAGGACCACAAACATGAATCAGCCTTAGCCAAAGAGAATTTACTACAAACTTACAATTCTGAAAATCTTTCCTGGAAAAAAAAGTTAATATACTTCTCCTTGACAATACACTGTCTACCCATCACTGTCTATGCTGGGCGGCAGCATGGTCTGGCTGATGCCTTGTGCTCCCCCTTGTGCCTGCTGTCAGGCTGCTGACTTACAAAAAGCTTTTTAATTTTGTATCTGGAAATAGGGTTCCCAGTATCTTGGAAATGCAAAGAAACAAGGGTCCACAATACTGTGTAAAAGCTGACGTCCTGTAGTGTTTCAAACTGCATATTCAGACATCAAAGCACAATGCAATCAGTCACTAATCTCTTGAAAATGTAGATCTAGGTTATTATTTTTAGCTCAGAATTTTTACTAATAAATTCCAGTGCCTTTCTGCTGTGTCTGCAGTACAGAGCATCCACAAAGACAGACTAGAAAGACAGGTAACCCTTCCCAAGCTGCAAAGACCTAAGGAAGATGAGGCTTAAAAGCTGGCTTTCAATGGTTCAGAAAGGAAAGCCTGCATCTTCAGAACTGTTCTAACCATTTCTCTATGAAAGTATCAGCAACTATTCTGAATATAGAACCTCAGAGTTCCAAAGTTCCTTTAGCTATTTTCAGTGACATTCCCAACTAGTGGAAATGCTTTTCCTCAGGTTTGGCAGTACTGCTGGAGTTATCATTAAGTTCCTTACAGAATACTTCTGAATTCCTACAAGAAGTAGCACAAGAAGCCTCAGTGTCATACACAGCCCTAAAACAGGCATTTGGAGTGAAAACCAAACAAATTAAGATAACCCTCAGAGCAGCATGTTCAGGTCCAGCCCTGCTTTTTGTTAAAAAACGTAGTTTAGTTAGAATTCAGTATCTCTTGTAAATAGACATTTGGTCTCAGACAGGAGAGCAGAAGCAGGAAAACTGGCTATTCAGTTTCTGTGCACTGTTTTCTTTAAATATTGGCTAAAACAAAGACAGTGGTGGAGAGGCAGGCAGAGGACCGTTTCAGGCTACACATCCCACTGCTCCAGTCTCAGTCCAGGCCCTTCACTCTTCTCCTTCCCCAACAATATCCCACTGCCACTGTTGCATTTTTCACTCACCATACACCAGTCAGCAGGGCACCTACTGACACCTGAGTGCACACCTTAACAGTCTGGACAGTCAGGCAGCAACTGTGAGCACCACATCACACAGGTCTATATGAAACCATCAGTAGAAGCCCTGAGATCTTAAAAGGGATATTTACTTCCCTGTGAAAAGAGAAGACACCAGATCTGGTGAGCAAAGTATGAGGGGAAGGTCAAGGGTACATATGTTAAATAATACTCCCTCAACTCATAACCGAATTCTAGGGATCCCCTATGCTTTCCGCTTGCACCTGCTTTTGATCCTTGCTTGGGGGAAAAGGTCTCTTCGGGGAAGCTCTCTTACCCTTTCTTAGAAGCTGAGGGAAAGGCTTCATCTGCTCAAGACGGCCAAGGTGCAAAAGGTGCTCCTGGAACTTAAAGCTATTGTACAACTCTCTGAGCTGAGGTCGACAAGAAGAGTTCCCTAAACAGACCTAAAAGCAGCAGAGGCCAAGAGAATCCAATGTACAGTCTCAATGACTTGTACTAACAAACACGTCAGAGAGAAGAGATTTGCTGTCCTGAAGTGACTGTCGATTCATGGAATGGCAAATCTTTCAGAACCTACATTAAGATGAATCCTACTTCTATTACTGGTACCATACATCAAATCAAAGCAGACCCCTTATTCAATGCGTTCCTCAGTACACCATTGCCCTAGGAGCACTTCCTAATGCATTCTTAAGGCAACAGTCCTAGCTATGCACATACAAGTTTCTGCATTGGCTTTCATGTAACTACCCCGTGCAACCAAGTCACCCAACAGTGAACCACAAGCTCTTGCTTTTATATGTGGGTCACCTAGAACAAACAGCCAGGAAACAGGGAAACTAGTGACAGAAACACGTAATCTTAATTCAAGAGTTGAGAGTTTCCCTATGGACCAGACACTGAATGAAGGCTGCAGTGAAATGCAGCCTTTACTCTTCTTTCACATCCCCAGCATGTGTTAAGTAACTTAAGCAGCCTGGGCATTTGCTTCCCAGAGTCCCTTCCCCTCCCTCCTTCAGAAGTGACCTCAGTGAAGGTCTGACCTTGCAGGGTTGAAATGAGGGTACAAGGCAGGAAGGGACATTGTCACCTCTTTGGGAAAGCCACGTCCTGGAGCACGATGGGACATTTAAAGCCCTCAGCATCTGCAGATTCACAGAGTGCATCAAGCATGAAGCAGGCCTCTTCACTCTTGACTCTCCAGAGGTATAGCCCATACCTGGTTAGCAGTGCACATGAGCATTGCATCACACGATTACCTCCCAGCTAGACTGAGCATCCTTGGTTTCTAGAGCACACCATCTGCATCAGGGTGTCTGCCCACCATCTATGCTCTCCCCATCCTTCATAGTGTGAATCTGTGTGCACCAAGTCAAAGCTCACACACTTTGGCTTCCTTGAATTGAACTGTGTCAACAGCTTAACAGGTCACCATATTCAGACCTCTCTGGGCAACCTTTCAGCGCCCATCGCCAGCCTCTGGCCTGCACGAAACGGTTAATGTCGCCTAAGGTACTCCTGCCAGCTCCTCTAGTCCCCTCCTGTGCCTCCCGGGAGCTATTAATACAGCAGGCACATGCTCTGACATAGCGTTCTCCGGCAGGGACCAGATAACTTTAATTTGCCCTTTAAACGTCCCCGGGCCGCCGGCCCTCGCCGTTCCTGCACACGGGAACATGGCAGCCCTGCCCCGCGCCCCCCGGCGGGGGCGGGCCTGGAGGGGTCCCAGCCAATGCCCGTGCCCCCGGGGGCGCCTCCTCCTATCGCGAGAGGCTGCCGGGTATAAGATCGGCGTCGGGGCAGAGGGGACTACTTGGCTGGCGGTGCGCGGGGGCGGCGGGGTGGGGAGGTGCGGAGCTCTTTGGCTCACTCCGGGCAGGGGGTGTCGGACCGGCTGCAAGCATGGGTGACCAAGCGCTCAGCTTCCTCAAGGACTTTTTGGCTGGTGGGATCGCTGCCGCCATCTCCAAGACTGCTGTCGCCCCCATCGAGAGAGTGAAGTTGTTGCTGCAGGTGAGGAGGCAGTGGGGTCCGGGGGCGACGACGGCTCCGCTGTTAGCGGTGGCGGGAGCCCTGCGGGGCTCAGCCACAGGTGGGTGCGGGCGCGGAGGGCCCCTGTCGGTAGCTGGCGTGACTAAATATGGGCAGGAGTTCGGCCGGCTCCGGTTACGCGTGAGCTGCCCAAGCCCTTCAGCACCCTCTCGGGCAGTGGGAGCCGGGCCAGACGGTAGGGCAGGCCTTGTCCCTGCCCTTCAACGGGCCGCCGTGAAGGGTCAGCCATGCAGTGTTCCTCTCTCAACCCTTCCACCCCTTCGTCTTTCCTTCCCTACAGGTCCAGCATGCCAGCAAACAAATCACGGCGGATAAGCAGTACAAGGGCATCATGGACTGCATAGTCCGCATCCCCAAGGAGCAGGGCATCGCCTCCTTCTGGAGGGGCAACCTGGCCAATGTCATCCGGTACTTCCCCACCCAGGCCCTCAACTTTGCCTTCAAGGACAAGTACAAGCAGATCTTCCTGGGGGGAGTTGACAGGCACAAGCAGTTCTGGCGCTACTTTGCAGGGAACCTGGCGTCTGGGGGTGCTGCAGGAGCTACCTCCCTCTGCTTCGTCTACCCACTGGATTTTGCCAGGACCCGGCTGGCAGCTGATGTGGGCAAAGGAGCCAGTGAGAGGGAGTTCACAGGGCTGGGCGACTGCATTGTCAAAATCTTCAAGTCTGATGGTTTGAAGGGCCTGTACCAAGGATTCAGTGTGTCTGTTCAGGGCATCATCATCTACAGAGCAGCCTACTTCGGGGTTTATGACACTGCCAAGGGTAAGAAGTGCATGGAGAAGTGAATGATGCAAGGAAATACCCATCCAGTAAGGGCACTTGAGGGCATTTGGTGGTGCAAGGACAGGCAGGGCTTGGCTCAGCACCAGTTGAGGGTGCTGGTGCTATAACGTGCACAAGTGTTTCTGACACGTGTTCCTCCTTCCCTCAGCTTGCTGCTTTCATCAGAAGCCTTGGATTTGCAGAGATTTTTCAGACACTTCCTTCTTTTTTTTCTTACTCCTTGTAATAATGGGCTTGTTACTGTAGCTCATGACACAAGCCTGGGAGGGTTCCATAGGAGATAACCTTTCTGGTCAGGGAGTACAAAGGGTTTAGATTCCCAAATCCAGCAATTCTATAAACTTCTTTGACTCATAGTACCTGTTAATAGTCAAATATGGGTGAAGAGAGAAGTTGCAGGTATGAGTTGTCTTGAGTGACTCCTGGGGTTCATGGGTGAATTTTTTTTCTGTCCCATCCACAACCAATTTGCCTGCAACCCTTTACCCCTCTCCTGACTCTACTTATTTGTTCTTGATGACAGGTATGTTGCCTGATCCAAAGAATGTGCATATTGTAGTGAGCTGGATGATTGCCCAGTCTGTTACTGCAGTAGCAGGGCTGGTTTCTTATCCTTTTGATACTGTGCGACGTAGGATGATGATGCAGTCCGGTCGAAAGGGAGGTAAGAATAAGTGCTTCTGTGGTGTTATTGCACTAGAATGAATCTTTATCAAGATACTCATGGGAGATGCTTGGAATTTTTTTCTTACAGAATACAATTAAAATCCTTAAAATCCTTGGAAAAAAAGATAGGGGAATACCAATGCTGGTTATTTCTGTCATGCTAACTTAAGAGCCTTAGAGTTGATTTGAGTTCCATGTGAAGAAATTTTCATTAATTGATTACTTTTACATTCTTGTCTAGGCTTTGCATATTCCTTGTTCTTTTAAATGCTTGCAGATTTAAACAGATTTGCTGCACAATTTTGAGTTTTCTGACCTATGTCTTTTTCCACAGCTGACATTATGTACAAGGGCACAATTGATTGCTGGAGGAAGATAGCTAAAGATGAAGGATCCAAAGCATTCTTCAAAGGGGCCTGGTCGAATGTTTTGAGAGGCATGGGCGGAGCTTTTGTATTAGTACTTTATGATGAAATCAAGAAATATGTCTAAAGCAACATTGTAATGTAGTTCAATTGTTCTCAATCAACTTTTTTTTTTTCTATATCCTGTTGTGATGTAGTGGACAACAAAATATTTCCTAGGGAAACAATAAAATGTGAGTAAGATATCTATTTTAGGATGTATTAATTTAAAATTTGTCCACTACATCATAGTTGCATTTTATATGAGAAGTACTCCAACATTTGTATTGGAACATGTGTATATATTTTAATTCAAATTTCAGGTAATTTTATCTAGAGACAAGACTTGGGTGGTTTACACCTTCTTCAAAATCTAATGTGAATTTCTGAAGATAACCATTCTACTATTGTAAGTAATGTCTCTACCCAGCAATGTGATGACACAATATGAAGTAAAAAGCTGTTAGTCTAAAGTTGTTTTTTTGGCACTATTAAATGAAAATTGTCTGAGGATCAACTACACCAAAGCATCAGGCTGAGTTCCTAACTGCAGCCTCTTCACTCACAGATTGTACAGCCATGTGGTTCAAGCCACCTGATTTTTTTCAAACATGCATTGTAGAATATGGAAATAGTGTTTCAAATATTCCCTGTATGTTCATAAAGGAAAAAGTTGTCTGATGATGTTCAATTGAACTAAAACTGAAATAAATTAATATATTAATGAATATTTTCTTGTTTTTACTGCACTGAACACACTAGGGTGCCCCAGTACATATCCTTTAAGGTGATGTGCTAATCACTATGAGTGATTGTTTGGTACTGCTTAAGCTTTTTGAGTATGTTGGTGTTATCAGAGCTTTAGGCAGGTGGAATGATACCAATAATGGATAATTCTACAAAGAAGAAGCCAAGTGGGTTCAGTGAGAGTAACCTATCTAGTCTTATCTGCTGTGATAATTCTTTTCTGATGGTCTTAACTTACTGCCTTCATTTTCATAGTGAAGTCACTACTGCTTTGAGCATTTTTTTTTCAAGTAAACTAGTCAATTACTTTCACAACTATACTTCCAATTACACCATTACTTAAGAGACTGAGCTATTATGACCAGTGTAAGGAGAAGGAGTCTGTATAGAGTTTTCAAACTGTAGATGCTGCACGGTTCTGGGCTTGCTGATTAGGTAGAGGGAAGGCATCTGCTCAGTGGTTGGTTGACTATATAGGAAACATTTGTTTATGTGTTCACCTAGAAAAAGGGAAGACCTAAGCCAGTAATACTCTGTTCAGCTGCATCTTTTACTTCCTCTGTATGGCTTCCAGTTATCCTTTTTCTATGTTTCATTTGTCAGTTGCAAGAAGTTCTAGCTGTCATTTAGCATCTTGGGCAGACCCTAAGCTGTCTTCCTGAGGGCAGGTACAAGCTACTGTAACAGCAGTTGAAAGCAACATCTCTCCACCTGAGGTGAAGCATTTTGAGAAAATTAATCCAAAAATCATCTTACTTTGAAGTCATTTAGATTTAAGTATTTTTCTCGTAAAATTACAATCTCATTCAACTTGGCCTGAGAGCAATTGTGAAAAAAGGAGATGAAACAACCTTAACCATTCACTTTGCTGGATGCCTAGGTTCTCTTCCCAGTAGTATTAAAGCATAAGATTGTGGTTGTTCTACTGTGCTTCAAGTGCTTATTGCAGTAGTTTCAATTAAAATCTTTATTTGCCTGCTTTTGCTCTTTCTCTGCCCCCCCCATATTCTTAATGCTTCCCTATGAGAAGCCTGCTGACACACTAACTACTCATTTCACATATATTTGAGCCATGAGGTTGCATAAGGCATCTGGGTATTTTGGAGATCTGAGCTGCCTATGAAAATACCAGAGAAGAGATGGTAATAGAGAGGTGCTTAACCTATAGCAGCTTTCTTGCCCAAGGTAAGTATAAAATCCTGAAAAACAAACCCACTTTCTGTCTCAAGCATTAGCAATCCCTGCTGGTATCTGACTCCCAACAATTTCAGTCTTGAAAGATGGTTCCAGATACAGCTCTTATTATTAATTTCTACGCTTTTCATTCAAGTGGAAATGACACAATTTATCCACTATTTTACTCAAGACTTTGAGCAGGTAAACACCACAAAGATTGCACCTGATGCTTGGAGTACCTGGCTCCTAAGCTATACCAGTTGAAAAAAGGCTCCTTCTGTATTGATCTCCCCCATCATTCTCTAGTTGAATTGGTGTCTGCATACAATGGTCACGGACTGTACAGCCAGAACACTTGATACAAAGGACCTTACTGCCCTCATCTCCACCACAGTGAGATTCAGGCTATGCCCCAGATAAAAGCACAAGCTCTCATTGGGATAAAAATGTTAACTTGTTAGAGAGAAGGGTCTCAGGCTTTTTACAGGGGTTTATCCTGAAGCTCATCAGATGACAACCAGGGAAACATAACCCAAGTAAAGTTTATGTACGCCAGGGAAGACACATAAATGCAACCAGCCCTTTGATTTAGGACAATCAGACAAACCCTCATCTCAGTGGCAGTAGGACAGCACAAAGGGTTCAGGATCTTCAGAAAAGACTGCAAAGAAACTTACAGATGATACACCAGCACACGGGGAAACCCACACATTCCATAGAAGAAACAGCATTGTGAGATTCTTCCAAATTGGCTTGAGTCTCTTATGTTTACTGAGCTCTAATAGATTCAGTGGTCTACTTGGGAAGGTGTCCATCAACAGGAACACATCATCACTCCCTGTTCTCCCATGGTCAGTAATCTGAGCTAGGGCCTTCTTTTATTGCAGAAACACTACACAGCAGCACCCTATCCTAGAAGAAACAGAGTCCACAATGAGGCAGAGACAATTCCAGAACAAAAACCATGGCATCATAGGCCATTTCTCATACTAGTGAGGTCAATACATCAGTGCTGTCATCCAAACTGGCAATCCTGTCACTGCAGCAGGGGATTGGCTCCTACCTGAAATGGTGTGTTAAACCAGTGTGGCAGGTCATTTTAAGGAGGAAGTAAAGCTCCTTCTACATGAAAGAAAAGTACATCTTCTGGAGTGAAAACAACTCAACCGACCCACTCACAACAAACCAACTGACCAAAAACCCCAGACTTATTAAAAGCAGGATATTTTGTTACAAAAATCTTGATGAGATTATCTAACTTAACTAAGACCTGTAAAAATGGCTTATTTAAAAAAAGCCCACAAAATCAGAGAGGTATGGGCAAACTGTATCAATGAATTAAGTCATTGCGTTTCCCTCCACTATACATAGCATGAAACATTTCTCTTTTGACTTCCTTTGCATTTTAATACCACTTAGAAAATTCTAAAAGAAGCCACCAAAATGCCAATTAATGTTAAATATTTTATTTCTTATGATTTACAAAAAAAAGACATACAAAATTGACAGTCATTCTTAATAAAGTTAAATAAAGTAAGATGAAGAAATTAAAAGTAATCCTTTTTGTTAATTCCTTCTGAGAAAAAAGTACCATGTGAACATTCAAAATTGTTTAAAACTGTGACCCTGATATTCACATTCAAGGACAAAAAAAATCTTTAAGATAGTGAATAATTTTAATTAGCACAATAGTACAAATAAATACAGCAGCACTAGCCCCCCAAAAAATAATTACAGTCCCTACCAATTAATAATAATTGCAGCAACAATAACAATAAATCTCTTTGCCACAATGCTGGTAATAGAAGTTGACTGTCAAACAGCTAAACTGGCCCACAGGTCACCAGGTACAGAAGCTGCCAAACTATCACACATGACCAAGTATAAAGTTTGTTATATTGCAGAAAGCCAAAGGCCTCATGCAAGAACAAGCAAAGACGACTAAACTTTCCTCTTCCCAGGGCAAAGACTTAGCATTACTGAATACAGCTTTTTGTAGTTTATGCATAACACAGAGAGATTTCCTTTATCTCTCCTGGGAAGAAGATGAGAAAGCAAGCAGAGTTCCACCAATATCCATGGACAGTGGCACCACAATTTATGCTTTTCATAAGACTGAAGTCCTACAAAATAAACTCACTGAAAGTTTGCCTTTATGCATAGAAGTAAAGCATATCACCTACTATTTGCCATTACCAAATTCATTACATTTGCTTCCCCTGTAAACAGATATTGCCACTGGAGCTTATCAGACACTAGTACAAACATTCGGTATGAACATGACATTAAAAACTACATTTAGTTTAGTTTGCTTTTTAAATCTTAGTCGGTAGTTGCTCTCAAAATCAAGATGTTCAGGTTTCCTGCAGCTCAAGCTTGTACCTCCCCACTGAGAAGGGCAAGGATCTGCAAAAGCAGAGCCATGAAATATTTCCCTTGCTTAGTATTGTCTAGCTTGAGAAGTAGTTGAAATCTGATCTTGTTTAGAGTGAATCTGAAACTGTTCACTTCACTTTTAATTCTTCAAGTAGTATGAGATGCTTCTTTCTTACATAAAGGTCCCAAATACAACTTCCAGAAGTCTTTCAAATCCGTAAGAGACACAGCTTTGAGTATGAAACAAAACATTCAACACCTGGAATGCAAGAGTTGCAGAATAACATCTTCAGCAGCCTCAGTATTCTAGTTAACCATGCTGGAATACACAATCTGCTTTTCACTCCACGATGCTGCAAAAAGTTTCTTTCAGTCATAAAAACATGGCCTGCAAAAGTTCAGAAGGCTTATTGAAACCCATGATGAAAAGCAAGGATGATCTAGGAATTAAGCATATGCTTTAATGCAATACTTAAAAATATTATTAAAGATTTTCTTTACATCTTGCACCTATAGTGCTGCAGTTGTGTTCCATGTTATGGATACAAATTCCACTTATAATTTGAAATTAAAACAATAATTAGCAATTTCTATTTAACTTATTTGTTTAAATATCTTCTTCCCTTTTGCAAATTCTTCCTGTCATAGAAAACTGACTGGAGATGAAAGTGTTAATTCAAAACCATTCTATCAGCAATTACATCATATGCAATGCATTGTCATCACTGAACAATGCAGGAAATATTCGTGCACATAGAATTTACAAAAGCACTCAAAACCAGAAATCTGAGGGTCATATCACACTGAGGGAGAGAATGCAGCACTTAGAGCCAAGCAGCACGAACATTAGTGGGTTTTGGTCTCTGTAATGCCCCACTGGCTGAATCAGACACAGGCTTTTCATTCCTCTGGTTCACTGTACTTGGTACAGTGGATGCTCTTGAAGTGCCTCCTGTTAAAACACACAAACATACAAATGTATGAATGAGAATGTTTATGCTCAGTACAACAGAGAACTTCATGCTGTATTTAGTACTGCAACATTTCTTTTACCACAATTTAGAGAACAGCAATACACAGCAAGTTGAACACAAACATTAGCTTGCAAATGGTCAGGTCAAAGAATTCAGGCCTATGCCAGGGTGCGTTGGTTCTTTAAATTGACATGTATGGATCTATGGGAACATGTGCTCTACTCCCAAGTATTACACAATTTCCATGAGAAACAAGACTAACAGTGGTAGATTTGCATATTCTGAATGAGAATGTGAACCTTCTTTGGTATTTTTGTGTTTGTTCGTTTTTGGTTTTGTTCTTTTTTTCCTTCTTTCTTCCTTTCAAAAAAGGGTATTGGCAAAATGAGAAATATTTCTTTACAACAGATTTTTTTTTTTACGTCTTGGAAATAAATTATGAACAAAGTACTTTAGCAATTTAGAGTGGCAAACAAGCAATTCATACAGGCATCATATTTTGGTATAATTTTAAAAATCACTTTAATGATCTCTGTGTCCAACCTAAGGCAGAAAAAAGAACTTCTTGGCACTTTGCAGGAAGTGCTTCGCAATTCTGAATTACAGAAAGACAAACATGCAAAGAAATGCATGAAACCGGAACTTCAAAGTACTTACTTGAAGGACTAAGTTGGCTGAAAGCAGATTTTCCTCTTCTTACAGATGGTGAAGAACTTAGATAACTCATCTGGCGCTGATAGTCCAACAACTGCTCAGAACGCCTCATACCAGCTGTTGGCTTCACAGCCTCCAGTCTTTTCAGGAAAGCCTTAATGTTGAAGAAAAAAAAAAAGGACGAACAAGAAGCTACATAACAAACATTCACAAATTATTTCGGTTTTCAAACACTGACAAATTGTTCTTTGGTTGCTGTTTTGGGTTTTTAAAATGTTTTTGTTTTCACCTGAACTGCTTCCCACCACTCCATCCCCAATTTTTAGGATGGCACAACATTAATTCAGCCTCTATTGGTCACCAGTGGAGATCCTGCTCACATTCAACTCTTTTTAGTGTTAAAACATGTGGTGGTTTGGCAGTTACCTGGCCCCCTACTTTGAAATAACCCAGGCTAGAACTCAGCTGGCTCAAGTTAATTTATTAAGCTTTATATTTACAGCTTTTATGCTGGTTTGAACTAATTGGAGAATTTGAGTGAGAAATTAGACTATTGGCTCAGAGAGGAAAACACAGTATGTCACTTCACCAGAGCTTTACTGAGAAAGAAAAAAAAAAAAAAAAGTTTTTAAAGTATTGTA
>VWZI01005954.1:546512-589052 GCA_013396835.1 Psilopogon haemacephalus | reverse complement strand
TTACCTTTTCATTGTATATATCTGCAAATATCTGTTATACCTTGTAAATATTTGCTTGTATATTGTGCATTGCTGTAAATATAAAGCTTCATTTATCAACTTCCAGTGTTCTGAGTCCTAGGCGGGGTTTATATCAAAAGGTGGGGGGGCAGGTAACTGCAAAACCACCACAGCTTTGCACAATATACAAGTAGATATTTACAATATATTACAGATATATATACAATAAAAAGGTAATGCAGAAACACCACGCCCCTCCCAGAGATCACAGTGCCTAAGAGGGGTTTCTAAGCACCCTACTGCCTTCCCCCCACTTCCCAGTCTTACCACACTATCTGTCTGACGTGATAGATAAGCAAGGCAGATCGGCCATGGGGGTTAGAAGCAGGAAAGTGGTTAGTGAAGTTACACAGATCTGGCAGCAAGCAAAGCTCAAAACATTTCTCTCTTATCTTTCTTCGGATTCTAACATTTATACCATTTCAGTAAAGAAATGAGTGAAGGAGACACTAGAATGTTTTCCCTTCTCAGCCTACAGTCTAATTTCTCATTAAAATCCTCCAATTAGTTCAAGCCAGCACAAAATGGGCCACAAATAGTAACTACCCCTTATACACCATAAATTGTATGTCGAGCACATCTTTAGTACCCCATAGCTCTCTATGTTAACATGAAACAATACATTTGTTTGGTAGTAGTAAAGGTGGCAAAAAGGTGAGCTGTGCTCATCTAGATTTCCAGAAAGATGAGTTGGAAGTTTTTAAAATTTTTGCTTTGTATACACGCTTTTACCATTTTACATTGCTCCACACTTCCCATAGAGAAAATAAACCTTAATTCTGTGGAAATAATGTCAAAAGGAACAAATGCTCATTGGACCCTATTTGTGTTAGCCACATCATTTTAAGAGATTTTAGTTGAAATCGTTATTATTTCCTCTTGTTGAAATTAACGTGGGCAATAACGCGGCAAGCATTAAATTAGAACAGGTACTTAGACAGCATTTGTGAGATGCAAACATTTTCCCATTCTGCACAGCTAGTTGTACTTAAACAGGATTGTTTAAGAAACTTCCATAACCTGATGGTAGAACAAATTCAGAAGTACCCAGCTCAATGCAATTTATACTTAACTTCACATTTTTAATATGTTTTGTCTCCAGTGCTTGCCTCACATAAATCTATACATTCCCTCCACCAAACAATTTCAATTCATTTGACAGCCTACAAACATTTGGCAATGACACAAATACTGCTGGTCAGTGATGACATTTGTCCTGTCAATGCGACACAATGCAAAACGTCATCACACAAGTCTCCAGACTACTAAAAATACCTCAGTTAATAAGGATATATTGCCTCGATGCATGCTTAGATGGGTAGAAGTCCAGAATCTGCCTGTATAGCCATTAAACTGCACTTTGGATAGAATCACAGAATGGTGTAGGCTAGAAAGGACCTCCAAAGGTCATCTTGTCCAACAGGATCCTCAGCAGGGACATCCTCAATTAGATGAGACTGCACAGAGCCCTGTCAAGCCAAACTGAGTATCTCCAGGGGTGGGACCCCAACCACCTCCCTGGGCAACCTGCTCCAGTGTTCCACAACCCTCACAGCAAAGCACATGTTCCTAACATCCAACCTAAATATGTTCTTCTGTAGTTTGAAGCCATTGCCCTTCATCCTGTTACCACAGGCCTTTGCTTTCTTGTATGCCCCCTTCAGGTACAAGAAGGCTGCTATTAGGTCTCTGCAGAGCCTTCTCTTCTCCAGGCTGAACAATCCCAGCTTCCTCAGCCTGTCATTGTAGCAGAGTTGCTCCAACCCCCTGATCATTTTCTTAGCCCTCCGCTGAACCCACTCCAAGAGGTCCACATCCTTCCTATATTGAGTGCTCCAGACCTGGAAGTAGTACTCCAGGTCTCACCAGAGCACAGTAAAGTGGCACAATCACCTCTCTGGTATAAAATTATCATTCTTTCCCAGTCCTAAAACTGTATTGATGTTTTAATTTTTTTTTTTTTTAATTAAGAACAGAAAAAATGTACAGAATGTGACCTAGGAAACAGCATAGTATTCACAAGATGTCAGTTGTCACTGTCTAGCTGCAAAAGGAATCTACAAACTCTCGAGAGCTTATGCACAGGCACTGGAAACCTGCACAGAGTACACAAGAGAAAGGACAAGTGATTTTTGGCTCAGACGTATGTCACAAGTGCTTGCATCAAGCGCCAGTCAGTTCATCAGCAAGTGGAAAGACCTAAGTAAGCAAAAGTCAAAGGAAGGACTTCAGCTAGAAATAGCTCTTCACTAAAGCCAGTCACAGAACATGAAATGGTAGACTTGTCTCTAAATGTTACACCCAACATTCTATTCACAACTTCAACTGCATCTCCTAGTACAACTGCATATATTTAGATTTGCAAAGATCACTTATTTACCTTCAATATTACGAACAGAAGCTCTAAATACATTCAGTTCAAATCACAAATGGATCGAGTAAACTGTAGAAGTGACTTCTCTGTGGGAGCTGAGTATGCTTCACGTCTGTACTCCAACACCCTCAAAGAACTTAAAGCAGTAACTTCAGATATTCTGAACATTTATGTACACCTGCTTGCTTCTACTTCAAAGACAACTATCTGCTTTTGTTTTTATGCCTGCATGTTGACAAGTATCAAGTCCCAGTTATTAAGACAAAAGGAGACTTCATTCAGTACTAAAATATTACTTTCTGACCAGGTTAACATCAGCCTTAATACACCCCTGAGCTACAGAAAGCACACACACAGGATCCACTGGTACAGAAGTGTTCCAAGAACAGCTCTTGTACAGCATAAAAGAGTAATTCCTGTGGTTCCCTTGCTCTCTGCTGCAAATTGCACCAAGGGCATGGTAACTTAGACACTATTTGCAGTTGTAAATTTTGCACTTTGGAGAATGGCCTGCTGCACACAGGAACCTCAGGAACCTGCTGCATGCAGGAACACATCAGCAGCAACCCTGACCTATTACATTTGTAACGCAGGAAATAAAAACATGAGAATGAGATTAGTCCCGTCCTACAATCTTGATGTCTCTAACCAAAGAACCACCCTGTAAAAATCGAATAAATACTTTGAATGAGTATCCCTTTTCAATTACAGACATCAATCTAATTCTTCCATTCTGCTTTCCTTTTGAGAAATTGACTGAAGAACACTGCCACTTTCCTTGTTATTTTGAAGTGCTAAATCTCTGGGGAACTTCGATTCTGCACCACTAAAGTAAACAAAAATTGTGTCATTGATCATAAGTGACCAAAGCATCTGATCACATAATGTACTACAGGAGTTCAAAACCAAATGCATGTTAATGATCAGATATAATGAATAAATTTTAAAATACACTAATGACAGGAATGTCATTACCTGCTCTAAATTCCTTTTTAACTCCTCACAGATCTTGAATTAAGTTCCACTTATACATAATATCATATCACTGATGACCTCCCAGCTTGGCAAAAGCATCCAAAGGCTTCTACGTTTTTCATCTTCTTTTACTTTATTAGAATACAGAGTTTTCAATAAAAGTATAGCACAGTAAAAAGAAAAAAAGAGTAATCAGAGAAGTTTCTGGACAATTACCTTTTAGAAATAGGATAATCCTTCATAAATCTAGGCATCTGGACATAGATAAGTATCTAAAACACATACTGTCAATGACAGAAGAAAATGCCAGACCGCCAAAAATTGGAGAACGAACCCAACACTGTCAAAAGAGTACTACTATACAATGAGCCAAGATAAATGCCGCTAACTCAATCTTAAGCATATCCAGAGCACACTAAATCTAATTCTGATGCTGTCAGAAAAAGGAAAGAATGAAAGAAAAGAAGTACGCACTTTTCTGCAGCTATGCTGAAAAAGAACTAAAAAAATTAAAATATGTGGCATTGAGTTCAGGGAGAAGGTAAGAAAATGTCACCTTTTTTTGTTTCACTTTAAGTGTGTGAAGTTTTCAGTTCCACCTCTGAATCCTAACCAGCTGGCTTGTGTGCCTTGACAGCTGTTCAAACATATTTATATTATGGCTCCTCTAATGTCACTGATGCTAGTGGCCACAGTATCCCCAGCATAGTCCAGGTGGGGGAGGGGAAGCAGATACCAAGTGCATTCAAGGACAGCTTTCTGTTCTTACCAGAAGTAGCTGTAATTTTCTTCAATTGCCAGTTGCATTAATTAACTTGCCCGACAAATTCTAGATGTCAAAAATCTATTTAAATTCTATTTTACAGAAAAGTGTTTTAAACTGAGCAGATAATCAAGTTCATCTGTGACTGGCAGCATTCATGAATCTCAAGTCTAGCTCAAGAACCATCAAGCTACAGAAAAATCTGACCAAAAAGAGCCAATAGCCTAAATACTGTCATCACAGAATTGCACTGTATTTGCATCTTACTGCACTGTATTTTATTTAGGCACACTTGCATGCTTGTCCCACATCCTGACAGCTTCTCCTGAGGAGAGGTCCATAGAGATTTTTTTTTTTTAATTTTTGTACTGCACTTCGTAATCTCACAAAGTACCAACACTTTGTCTTTAGTCTTGGAATGCAGTAGCTTTTATCACAGCACGTGAAGCATCTTACCAAATCCTGAGTGCATTAGTTTAAGGAGCCACCAACTCCTCGTGAATATTTCAAAAGTTCCTAAGATGACCCAGAAGACTGCATTCTCTTTCACAACTGCATTTGCTACAGCTTTCTCCTTCAGGCTGAGACCAATAATGCCAAAGAACCTTGGTATTCTTTCTACAACCACATAAGCATGAAGCATCTGAAGCTGACGTTCTCAGACTCCAGGGGTGTCCCTCTGGGACAGGACACAGGAGAAGCAAAGAAAACGCAGTGCAAACTACATTGAGGAAGGATAGTACAAAGTGCCCAGGCAATACTCTGATGGATCAGGGCCCTCCTATTCCTCTTCCTTTCCATGCTTAGAATTTATTTCTCTGGTTGTGGCATGACATGGCAGGCAGTGCAGTACAGGACTGAAGGCTGTGGCTCAAGATAAGCCAGTTAAAGTGAGGTCTTTTCTCTCCACCCAATTACCACAACCTGTCAGCATCATTAAATCAAATGAAGACAAACAGATACACATTCCTTTACAGCAGTTCAGCAGTTGCATTACCTAAAGGGTCCAGGTTTTCCAAGACAAAGGCAGCCCAGACTGCAAAAAAAGGGAAACAGGATTTTTGTGCTGCCAGAGGCCATAATGACTAAAGCAAGTGATGAGGAAAAGCACTGATGACATCTCTAGCAAGATGACTTGGCATGGTAATTTGAAGAATCAAGTAGTTAAAAAGAGAAAGGTAGCCTTTGCAGAAAAACACAGTAACAGATTTTGTGTGTGTGTAAGGATGACTACATTGGAATTGGGGTAAAAGTTGGACCTGTGGGAGCTTAGGGCAAATTTTGGGAGAGAACAAGGTGGGGGAATGAACAACTTGGAGTGTTACGTGCAGTGAGTCAGAAGGCATGAGAGGATGCATGAGGAGATCATGGAAAGTGAACATTCACAGAAAGAGAACATCCTTGACCTAAGTTTTGAGAACTACTGTTCCAGATTTGCTGAGATCTTCCAGTGAACATCACATGTAAATTCAAAAGATCAACTGCTCCCTAAGAGCTTGGCTGAACACAGTGGCTTGGCTCACTACAGTCATCTAACATCTAAATTCTAGTTAGAATTAATGAAAGTGACAAAAAAAATCCCCTTCAACAAAAATCCAACACAGATATTAATTAGTTCTAAGTCTAAACAAAGTGGCTGAAGAATGTTGTGGTGGCTGCAAATCTGTATTTAAACGTCCCCAAATACTTACCTGTATATACTCGTATACATTTTTGCATCATTCAATAAACACTGAAAATTTAAATGGTGCGTAGTGTCCAGTCTATGAAATTGAGAATCTTACTGATATTGGCAGAATAATGATTAATATGTTATTACAAGGACATATATGCACAGACATGGGAAAACAGTAACACATCAGTCACACCCATGTCCCTTTCCAAAGGGGAGGAGATGAGATTGAGAGTAACTTCAATCACAAGAGAAGGATGTTTTCTGAATCAGCAGCATCCTCTATTGGCAAGAGATATACCCTGGTCTTGCTAGCTCAAATAAGCAACCAAGAGCAGGTTCCACTTACAAAAGCAGAGTCAAAAGAAGAAAATACAAAATTCTGACACTAATTTTAACAGGGTGCACCTTGCGAATTGTGCTTTTCCCATAAACTGCTAATTACTACCTTCTAATTGCTGTTTTTCAGAGCAATAAACTATTCCATCATAGCTCTTTCTAGCAGAGTCTATGGGAGCAAGATATATCCCTCATACCTCCTTGCATATTTTCATGAAGTTAGAGAGAACCAAATTACTTAAAATATTAGGTAATTACAGAGAAATGTGATTATTTACCCTGCATCACCTCTGTTACTAAATGCCTGTACCAGAAATGAAGATGTCTTTCTGATTACAATAAATGCAAGCATTACTCCAAGAATGTTCTAGCAAAGCAAGTGAATTTTTTTTTTAATTTTTTTTTTTTTTCTGAACATTGTGTTAACCTCAGGACAAGAAATTATAAAAATTGTAATTCGACACATCTGCATCCAAACTCCTTAACCCCCTGTATAGATCACTGCTGCATATTTCTACTCCTGAATTACTCAGAAAACCTGCATTCTCTCCAAGAAACATTTCACAAAGGTACTGTGTACAGTTCTGGAGACCCCAACACAAGAACAGCATTGCACTGTTGGAGCAGGTCCAGAGGAGGGACACGAGGATGATCAAAGGCTGCAGCACCTCTGCTATGGGGACAGGCTACAAGAGTTGGGGCTCTTCAGCCTGGAGAAGGCTTTGAGGAGACCTTATAGTAGCCTTCCAGTATCTGAAAGGGGCCTAAAGGAAGGCTGGGGAGGGACTATTTAAAAGGTCTTGTAACGACAGGACAAGGGGTAATGGGTTTAAAGTGGAAGAGGGGAAATTTAAATGGGATGTTAGGAGGAAGTTCTTAACAGTGAGGGTGGTGAGACACTAGAACAGGTTTCCCAGGGAAGTTGTGGATGCTCCCTCCCTGGAGAATCAAGGGCCAGGTTGGACTAGGCCTTGAGTGACCTATTCTAGTGGGAGGTGTCCCTGCCTAGGGTGGGGGGTTGGAACTGGATGATCTTTGAGGTCTTTCCAACCTAAACCATTCTATGATTCCTTCCAACATCAAACATTGTACGATTCTATGATAAAGACAAAAAAGGGTGGGTAGAAAGACAGAAACATTGTCACATGCCTTAACTTGGTCCTTCAGTAAAGGAAGCAAGCAGAAGACTCTGCTGCAGAACACAGGATCACAGGATGTTAAGGGTTGAAAGGGACCTCGAGAGATCAAGTCCAACCTCCCTGCCAGAGCAGGACAAGACAATCTAGCTCAGGTCACAGAAGAACACACTCAGACAGGCCTTGAAAGTCTCCAGGGAGAGAGACCCCACAACCCTTCTCGGGGGCCTGTTCCAGTGTTCTGTGACCCTTACAGGAAAGAAGTTCCCCCTTGTGCTGAGGTGGAACCTTCTGTGCTGCAGCTTCCATCCACTGCTCCTTGTCCTATCACAGACAGCAGGTGAGCAGAGCCTGTTCCCCAACCCCTAACCAGCCCTCAGATATTTATAAACATTTATTAAATCCCTTCTCAATCTTCCCTTCTCCAGACTGAACAGCCCCAGGTCCCTTAGCCCCTCCTCACCAGGCAGTGCTCCAGTCCCCATGTCACCCTCATGGCCATCTGCTGGACTCTCTCCAGCAGATGCTGGTTGCTTTTAAACTGGGGAGCTCAAAACTGACCACAGTACTCAAGATGAGGCGAGGTGTGGAACCTCTCATTCTAGCTGAGGGTTGTCTTGGAGGATCCAGATTGCAAAAACAAAACAAATCAAAACCAAAACAAAAAAACACGAACAAAACAAAACAAAACAAAACAAAAAAAAAAAAGGTAACAAGGAAGACAAATCCAGGAACCCAAACAGCCATGGTTACTAAACAGCTCACAGGATTTCAGTTTCTGAAGGTGACAGCACTGGCTGCTGAAGTCAGAGTGGGGACACCACTGAAGGACAAACTCATGTGTTTGACACAATCATTTTCCTGCCTTTATGACATTTTTTATTTCAAGGACAACTGGACATCTCCAGCTGCATGTCCACTGAGCACTTGAAAAAACTCAGGATGCAGTCTAATCATCCAATGATCAGCCACTAAACTCTGAGCACATGAGGTGTGCCAGTCAGCTCATCAAGTATTACCCTTGGGTGGCTCTGCAAGGAGTTGAACAGAAACAAGGAAAGAAGGAAGTTGCAGTGAAAAGGAAACATTTGGGCACAAAACTGGATGGAAGATTATCTTCTTGGAAGTACTGTATTGAGAAATCTGACAGTTTGCCTGTACTGCTTAAAAAGTAATGAAAAGTCAGGATGACTTCCCATGCTGATTTTGGAAATGGAGAGTAATTGATGGACATTTGGAAGCTTTCAGGATTTACCTTGCCTATTGAGATGCTTTCCAAACAACTCCCAAAGTAAAGCAAACATAAAGAGTAGCAAACCACTTCATCAGCAGTGAACACAAAGGGACCTTGGAGCTGCCTGCCAGTCCCTTGAGCAACCTGTTCTAGTGGGAGGTATCCCTGCCTATGGTGGGGGAGTGGAACTGGATCATCTTTGAGGTCCCTTCCAGCCATAACCATTCTGTGATTCTACAATTCTATATCAGACAGCTGATGCCATATGCAGTACCTGTCAAGTAATAGAAGAAAGATTAATAATTAAGTTCCATCTCTTCAATCTACAAAAGGTGAAGAAAGCTGCCGACCAGAAGAAATGAGTTCATTAAACACACACTTTTAGCTGTAGGAAGCAAAAATCCCCTTATCAATGAGCAGGGTAGGGCAGCTCTTTCATTTACACTCAGCTAGAAAAGCATGTTGTATTTGTAATCCCAAAAGGGAGTGCTGGGAAAAAAAAAATGATTCAATGTTACAGTTGTGATACTGTAGGTGCACATACACTTCTAACAGAATGAAAAAAAGTAAACAAAATTGCTGGAAAAGGATAGCAGTGTCAAACAAAACACAGCAGCTGTACTGATGAGACACCCCTAACAAAAAAAAAAAAAAAAAAATAATNCAGCAGCTGAACAAAAGGAAAAAAAAAAAAAAAAAAGAATAATATCTCACATCCTGAGTTTGGGACTAAACCAAATGTTTTTAGTCTCCAGTAGCAAGATGTCCTGATGTAAATTCTAAGGAATGATTCTCATTTAAAACACGTCCACTGATGCTGCTGACAACAACTAAAGCATAGACAAGTAAAGAAGGTATATTGTCACTTGGGCTATAAGCAACCACCCTTAATCTCTAACATGTAGTAAACTGGCAAGATGTAAAAAGACTGTATGTGCTTAGTTTTGTTGAATTTTTGATCCAAATGTTGCAAAATATTACAATATAAGAGAAAAGGCTTGTGGCTTTGAATAAACTGAACTGTATGGTGGAAATATACATTCATTTACAGTAACCATTTATTGTTAGGTAGTAAGATCACAAGTGACCACGACACATCACTTCCTCTCCACAGCCTAAGAGTACACTCTTATTATGAAGTTCTACATGGAAAAGCAAGTCCTGCTTTCAATATTTTGGAGTGTCTACCTTGTGAGAAAAGGCTAAGGGAGCTGGGTCTCTTTAGCTAGCTTAGAGAAGAGGAAACTGAGGGGTGACCTTACTATGTTTGTAAGTATGTGAAGGGCAAGTGTCAAGAAGATGGAGTCAGGCTCTTCTCAGTGATCTCAAATGATACAACAAGGGGCAGTGGGTGCAAGCTGGAGCATAGGAGGTTCCACATAAACATAAGGAAAAACTTTTTCACTGTGAGGGTGACAGAACACTGAAGGCTGCCCAGAGAGGTTGTAGAATCTTGTCTGGAGACATTCAAACCTCGCCTGGATTCTTTCACATGTGGCTTGCCCTAGCATGGGTGTAGGACTAGATGATCTTTTGAGGTCCCTTCCAACTCCTAACATTCTGTGAAATACACAAACCCCAACTCCTCCCTGCCTCTGACACATGAAGAAAGCCCTCTTTCCATCTAGACTCTAAAAAAAAAAAAAACCAACAAAAAAACCTAGAGTCTAAAAAAAGATTTCTTGCCCAGAAAAGGAGAAGTATCACACATCTCTAAAGCATTTATGCTGAATACTGTGCAAAGTTTGACATTCTTGTGGTCAGCTGAAGTCTAGTTGACCTGGGGAGAAGGTTTCCAATCAGTTGATGTCTGGGAGAACCAAAATCTAATGGATTGTCCTGAATAGGTAAACTAGACTCTCTCAATGTGTATCTTTGTCTACTTTTATAAAAAGAAATTGCAACCTACACTTCTACAGAAGAAAAAAGTGAATAAATTAATTCCACTATCAATTTTCCAAATATGTTCAGTATTTTATCTCCTTTTCAAGCACAATAGCAAACAACTGGGAAATAAAAACATCATTTCATGCATTACAATTCGACTACTAAAAACACCTTATTCAAACCAGCAGTGTTTTTTGTTACTTGACAATTTATCTTTGTTATCTACCAATATTCTTATAAATTAATCTGAATTTCTGTTTTCTGCTGAAGTTCTAGTGATTACCATTACATTCAAGTACTGTGACAAGCAGAGCACTTCAAATATTGAAAGAGATGGAGAGCTATAAAACACGTAAAAAAAAAAAATCAAAACCTGACACTTGCATTGTGTGTTTCAAACATAATGGGTTTGATGCTATTACACTGTTTTACTTTTTGCAAGCCTGTTCTTCAGAGATTAGCAATCATGATGTATGAAGCAGGATTAGTAGTCAGACTGCTATCCAAAGTCAGAAGCGTGTTAGCAACAATGGTTGTTATTCTTCAGCTGGTGAGACTAAAGCAAAGCAAACTCACATAAACTAGAACCAGTTTTCACTGGAAAGAAAGCATAATTTCCTCCTTCCCTGTCCAAACATACAAACAACTACGCAAACAGCATAGCAATGGAAATTCACTGCAGACTTACTGCAAGTGCTGCCTTATCAATTTTCTAAGTATTTGGCAGTAGTTCATCTGACAGCAAATAGTCCTTCTCAGTTCTCAAGATCGGAAACCGTTCTCAGGACTTACCAGGTTTTCCCTTTCAATTCTTTGCTGCTCCTTTTGCCTGTTGAGGGCACTGTGATACAATCTAGGAGGTGGTACAGCTGACTTCTTCAACGTGGTGCTCCTTCTTGGCTTTGCAGACTGTCTGGACAGTTCTTTTAGCAACCTTTGGTTTTCCCGATCAATCTGTCTTACTTCTTCATTTGTGAAAGAATAATTTTTTCTTGCTCCTTTAGATGGTAGATCGATGGTTAGTTTTTGTTCTTTTTTCTCCAGCTGCAGGAAAGCTGTAAAATGGCAAAAAGTACATGACTTCAATTAAGAGAAAAAAAAAAAAAACAACAAAAAACACCAAAAATACCCCACCAAAACTCAAACCAAATCTTGCATTCTATTATTAGGATTTATTTACAGACCTGGAAAAAAAAGGTACATTTCACCTCTCCTTACCTAAGTTTTAGATTTATGCATTTCAGAATTTGTTAGGGATGCTCAGCTGTCCTCTGTACATCCACAAAATCACAGAATTGTCAGGGTTGGAAGGGATCTCAAAGATCACCCAGTTCTAGTCATGGGCAGAGACACCTCACACTAGGCCAGGTTGCTCAGAGCCACATCCAACCTTGCTTAAAAAACTCAGAGGAATGGGGCTTCCACCACCTCCCTGGGCAACCTGTTCCAGTGTCTCACCACTCTTATGGTAAAGAATCTTTTCCTAACATCCAGTCTGAATCTACCCAGCTACAGTTTTGCTCCAGTCCCCCTGTCCTATAGCTATCTGACACCATAAAAAGTCCCTCACCAGCTTTCTCATAGGCCCCCTTAAGATACTGGAAGGCCACAATAAGGTCTCCTCAGGGCCTTCTCTTCTCCACACTGAATATCCCCAACTCTCTCAGTCTGTCTTCACAGGAGAGGTGCTCCAGCTCTCTGATCATCCTCTTGGCCCTTCTCTGGACACACTCCAGCATGTCCATATCTTTCCTGTAATAGGGGCTTCAGAACTGGATGCAGTATTGATCTTACAAAAATTACACCACAAAAATGAAGTCTAATTTTGATCATACCTAAAACCAATCAGTTTTCTTCTCACTAGGAATCCTACCTCTCTCCATTTAGGTCTGGTAACCCAGAGGAATCAAATAGAATCATAGAATTTGTTTCATGCATCTAACAACTAAACGATAGAAAAGAATCAGCAACATGCACACAGACACTCTGTAAGCTCTTGTGTAGAACGTATCCGTTATTTGTATGTCTGACTATAAACCAGCCTTAGGTGCACAGTAATTGCTTCTGCATGGTCAGCATTCTTGATTCCCCCTTTTGACTCATTATCCCTTATCTCTATCTTTAGCAGCATTCTTTCTTGACTTCTACATTGACACAGTATGCTCAGACTTAAATCCTCAATTATTTTTACTGTAGTGTTACTATGGTATCAGCAATCAGCATAAGCAACGCACATATGCCAGAGGGGGCACCATTATATAGCATAAAAGCTACACTGAACATAATTATGACAGATAACTACCACAGTTGAGTTTGTGACACCAATACAGGTACCAGAGTAGTTTTCCAAGCAACAGAAAACACAACTTCAGGAAGCCAGAACTAGAAATAACTTATAGAATCCCTAATTAAACCATAGAATCATAGAACTTCCTCCTAACATCCAGTTTAAATCTCCCCTCTGCCAGTTTAAACCCATTCCTCCTCATCCTGTCATTAAAAGACCATGTGAATAGTCCCTCCCCATCCTTCCTGTGGGCTTCCTTCAGATACTGGAAGGTTACTATAAGGTCTCCTCAAAGCCTTCTCTCCTCCAGGCTGAAGAGCTCCAACTCTCTCAGCCTGTCCTCATAGCAGAGGTGCTCCAGCCCTCTGATCATCTTTGTGGCCCTCCTCTGGACTCTCTCCAGCAGTTCCATGTCCTTCTTGTGCTGGGGGCTCCAGAACTGCACACAGTACTCCAGGTGGGGTCTGATGAGAGCAGAGTAAAGGGGGAGAATCACCTCCCTCGCCCTGCTGGTAATGCCTCTCTTAATGCAGCCCAGCACACAGTTGCTGTTGCAGGCTCATGTTGAGCTTTTCATCAACCCAGACCTCCAGGTTCTTTTCCTCAGGGCTGCTCTCCAGCCTGGATTTGTGCTTAGGATTGCGCCAACCCACGTGCATGACCTTACACTTGGCTTGTTGAATTTCATGAGGTTGGCCTGGGCTCAAGTCTCCAGCCTGTCCAGGTCCCTCTGGATGGCATCTCTGCCCTCTAGCAAGTCAGTACTTAGAGTTTTGCATATGGAAACACATTTGAACATTGCTCCAAAGATATCTAACTTATCTATCTCAGCTGAAAGGCAGAACATAAACGCTTCAGAGAAAACTGACATCAGGAAAGTATTACTCAGAAACACAAAACATAGTTCTTGAAGTGATTTTGTTCATCCTTTACTCCTGAAGTGATCCTACATTATGTTGGGGCAGGAGTTGCAAAAGGGAGGATGAAAATGAAATTTAATGGATGGAGAGAAATGACTGAGCACATATAACAGAAATAAAATTACTATGGCATGGCAACCATTAAAAAACCCCCAAAATTAAACGAGGATATGAGGTGTCAAGACAGAAGAACAAATAAGGTGTACTTAAAATTCCACAGCAAGACAGACTTGCACAAGTGCATAACATAGTAACTCGAAAACTTCACTCTTTGCCAGAGCCAGCTGCATTTATTACAGTTCCACTGGAGCTTTGCTACTGACCTACTTCTAAGCCTTTGCTTTCCAAAGCTCTGCAGTAGGTCTTCTGGCAAGTGTTTTAAGAGCTTTGCTGTCATAGTATTACCCTGAAAAAGCCCCACTGCATTATCTATGGTAAAGCAATGGCAGTACCAGGTTAGACCAAACTAACTTTTGGAGCTGAGACACAGATGAGGATGCCTTACTCAAGCCATTCCCCACACTCCTCCAATACCACAGTGTCTCCAGAAGATACCCTTCATTTTTACCCTTAAAAGCCCCACAAGCACAACAAGAATCTGAAGCAGAAGTTTTGAGAACTGGCATGCAGTAGCAATTCCTCAGCAAATATTTTTGCTTCAGCAATTTTTTTTTGAGAGGGAACTCAAAAGTACAAAATAAAATCTTTCCTGCAGCATCTCAGCTGAGTTTATTGTTGAGCTGATGCAAGCAAATATTGCTGCTGCCTTTGAGAAATTTAGAAATAGAGTCCAGAACTCAAAATCCAAGCAGCTCAGGAATTTAATATTCCCTCCGGAAATCAGTAAGTTTGCACTGTCTGTACACTAGTGTAGTTGGTTTGCAGTTACCTGCCCCCCCACCTTTTAAAACCCCGGCTAAGACTCAGAAAAACACTGGAAGTTAATAAATGAAGCTTTATATTTACAGCAATGCAAATATACAAGCAAATATTTACAAGATATAACAGATATTTACAGAAATATACAGTAAAAAAGATAACACACACCACACCCCTCCCGGAGACCAAAATCCCCAAGAGAGGGTAACCAAACCCCCCTACCACCTTTCCCCCCTTTCCCAGCTTTATCTCACCACCTCTTGATGCTGCAGATAAGCTGAAGATCAGAGAGATTAATGGTAAGAGAAAAGGTTAGTAGGTTTGGTGATTTTACTCTGAATTCAGCCACCAAGACTGAGAGACAAAGGAGAAAGCTGCCGGAGCCAGCTCAGACAGAGGCCAACTGGCTCCCAAAGCACACTGGCTATCTGGATGTTTTGAGAACATTTCTTAAAACAATTTTTTTTTCTTTCTCCGTGAAACTTGGTGAAGTGACACTGTGTGTTTAACTCTCAGCCAGTAGTCTAATTTCTCACTCAAATTCTCCAATTAGCTCAAACCAACACAACTAGCCAACACAAGCAAGAACTGTCCCTAAGCAGCTCTGTGAGGCTCTCCACATTACCAAATACTGTTGTAAATCACCTCAAAACTAAGACCTAATGGATACTAGTGCTGATCAAATGTGTCAGCCACCAGGTTAATAAAAGATAAATGTTAATAAAAATGTCTTGAAAAGCCTCCTTACAATTTAGTACAATTCTCAAGAAAAATAGTACAGTCATCAACACAATCTGTGGAAACAAACCTGGGATAAGATTCATCTGTATATAGGAACAAAAAGAACTACACAGAAAATAACTACAGCCACACAGTTCACATAATAACATCAAGCTATATCAAGCATACTTCTCAATAAAGAAAAACTCAAAACATCCTTATGGGAACATGCAAAAAAAGCACTGTGGAAGAAAGTAATTTGACCAACCATCTGAGGAAGATTTTTATTATATAGCATTACACAATTGATATTATTCTTACAAAGCTATAAAAGATAATTTATCCTTCTGCCTTGCATCCATAGCATTTCACCAGCTAAACATGCCACACATTGCATTCAAAAGCGGTAGTCAGGTTGTGGCAAAGAACAGTTGTGCAATGGTAACCTTGACCTAGCTTTGTGGCAGCAATGATATTGTTGATGCAGTCTCTTACATGAGACACTTAAGCCTCTGAGTAAGTCAGTGCAAACTTCAAACAGCTGTTTTCTTTCAATGGAATGTGTGAAATAGGCAAATGCCATTTAAAGGGATGACATTCTAAATAAGGTCATTCTTTATTAGAAAGACAAGTTTCATGTCTTCACTGATACAATTGATTTAATTCTCTATGTGTAGCTGGCTGTACTTTGGTGGGAAGTGCATACTCTTATAATGCAGTTATGAACTATAACCAAGTAAAAAAAAAAAAAAAAAACAACTTAAAGGTAAATAAGCATCAAGGTAATGACTTATCTTTTGACCTGCCTATTGTTCTGGAAAATCAGCTGTCATGAAAAGTAAAAACAGAGCAGTGACATGGAACAAGGACCTTTCCTCTTCCCATCAGCGCTGGTCAGTAAATGCTTTTAGAAATGACCCTGCAGTGATTAAATCCAGTCAGCAGCTGGTTATGAGCCATGCTCGCCAGGGCTCAGCTGTGGGATGAGGGGATTGTCTGCTCAGTGAGTTTGCAGATGACACCAAATTGGATGGGAGTGTTTTATCTGCTCTGCAGAGGAAACTGGACAGGTTAGATTGATGGGCTGAGGTCAACTGTATGAAGCTTCACAAGGCCAAGTGCTGGGTTCTGCACATGGATGACAAACCTCATGAGAAGCAGCTCTCCAAGGGGTAGTGGTGACAGACTACTCTACCATTAACCTCCATCACCAGCATTTTCCCAGAAGCCATCAGGGAGCTGGTGTGAATACAGGTCTGTACATTTCAACACATTGCTCTACTACTTGTTATACATGTAAGGCATAACAAAATTTCACTGAATAACTCTGCTCTCACTTTGCAGCTTCTTCAGTCACATTCCCTCCAAATACAAAGACTTCCTTTTTCCATTCACCTCTTATTTCTTTCTCTTTTCTTAGGCCTCTCACAAACCTTCCTTAATATTTTCCTTCTGCAGTGCTTCTTCCATATTTTATCACCTCCATGACAACTTTTCCTAGTTGTGGCAGGCAAAAAAAGAGTCTGCTACTTTCTTCAATATGCATTTGGTTCTTAGTTACATTGTTATTTAATATTTATACTTAGCACAGAAACTGACTTGACTGCTGCCAACACCCTTCTGATAATTCTTGAGGTCAAGGGCTTGCTAACAGTGATAATATAAAATTTATCACAACTCAAAAGAAACATATTTATAAGTGGAAGACCTGTTAAGATCACCAGGAAGGTTCTGCTGTAAAGTCACTCAGTGAAGTCTGAGCAGAAGACTGCCAAAACCCAGTAACTAGTCTCTTGATAAACTGTTGAATTAGAGAGGACTCATTAATTTTGCATCAAAAGCCTAGATCCAATACAACATGTGTGGCAGCAAGTTTTCTAGAGGATGGAGTGAAAAGATTCAGTTCCCTGTTTTTTTTTAGTAGTTACTCTTCAGTGTGACCTAAAGAAAAACAACACTTGAAATATCACAAGTAGATCTTTGCAGAGGCAGTGCTGCTATAAAAGGGGGGGGGGCAGGTAACTGCTAAACCACTACATAAGGTATTGATCAAATAACACACTAAAAGCAGTTGGCTTGCTGTCTTCAAGTTAGTACCTTAGAGTTCTACTTAGTTAAGATTTATGTTAAAAATTTAAGCTGCAATCAACACCTCAAAACAAATTGTAACTGAGTGAAACCTGTTCACAGAAAATGAATCATATTTCTTTTTTCCAAATCACAGCAAAAACAACATTGATCTTAGGAACTGCACAACAGGAGAATTAAGTTCAGTAGAACAAAGCAAGCAAATACACACTGTGTCACTTACTGAAAGAGGATCACTAACACTACAGGGTAAGTGCTTTCTCCTAACAAAACATGTAGAAGGTAAGGGGCATCCCTGAACAATGCACAAATAAACCACAGCAGCAATCTAAGAAAGCAGTGAGCTCTCATGCCTTACTGAAGCAGGGGTGACACTTTTTCCATGATCCAGAATTAGGCTTCTGACCATGGAACTACAAATCACCAGTAACAGTTTCCACTACTTCCAAAGTCGCCTAGCTGAAAATCTGTCTGACCTGCACTCTGTAAAGGATGCACTTCCAGTGCATCATTATTCCTGTTCTCTGCACACTGACAAAAACAACCCCAGGTAATCTGCAGGAGGTACACATGCCCAATATGCACTGAGCACACTTCAGCATTCACTGACAACATCACTTTCATGGCAAAGGCAGCAGGTACCTAAATGAGGTCAGCAAAAGCTTACAAAATGAAGGGCATTTCACCATCAATAAACAGTAAAGAATCAAGATCCTGCTTCAGAGGTTCCTGTTTAGAATAGAGTACTTCAGCTACAGCTAGTGTTATGTAACTCAAATATGTGAACTTCGGATTTATTTAACAATGCACCCACCTACTCTTTAATCACAATGACTAAGTGAAAGGTTTGTCTCATTATTTTTTGAAGTGGCCAATGGCAACATGAGGCAACACTACAGTACAAGGTTAATTTGAAGTTCTAAAGAGTGTTTAAGTCTTGGAACAAGAAAATACGATTTACCTGTAGCTTCATACATTGTCAGCAGGTAGTAATTTAACTAAAACTTTACTTACTACTTCATTGTCAGCCAAACCATAAATCAGTAATTTAGGGGAAGGGGGTAAAAAAGCAGCAGTATTTGCATAAAGACTTGCACAGTGAGCTGTCCATTTCTCATTTGCTGGTAAGCAGGAAAACAAAATCCTCTGGTATTCACAGGATTTCTATGAAAGCTAGTTTCCATGGAGAGACACCTGACTTTATTTTAAGCAATAAACAAGCCATTTATGGATTTCAACTTGTACGTGCTGAAATGACCTTGCGGGGTGAGAGAGGACAAACCTTATATAAAACACAAATTAGCAAGTCAAATGCATTAGGACAGGATGATATAGTTGTCCTAATGGCATTAAGGCTAAAATTAAAATCATTCATGTTTCATTCTAGCTGTTGTAATCCCAGTAGAGGAAAATGCCTTAAACTGCTTCAGTGCTTATACTTCTGTGTCTGCCTGGTGCTTTGTTTGTTACTGTCCCCCTAGGACATCCGCAACAGGTGAAAAATAGAAAATAATTAAATGACCATTCTTCATAAATATCTAATAGTTTTGATAAAACCTATTTCCCTGCAGTATCTAAACAAATATTCCTAGAGTATCCCTTATTTCATATTGCAGAGATCTACCAAAAGGATTTTAGAGAATTCGTTATTAGATGTTGTGGATTTTTTTTAAGAAAATGAGAATATGCTTTTCAAGTATAAATTCTCCCTATTTCAAGACGCTTAAATTGAGCTCCTAGTTATTTACTGATGTCATGAGAAAGATGATGGGTATGTTACAGGTGTAGAATTTTTTTCCCTAAATTATGTATTTTCTTATGGTTTAGAAAGTCAGGGTTTCTTCACAATCTTGAAAACTTTCTATCTGTTTTCAAACTTTTGATATCAGAACAAACTGGTAATTGCTCTTCTAACTCAACAAACCTGCAAAAGCAATGCATATGAATACACATAGATGAAGCAACAAGTTCAAACTATGAACACCCACTCAAAAGAATGAAAAAGCTCTAATGCTCAGCTCAGCTGTAGAGTGTGGGTGTTAAATATATATATATATGAGTCCATGTTAAACTTAGATATTAACAGTTATTCTACAGATATACTAACCAGTTCAGTGTGAATGAGCCCATACATAACATATACCTAAGAAGTACACATTATAAAAAAGCTTATTCTGCTTCCTGATTGACAAATTATAGCACAAAAAATTAAAGCAATTCCTGCATGTGCAGTTGAAGTGCTCTTCAGTCTTCTACAATAGCTTTTATTCAGAAACACTTTACTTTCAGAATAATTACATTTATATCACAGTGTCTTGCACCAAGTAAGCTCTGACTACTTACAACCTAAGGTATGTAAGAGGCAAAGTATTTATCAGAAAGCATACAGGTCAGTGATGCTTTAAGGATCAGCTCTTCAGACTGCGGCCTATTGTCCTACTTACCCCTTGACACCACCTCCTCAGGTTAATAATAGCTAATACCATGGACTTACAAACTAATTCTTACAGACTTCTGTAAAATAAGCAGGTATCAACCTCATTTTACAGACAAGAAAACATGAAGTGCTAAACTCTAACAGCTTGTGTGTCTTGTGCAATCCCACTACTACTGTATTGACACCCAATATTAATTTAGATAAAAATACACACAGCGTTTTTAGCATATAGCTTTATATCCTGAATTACAGAGTTCACACAATAGACTTGTTTCAAGACAGAGAGCAAGACTGTACTGTAATGGATGAGTCCTTAGTTCATACTACTATGCTTAACTCACCTTGCTATGCACGTAACCTCAATCCAACTGAGTCTATTATCAGTAAGTTTGCAGATGACACCAAGTTGGGAGCAAGTGTCCATCTGTTAGAGGGTAGGAGGGCAGAGGGACCTGGACAGGCTGGACAGATGGGTACAGTCCAATGCCATGAGTTTTAACAGGCCAAGTGCTGCATTCTGCACTTTGATCACAACAGGCTGGGGACAGAGTGGCTGGAGAGCAGCCAGGCAGAGAGGGACCTGGGGGTCCTGACTGACAGCCAACTGAACATGAGCCAGCAGTGTGCCCAGGTAGCCAAGAAGGCCAATGGCATCCTGGACTATCAGGAATAGTGTGACCAGGAGGACCAGAGAAGTCATTCTGCCCCTGTACTCAGTGCTGGTTAGGCTATACCTTGAGTACTGTGTCAGTTCTGGGCCCCTCAATTTAAGAGAGATGTTGAGGTACTTGAATGTGTCCAGAGAAGGACAATGAGCCTGGTGAGGGGGCTGGAGCACAGCTCTACAAGGAGCGGCTGAGGGAGCTGCGGCTGTTCAGCCTGGAGATGAGGTCTCGGGGAGACCTCATTACTCTCTGCAACTACCTGAAAGGAGGTTGTAGCCAGGTGGGGGTTGGTCTCTTCTCCCAGGCACCAAGTGACAGAACAATAGGACACAGTCTCAAACTGCGCCAGGGCAGGTTTAGGCTGGACATTAGGAAGAAATTCTACACAGAAAGAGTAGAACGGGCTGCCTGGGGAGGTGGTGGAGTCACCATCCCTGGAGGTGCTGGATGAGGCACCTAGTGCCATGGTTTAGTTAATTAGAAGGGTTAGGTGATAGGTTTGAACCAATGATACTAGAGGTCTTTTCCAACCTGGTTAATTCTGTGATTCTGTGAATCCCTGACATTGGACCAAGCAAAATAGCATCAGAAATTTTTCCAACTTTTAAATCCTAGCTTTCTAACACAGAGCTTTCCAAATTAATATTCCAATTTATTAATTTACAAATTAATTTTTGACAGCATTTCCTTCCATTGACATACTGAATTATCTTTTTTTGTGTTCATATTGCTCAAGAACACAGCAGAAGAGACAGCTCTGACATTTACTATTATAGGTTTTGAATATTGCTCAGAGTTTTCTGAAAGAACTTCAAGCTTTAAAGTGGAAACAGCATTGACTCACAAAAGAACTACACGCAAAAGTCCATGTAACACCATGAAACAAATGAAGAACTGTATTTCTACTTGAAAAAATCAGTCACACCTGTATTTTTTTTCCATGCAGGTGGTGAAAATAAAGGCAAAAGAGGAAGGTCTGTAAAATATAAATTCTACAGACCTCCAGTACCTTGTGAACACCTAAGTTCTTGGCCACACTGGAATTTAAGTATTGTGGCTATCTGACTCCACAGTGCCAGAACAGTTCTTGTAGAGATACATCACAATTACAGCAGCTACATGACATCAGCCGTAGCATTGTAATGAAGTGATGCAAGCCTCTAAAACATCCATTTCTTTATCTACAAGAGGATTCCATGTCATATATTCAGCATTTATATATATTTCAAATGAGCATGCCACCCAAATAGCAAGTGATTTTTGTGAACAGAAGTAAACACCACTTGCAAGAACAATTTAGCTGTTCACAGCTGCCAAAACAGTATGCCAGATAAACTCTAGAATTGGTATGCACAATTCAGGAATAACTAATAAGTAATCACCAAGATCAGTAATTTAAATTACACAGTCCAGGAGAACCTAGACTGTTACATGACCAAGGCTGGTTTTAGTACTCCAAACTCTAAAGCCACAGTGCTTCAGTAAAAGACAGTGGGATGGTTTCTGCCTCTCAGGGAGAGCGCTGCAGGGAAGTGCTCTGTCTCACTGAGCACCACGTCATTTTGAACTAAGCATCAGATACTGCCATTTGGAAACAAGCAACACTGATGAATCAAAAGAGTTCCAGTCTTATCCATCTACCCTGCACCTTCTCTGCTTTCAATATGGCCTGCAGTTTCTAGAGATACTGTTCTCTATGCAAACTGTGGGCTCCTTACAACTGAGACAGTGTGAGCATGCAAACTACACCCTAACCTGGCAGCTTGCAGACATCTGGGCTCCGCTGCATCTGACTGCAGGCAAGGCAATGCCAATACAGCCACACAACTTGCAGGCTATGAAAACTGCACATTTTATTGTGCACCTCCCTTTGCTTTCATAAAGGGCTCAACTCTTGTTTAATAAAAGCAAACTAAAGGAGACTATATAGAATCATAGAATGGTCTAGGTTGGAAGAGACCTCAAAGATCATCCAGTTCCAACCCCCGGCCACAGGAAGGGACAATATCCATGTGCTTTATTTGTCCTTGCCAACTAGCAGAACCTGCTTCTCTCCGGTTCTCAAGCATAATCTTCACTTTGCTCCCTGCTACTGTTACCATGTAGATTTCTGCCATTGTGTCTGAAACCAGTTATTTTCCACAGGCTGAAGAGAGGCTGCTACCTGGTAAAGCTGTGTGGTGGCTTAGCATTTCCTGCCCCCCCCACCTTTTGAAATGACCCAGGCTAGGACTCAGATGGCTGGAAGTTAAGGAATGACACTTTATATTTACAGCAATGCACAATATACAAACAGATATTCACAATGTATAACAGATATTTACAGATATATACAGTAAAAAAGGTAATACAGAAACACCTCAGCCCTCCCAGAGATGAAAATCCCTAAAAGGGGTTTCTAACCACCCCTACCACCTTCACCACCTTTCCCCAATCTTATCTCACCATCTGTTTCATGCAGTAGATAGGTGAAGGTAGATCAGCTTGGCGGGAGGCAGGGGGTTAGCAGTAGGGAAAGAAGTTAGTGGAAATATTCAGAATCAGATACAAAAGGCAGGGAGAAAGGAACCATGCAAGGAGCCAGCCACAGCCCAGAGAAGTCTGAAACTGTCTGACTTACCTATACTTGGGTTACAACTCTTAAAACAATTCTTTTGTCTTTCTCAGTAAAGCTGTGAGGGAAGTAGCACCATCAGTGCTTTCCTTTCTCAGCCTATAGCCTAATTTCTCATTCAAATCCTCCAACTAGTTGAAACCACCACAAGCTGACTTGAGTAACAGCATATATAAACCATCAACTTTCAGATGCAGTAACCAAGTGCTATAACATATCTCTAGCAATCTCTTGTTCCAAGCTCTAGTCACCAAAGAATATTTGTACAATCAGTGACTGCACAGTAACTTCCAGCTAAAAAGCACTCCAAACACAATATATAGCATGGAGACTATGAGATTTCCCACTACAATGATGAACTATGTTATCTGTGAGATATTAAACTATTCAGAATAGCATAACTTAAAATTTGGCTTCCATCAGGAGTAAGTATAGCTTTAGGAAATGCAAGGGCATAATTTTTTTTATCTCAATCAGTTTTAAAAACAGTTATATACATTAACAGCTTGCAATATGAACATGATTATGTAGCAAGGGCATAATATAGGGGAAAAATATTTTAACTCCATTTTAATTTAACTGCAACATCTTCTCTAAATGCTTCAAATTAATTCTATTTTAAGACACACAATCTACCACACTGCTTCATAACCAGACTCTTGTTCTAGTGCAAAACTTGTTCTTTGAGTACCATGTGTTTTTAACAGATTTTTTCTCTTTGTTCTTCTTTTCTAACATAAGAGATTCTAGTCTTCCCAAATGTTATTACCAGCATGTAACACAGTACAAAACTAATTACTGCACCCCTTGAAACAATACAGTAACAGATCATACTGAAACTCTGCAAGGTTCTGGGGATCCTGGGAAATTAAACTGATATAACTGCTGTGAATGCTTAGGTCCAGCTACATCACAAGCAAATTTGCCAAAAATTTACACAAAATGCTTCATCAGCAGAGATTACTCCAAGATATAAATCTGAGACATACTGTTCATCACTTCAGTACTCTCTGTGCACTCAAGCATGGGCTTGCACTGATCTAATTTGAAGCAATATTCATGCCTATGATGAACATTTCACCCAGACTTGGGGTGGAGGGGAACGATTCGCACTTTTTATTTTTATTAAGTACAGAAACATCTGAAAGCAATAACTCAGAACAAGATTAGCTCCTATTTTACCAGACTACTTACTTCCACCATTAATAATCCTGCCCAATTCAAATTTCAAAATACCCAAAGTAATTAAACTATGTTGTGCTTGCCAATTCAGAGAGGCTGTTGGGAGTAATATGCATGTTAACTAGGAACATTTGCTGCCAGACTATATGAATTCTACTTCTCATTACTCAGTCTTTATTATTGTTGAGTTGTTCTTCAGTTTTGGGAAAAAAAAAAAAACAAACCAAAACTCTCTCTCCCCCCAACAGAGATTAATCTCTGAGAATACTTACTCTGAGCTTTAATACCCATTTGTCTTAGTGATGAGATCAATCCTTCCATAATCACCAATTATTAAATAGCTTCTTGCTATCAGGGAACAAATAAAGATGTAGGACATCAAAATTTGAATTGCTTAGCAACAACTCTAATAGCATGTTTTGGCAAGTGGTTGGAGCCTTTTCTAGTGTAAAGAGTGCCTAGAGCACAAGGACTGTGCAGAGATGAGAATCCGCTCTATCTTTCTTGGTGGCTAGCTCTGCTCTTCCTACTATCACAGGAGTTTCTGTACAAGATCTTAATTTCTACTCACGGAAAAGTTAAATGATGTGTACAATATATTGTGAATTCTTACTCACTTGACATTAAGTCTGGCAAAGTACAAAGTGAAGAAAGATGACAGACAGTTTTACTCATGACAGATGTACCACAATAGAGCAAACCTGGGCTGAAATGTACCAAGGTGAGATTGTAAGAGGCTTTCCTCTCTTGAAATCAGCAAATATCTTGACCCAAGCCTATTTTCATCTATTTATTTTACTATTAAAAAATCTGGACTGTGAAAAAGGACTGTTCAGACCTTAAAACACATGAGAGGACCCAGTGCCTCCTCACCCCATACAATGGAGGTCTGCAGTGGATACAGTTGGAGTCTCTTTAAAGTTCTCTCTTATGGACTTTGTTACTAAATCTACTGGCAAGAAGCAACCCCTCACATTTTAATAAAGATTATTTGTTATTTTTCTCATTAAAACACCTTAACTTTCTGGCATTTCAGAAAACTTAGAAATAATTTCAAATAATTCCAATTCATTATCAAAGAGGTATGAAAAGTTTACAGATACAAATACTATTCCTCAGGCAACTGCCTTTCAGTTTTGAAGGTTGATAACCCAGAATTTTATCTGAAAGGCTGGTGTGTTATTTGAGATAGTAAATTGTGGCACAGTCCAGTAAACTTTGAGTTCTCAAAATGCTTATGTAGCTTTCTGATTTGTCACCTTATTTAGTGATTTACCCTGTCTATTTTACTTCTAGGTATATGCATACCAACACATAGTTATACACATGCTGCTTCTTTCCGCTGGAGAATCAGTACTACTTACATACATATTAATTCAAAGAATTAAATCAACACAACTTAATCACAAACCAGGCTGAAAAATACAACCCTCATTCTCTTCTATTAGAATTCCATTGTTCTCAACAAGGTACAGCAGTCATATCTTGCAAAAAGAAAATTTAAACATTACCTTTCAAAAGCTGATTCAGGTCCATAGCATCATGCAAGACTTTTCGACTGTATCTGTGATCTAAATCAGAATCTAATGAAAAAAAAAAAAAAACAAAACAGATGTAAGATTGGATTTTCTAGCCCCACAGCTTTTTCAAATTCTGTGTTGCACTTAAACTCCTTAAAATTACCATATAATTCTTGGTTCACATTTTCCTGTCTTTTTACTTTTAGTTTCTTATCATTTGATGCTGCAAGTTCAAAAGACTGGATAGGACTGATGTCTGGAGTTGACAGAGGTGTTACATCAGTCACAGTGTCTTCAGATTCCTCCAGGTAGTCACCAAGCTTTGGCTTTCTCTCTGCCATTTTCATGGCTGACTTGAATTTTTGTTTTGGAGACAGAAGAGCATTCCTACAAGCATTCTTTGCGGAAGAATGAGATGAATCTGATAAAGAGCTATCAGAATCTGTATCAGAACAATCTGTATCTGAGCTTGAGGATGATGAGGAGGAGGAGGATGAGGAAGAGGATGAAGAGGAGGAGGAGCTTATATTAGAATATTTTTTGCTAGCCTTTTTTATGTTGTTTGATTGCTTAGCTGACTTTGGTCTAGATTTCTGTTTCTTGCCATCATCACTGCTATCTTCTTCATCTGTATAATAATCTTCTTCACCTTCTTTAACTATTTTGGGGATTCCAGCAGGAACATTGTCCTGTGTTCTCATACTTGCTGCAGATGTCGCTCCAGATGTACCTGCATTCTCCACAACTGGAGAAAGTGACAAAGATGTATCTCCAGGATGATCCGTGCTACTTTCAAGGGACTGATCCTTCTGCAAAGTTGTCTGCTTTTCTTCGCTTTCTTCGTCATGACAACTATCCTTTGAATTAGCAACCGAATCAGAGTCTGCAGGAACTGCCTTTGTGCTTTCTTTCTCTACACATTCAACATTTTCTTCAGCTTTCTTTTTCTCTTCCTCAAAATCACTGTCAAAGAATGCATGATCCACTTCACCGTCTGATACATCTTCAAACCGGTCCATACTGAAATATGACGTGTCACCTGCAACCATCAGAAAAGGTTTCCAAAGGTTAACACAAAAAAATCCAAGTACACCTTTAGTATAATAGTTTTGCTCTTTACTCTTCTAGCCTTCACAATAGTGCTGCAATTAACTATGCTATGTTGCTAGCCACAACACTGTACTGAGTTCTGTAAAGCAACGTAGTTCTACCTTATTGAACACCACTTGTATATTAGCCTGAAAAGCTGTATTTACAAAACCTGCCACTATTTCAAAACTTTTACTCCTTAGGAAATTAGTCAAATACTGCTAGCAGCTACAGAGTCTAATCCATTAAAAGCAAGCAACCCAAGTCCCTTTAAGCCAGTAATGAGCTATCAGTAGTTTGGATTTTGTATTGAAAATTTTGCGTATGGTGGTTATCATCTTGGCTGCCAGAGTCATTCAAACTTCAGACTTTGAGCCCTTGAAGTAGGAACAATTTCAATACACATTAAAAGACTTACAGCTTTATAGGTTAAATTATAATAGATGTAGGGTGTTTTAGTTTGGATCAGCAAAGCTAGCCCAAATACACACAGTGTGGATATCAAGTCATGGGTGCTAATCATTAGGCTCTACAAATCTGATCCTATTGTGTCATTCTTAATATGGAAATACATGGTGTTAGATCATGTGCATGTGGCAGGGAAGATAAAAGTTTCCAGTCCTTAGTACAGGATAGAGAGTTAAAAATAAGTAAATGAAACAAAAACTAGCAAAAACCACGCCATAACCAAACAAAACTAGCCAGTATCAAAGACTACTGTTCCCATTACCCAGCAATACTTTCCTTCTACTATATACAACAGATTTTACGTAAAACTTTTCTACACTGCATTCATTAAATATGTAAAATGCTTTAGAGACAAGGAAATCAAAGCCAAAGATGGTGGAAGGAACTACACAAGGCAGGACAATCAGAATATTAAACCATGTACAGTTTGTTGCCATGGCAAACTAGAGGTGAAAAAGGAATTCCTAAACTTGCTTTGAAACGGCAAGACTATTCCCAAGAAAGCTTCTAGCTAAAATGACTGAAAAATACAGACTTTCTAAAAGTCTATCACTCAGTTACCTTTCCACTTCTCAAATAACACTCAGTTGAAGAAGAATTTGAAGTATGCACCCCAAACACAAAAAGCACAACATAGATTTCAAAAGCAGGTGTGGGATCTCCTGTGAGTTTAAGATTCACAAAGCCAAAGAACTGTAAAGACACTTAGTAAGGTTAGATGTTGGATAAAGCTGAAAATGCTATTATACAACAGAAGCAGAGGTCAACTCTGGTGCCACAAAGAGAAAGTCTTTAAAGCATCAAGCTCCTCCAAGAGCAAAAGAACAAAGGAGTAAACCACCTGGAAACTCTCAGTTTGAAATGCTGCACAGAATTTGGAAATTTTTCATATTCATGTCACTTCTTGCGATCCCTGCTTTCAGACAGCTTGCAGAGTCTGCAATGCCCAACTGTCCTACAGCAGCTTCCTAAAAAAACAATAATACACCTTAATACACCTAAACATGCAAAACATAAAAAAAAAAAAACAAACCAGAATTGTAACACATTGTTTACATTTAATTTTTCTACTTCATATGACCTAAACTAGAAAGGAACCAAGAAGAACATTTGGGCATTATCTGTAGACTATATATTGTGAATTATTTATTTAGCAAGTGAAACTTGTGCAAAATCGACTTGTGAAGAAAATTAATATAGGAAGTACAGTGTTGAAATTAAAACAAAAACCTTCCTTCTCCATGATGCAACATTTTTACTGCTTTAAGGCACTAGAACCTCACCAGTATCAGGAATAGTGTGACCAGGAGGACCAGAGAAGTCATTCTGCCCCTGTACTCAGTGCTGGTTAGGCTACACCTTGAGTATTGTGTCCAGTTCTGGGCCTCTCAATTTAAGAAAGATATTGAGGTACTTGAATGTGTCCAGAGAAGGACAACAAGCCTGGTGAGGGGGCTGGAGCACAGCCCTATGAGTCACAGTTGAGGGAGCAGGGGTTGTTCAGCCTGCAGAAGAGAAGGCTCAGGGGAGACCTTATTGCTCTCTGCAACTACCTGAAAGGAGGTTGTAGCCAGGTGGGGGTTGGTCTCTTCTCCCAGGCACCCAGTGACAGAACAATAGGACACAGTCTCAAACTGCGCCAGGGCAGGTTTAAGCTGGACATTAGGAAGAAATTCTTCATAGAAAGATTGGCCATTGGAATGGGCTGCCTGGGGAGGTGGCAGAGTCACCATCCCTGGAGGTGTTTAAAAGGAGGCTGGATGAGACACCTAGTGCCATGGTTTAGTTAGAAGGGTTAGGTGACAGGTTGGACTTGATGATCCTAGAGGTCCCTTCCAACCTGGTTAGTTGTGTGATTCAGTCTGTAGCTTCTGACAGATTATGACTGATCAATAAAAGCAAACGTCATTATTTCACTTGTCTCAAACAGATGTGATATACTGTTAGCAGTGTTGTATATGTAAGATTATAAGTGAACTAGGCAAACACCAGATTTGCAGGTGGATACAGACCAAGTAGCACCATTTGAAAGAAAGTGTGGTTGATTGTAATAAACACATTTCCATTTTACATAATGCTACTTCCCTGAAGGAGATGACCTCCCTCATGGGCTATAATACAACACATGGTCATGCCACGGCTTCTCAGATGTTTCTCTTCTGAACAAAATCTTTCAAGTGAGGACAGTTTAACTCAAGACACTGGAAAAAGGCACAGCATAGAGGTGGCAAAAGACAATGAGAAGCCTGTCTATCCGGGTCCACTGTTAGCACCAGCCAAAGAGCACACATGTTCCCACTCTGTATGACCCAGGAAGAGCCTACCTGCAGCAGGTTCTTTTTGATGGAGATTGCACCATAACTGATTCACGGATAACAACTACTGTTACCAGGAAAAATGCAGTTTTTCAGTCTGACTCTGCACAAGCAGCAGCAGTTGTAACACCAGTCATTTAATTGTCAAATGCTCCTTCCACTTTCCTGGCACAACCTCTTAATTAATTTAGCCTTATTCTTAACAGAAAATAGACAAGCTGTGTGGGTCAATTTCTCTCACTGACACATAATCATTCACAAACTAAACATTAAATAATTTTGTAGCTTTCACTAACAACAACCAGGAGGAAACAGATGCAGTGTTCTTGATCCCTACTCCCCTAATGCATCTAGAATGTCTTCAAGGAAGCTGGAATTTGTCAAGAAGCAGCAATTTTGCCGATAAACAGTGTCTGAGTTTATAACACACACCCCCATACCCCTTTACTGCACAAAGGACAGAGTGTGATTTGAGTTCTGTGAGAAGTACAAAATTCTACTACGTTATCAAACACAGAATCAGTAAGTGAGATGCTGAAATCCCAAGAAAACTGCAATTAGACTCAAACACTTCCATTTCACTGCTAATTCTAATGACCACCATATTTATTTATAGAAACTATATGCTTTCTGTGGCTTTCTACCATGTGGCTTTCTACCATGAAATACTTTGGTAGGAATATGACCCAAATTCGCAGGTTTGCCATTAATTGTCAGATTATTTTTTTTTACTGCAATATTTCCTCTCCCCATATAAACCTCTACCTCTCCTATTTCTTGTAACTGTTAATACCCATCCATCACCCCTGCCAAGCACACTTACTTGATTTTGTCTGTTCCTCACTGCAGTTCCTCTTAGTCTACACCACTTTTTAATCCCTGTAAAAACCAAATGTGACCTATCTCACATAAAAAAAGTAGTGGCCAAGCAGCCAAAGACAACATGCAGCCTGGCTGTCAGGACAATAGGAACTCACACTTTTTCATTGTTAGGTTGACACACTGAGCATTTGACAACCTAGCAAGATCACATCAATGCTCTCACGAGTCAGCCACTGCAAGAGCAAAGATCACTCAGCTCCTGCACAGGTCAACCACTGCCCAGAGGACAAGCACCATTCTGACATCCTCCTCCATGTTTAACAAAGATCATATTTACCCTAAATGTGTCAAGTGCTTTTTGCCCTGCCAACTACTGTGGCATCTGAATATCTTTTAAAATAAATGTCTATTAACAGGTCTTTAGGCATGGCTGCTGTGGTGGTTTAGCAGTTAGCTGCACCACCCCCCACTGCCCCACACACTTTGAAATAACCCAGGCTAGGACTCAGTCAGCTGGAAGTTAAGGAATGAAGCTTTATATTTACAGCTTTACACAATATACAAGCAGGTATTTACAATGTATAACAGATATTTACAGATATATACAGTGAAAAGGTAATACAGAAACACCACACCCCTCCCAGAGATCAAAATCTCTAAGAGGGGTCTCTAACCACCCCTACTACCTTCCCTCCTTCCCCAGTCTTATCTCACCATCTGTTTCATGCAGCAGATAGGCAGAGGTAGATGAACCAGGAAGGTTAGCAGCAGGAAAGAAGTTACTGGATTATTCAGATTCAGCTACAAAAGGCAGGGAGAAAGAGCCATGCAAGGAGCCAGCCACAGCCCAAAGCGGTTTGAAGCAGTCTGACTTATCTATATTTGGGTTACAACTCTTAAAACATTTTTTTTTCTTTCTCAATAAAGCCATGAGTGAAGCAGCACCATCAGTGCTTTCCTCTCTCAGCCTATAGCCTAATTTTTCATTGAAATCCTCCAATTAGTTCAAACCAGCACAGCTGCAACATAAAGTACCTTAAACAGAAATAGTAGATAAGTGATAGAGTGAGGATACAGATCTAGATGTGGTTTTGTGTTTGAACACTTACTGTCTTTTGATAATGTTTTCTGAATGTTAGAAACTAACAATTATGAAGTACATTAAGCATTTAGTGAAAGATTCAGGCATTTTAACCTGAGCTAAACCTTAAAATCTTTCACTTTTTTTGAAATTAAGACTTTCTGAAATGCAAGTATTAGAGAGCACTGAAATATATAATTAAAAAAAAAAATGTACAAGCAGCGATCAGTATTTCTTTCTTTTAAGTATTTCACTTTTATAATCAAGGAAGAGGATGGTCCTAGCACACAATTTGTATGCTTTACATCCTCTGAAGGCTTTAAGTGCTTTCAGGATGTCTTGGGATTCCAGGGTTTTTTTTAGAAGTGGAAAATTAACTCCTTAAGCATGCTTTGGGCTGGATCAGAATTTTCTAATGTCACCATATGCACTCCGTGCATTGCCACAAAGGTCATAATACAGCACAACTACAGTACCCTCAAGATGAGTCAACAATGTCTCCTGCAACAAAAAAGAACACAAATAATCTTAGGGTGTATTAACATACATATATAAAGTATCAGAAGAAAGACTGTTGTTGTATTTGGCTCCACTGAGGACCTTTCTGATTTAGGGCTATTAATTTTGCTTTGTCAGTATAAATGATACAAAAAGAAATAACCAAGCAGGCGACCTTCTCCCAGCCCATACAGTTAGTGCCTCCACAGATGGCATCTCTACTTTCAGCTGAAAACGTGTGGTTCTGAGGGTGGGTCCCTCTTCTAAAGAAAGCAGAAACAAGCGCTTGAGAGCTAAGAGGCTGGAAAGTTAAAGAGTTTTAATTAAGAGATTTATACCACCAATGACAGATGTTCTTTAGGGTACTCCAAAATCCTCTGACTTTACTCACTGACCTTCTGTTAGAGACCCTGCCCCCTTAAACCTGCTCACTAGCAAATCACCTCTTTGCATGGTGAGCTTGGGAGAGTGTGAAAATGCCATCTGACTAACATGTTTAAAAACCACAATCATTAAAAGAAGTTACAGTGTAAATATACACTGACTCAAAACCCATCCCCTTCTTTCTCCTTCCCTTCCTCATTTTGTGCTGAGGCACTAAAAAAAGACACATAAGAAAGCATCTGGGAGAGCACTAAAAATTAAGACAATTAGGAAAGTCCAACTTTTAAAGATTTGTTTACTTTAAAAGAGGGGAAATACTGAGAAACCTAAGTTCTAAAAACATTAAAACATACCCAAAATTTGTTTTACTCTCAGATACAATCAACAGTAGTAAAGATTAACTACTGCAGCTGCTTCCAGACATGTGACAAACCATACATAGCCAGCTCTACTTACCTCCTCTTTAATTAAACCTTTCATTTTTGCTACTAAGAAACAACAAGCATACAGATGAAGAAATACGCCTCTCAGAAAACTATTTCCCTGGAGGGGAATCCCTTGATAAATGAAATCAACAGTCTATTTAGGAAATACTCTAATTTTCCAAGTTCAGAACACAACACCTGGTACAGCTGTTCAGCACACCACATGCCCTCCAAACTCTGGCATTTTTTCATACAGTGCCTGCTTCTAGAAGTGAAAACATTTGATGTTTGTACCATATATTTGATGTTAGTACCATATACTGGTACGCAGAAAGGCTTTTATTTATACTTGCTCCTATAGAAACCAAGGTCACTATTAAATCTTGTATACCACACTAGGGTTCTGCAAAGCAAGAGGTTGCACCTGTGGGGAGGAGTTGACAGGATAGGTGACCCAAAAAAGACCAACAAGGGATTCCATTCTATACATACTATATTCAATATAAAGCTCAGAGATCACAAGGGTCAAGCCCCTTCTTCATCAGCCAGCATCTGAGAAGGATTCTGTGTGTTCTTTTGCTTTTGATCCAAATCTGTGCATTCCTAAATCCATCTCCTGAATCTGGTTCCTATACGGCATTGAGCCCAGCCTGAGGACCTTCCCAGTGTCTGCACCACAACAGTGACAAAACTGCCATCTAGGGGTTGGGTTCAATACTGATTTAGTACATATTTGTATATTTTTCATTGTTGTTGCTATTATTTTGATAAAATTTTAGTTTTCTAATCCATAAGCGCCTCTTTCCAATTCTCTTTTACTTCCCCTTTGAGAAGGAGAGGGGTTAATAAAGAACACCTACCATTCACCTAGTGGCCAGATCCAGCCTTAACCCTGCTCAAGCTTCTGGGAGGATTTCCTTCAAGAGGCCCTCCACCTTTAGAAGTGTACCCACATCACAGTGTCCTGGGTCTACTACCATACACTATTTCTCACTACTTGGAAGAGTCTCGCCCCCTACTATCTCAGGGACCAGAAGGCAGCAAGATATTAGGGTGAAACAAGTCACTGGCAATGACCTTTGAGAAAGTGATCCATACACAGTTTTGCAATGAGGTAGATGTTGAATGGTTCCTGGCAAAATTATTTGTACAGAGGTAGGAAGAGCCCAGAAAAAGGACAGAGTCTACTGATGAGAACTGAGGGTGAAGAGCAAGGTAAAAGGAAGCTGACTTCTTTCACTCCTATTATATTGGTGCATATTTATGAAAACCATTTCTTCCTGATACCAAGATTTAAATATTGGGGTAGCAAGCATCCAGCGAGGCTAATCACCACTGAAAGCTTTACTTTCATCCAAGAGCTTTATATTGTGCCACTTAACCTTGGCATAGTCTAGGTTTGACTCTGCCTCAGTCCTGAGGTAGATGACAGGACCACAAAGGAAGCAACCATACTATTTCACAAACTACTGATGGAGCTCAGCAACAGACAAATCACAGCATACTCCAGACACAAAGCCATGCTTACCAAGTGGCACAACACATGAACTGTCTCCAACAACAGAACTGCTCATTGAACTGGACGTTTGTTCATACTTCTAGTGTTACATATTTAGCATGCTTAGTGACCTGACAGCACATATGGGCATGTCATCAGCAATCAGCATTTCCCTCCACGTCTTGCATGGATGTGCTTCCACAGAGATCAAAAGGATGGGAGTTTTGTGGCCACACCATTATCACAGTGTAGAAAATACACGTACAGAGATAGCAATCACATTCTCCAAAAAGACTGAAAATATGACGAAATTTATTTTCCGTTAATGTATTTCTAGGCATGAAGAACAAGCACTGTCAGTAGAGATGAGCAAAGTAAGTATAGAAATTCAGTCACTACATCAGTATATAGAGAACAGCTTTAACAAATGTCACCAAAGAACAGTCCAAGTATATTTGGGTTTCCTCAGAATGTGTGTAGGAAGCAAATGAGGTAAAGGCCTCTTTAGATCCTTTCCTGCATTATATTTTTATGACTTGTTAATTTCTTCAGAATAACATCTCGCTTTGGGAAGGCAGATAAAAAGCTAAAAGACAGGGCTTTCTTTTAAATTCAACATAATATGGGTTTCCTGGAGTTCCAATGTTTATTATGGTGTTAAAAGGAAAGACTTCATGACAAATACCCATCACAGAACTGCAACTTAACAGCAGTTGAGATTGCTGGATGGAAATAACCTTATCCATGGACTGTAGCTTATGTTTCAGATCATCCCATGACTGGTTTTGTTTGAATACAAGACAAGGAAAGTAAAGAAGAAAAACTTTGAAGAGTAGCTCTGGTAGAAGCACTAAGCTCCAGGTATATTACTATGACCCCCCCAACTCCTGACTGGCCAGACTTTAAAATGATCTTGATGTTCCTATCAACTGTGCCACAGGAGATCATGTCATCTGTCCTGCAAATTTTGAAACACCCCTTAGAGAAGCACCTGTATACTGTGGGGTCAAGTTTCTAAAGGGATTGGCCAACTGCACTTCCAAAACCTCAAGAGGCTCTGCAGTTCTGATGGCTCTCTGAGCAGAAACAAGAGATTCTCTGAATGGCATTTTAAGCATGGACAAGTACAAAATCAAAACAAAAGTCCCTGTAGGTCATAAAAGTTTTAATTCTCAAGAAACAGACAAGAATGTCTACAAACTACTTGTTTTCTCTTCTCCTCTGATCTCCATTCCGTATCATTACAAGAATCTTCTAGGCTGAGAAAATGCAAAGTAAGAATATCCGCACTACAGAAAAAGCGAACAACAACCCAAAATGAGAGAGCCTGAAGCATTCCAGAAGCTGAACCTGAATTTTTGGAAACTGTACTTTACAATGCAAAGCATTTTGAAATACATTATGTTAAAGCAGCTTGTGCCAGGAGCCACATTAAACTACACTAAAAAAATGCCAATTTCCCTAGTATGCTGTGAAAACTCCAGAAAAGAAGGAACTTCATAAAGCTGACATATGTAGCTGTTTGTTGGGTCATCTCACTGAGCTGCTCTGGAATTAACTCTGTACTCCGCTCTGCCGCAGGTGCCGCACAAAGACAGCCAAGGAAGGCCTAGGATTTACACTTACCTCTTTTGTGATTTCCACACAAATCTACAGGAGGCCAAGGGATCTGATAGTTGGGTATTTTTCCAAACTACAACCCTAACTTAAGAACTGTTAGTGCAGAACCCAGACGGGTGCAGGGCAGGGGGAGTTACAATACCGCCGTCCCGAGGAAACTGCGGAGATGTGCCTAATGCAGTAATTAACATGATCGAGGCAAGCTGCTTATAACGATCACTTCAGTTGGCTTAATTCCCACGAATTACATCCAAACGGAACATTTCACTAAACTCTATTCGAGCACCACTTTGACACATCCCTCCTAGTCCAGCAACTCTAAAGACGGCGCACACACGGCGCAGTAACCCGTTCCAAAAGCTGGCAACTCCAATGCCAAGGAAAGACACTGCCTCAGAAGAAAATCCCCCATCTCTTTTCCAAACAAGCCCCCGAGGAGAAGAGCGGGGCATGAAACACGTCTCACGACAGCATGACTAAACCCTGGCAGCTCTGCACCAGCTGAAGCCCTCCAAATATAGCTGAAGCCCTCCCAACACGGTTGGTAGACACCTACATAGGTGTCGCCTAGGCAGGGACACAAGTAAAAAGACAACAAATCTGAAAAAAACAAACCAAAACAAAACACAGAAAAAACCCAAAGTTACATAATTATTAATGGTTAAAAAACCCCACAACCCACAAAAAGGAAAAAAAAAAACAACAAACCAAAACACAACCCCAACACAACAAAACCCAACAACCAAACCCGAACAAAACAACACGAAACAACCCACAACCCAAAGCGCGTCTCCCACCTTGTTTGATCTGGCCAAACTTGACACAGGCGAGATAAGAAAAATGCCTTACCGTACCCTTCCGTCCCCGCCAACGACCACACACCAGCTCTCTGGGCACCTTCCCTTTCGGCGACCCCCGAGACTGAGCACCCAAAGGCCTGGCCGTTGACCAAACGATGTCGGCAGCCTCCGGGAAGCAGCAGCCGCCGCCGCCGCCGTCTTCCCCTCCCCCACTTTGTTATGGCAACGGCGCAGGCAGCCAGGCAGATACTCACACACACGAGAGCGAAAAAGGAAATAGAACAGACAACGGCGCAGTTCTACAGGCGACGCCTGAACGCCAGGCTGCTGCGCAGCTCGGGCCGGCCCCCTCGTGTCGTCGGGCGCGGAAAGGCGGTGCCTAACGAGGGAGGGCGGGAAGGCAACCGGCGGCTGAGATCTGCTCGGTAGGAAATCCTCGCATCCCCGGGGCAGATTTCCCTGCGTTACTCGTACGTTTATCGGCTCCGCAGGATAGCGTGAGAAGGCTGGGGCGCTTGCTGAGGCAGTGGCGCCCCATGCTGAGGTGACGGTGTCCCAGGTTGAGGTGACAGTCCCCGGGATGGGGCGATATAGGGTTGTAGGTTGAGGTGCCCCAGATGGGGGTGCTAGCACTCTGTTTTGAGGTAATGGCGTCCTAGCTTGAGGTCACCGTTCTCTGCTTTGAAGCGGTGAGGCCCCGTGGTGACGCGATAATGTTCCACATTGGGATACGATGCTCCAGACCCAGCTGATGGCGTCCCAAGTTGGGACATCAGTATTCGTGTCCCAAGTTGGGATACCAGCATTCCTGGCTGAGATGCTGGCAACCCAGACGGAGGGAATGGTGTCCCAGGCTGAGGTAACTTGTACACAGTTCATACAAATGCAGGCAGCAAAATTGGTAGTTATTTTCTGAGAGCAGTTCGATTAATTCTCACTGGAGGAGGAATGTAGCCAAATAAAAAACATGAGCGACCTGCTCTAAGTAGGAGCCTATGGCGGGGTGGTTGGAACTAGATGATCTTCGAGGTCTCTTTCAACCTAAACCATTCTGTGATTCTATGTAATTAAAATCTGTGTCATGAAGTCTTAATAAACTTCATTCCTGTAAGATAAAAAGTTTTGCAGCCATATAAAAATGGAGATTAATCAAAGTATAACTGCTTTTATAAAGACAGATTGTTTATATAGTTTCCACACAGATGTATTTGCATTTTACACTTTCAGTCAAGTCCAAAGCACCTACTGTTGCAGGAAAAGTTTTAAAAGGCCAAAAATTTTGGCAGTTTAAAGTCTCTTTATACTGCAAGCCTAGAATTGTTTTCTTGAGTTTCGTAAAAGGTGTCAGATAAGCTTTAAGATTCTGAGAAATCTAACAATCTCCTTTCTTGCTTGATTAGCCAAACTTCAAGAAAATAAAAGCATACACTACCTAGTAAATTTGTTTTCTCTCTTTCCTGTGATTGTTTCTAAGTGTTAGTTATCACTTTTCCATACCACTAGGTTTGAAAGTTCATGACATGACCATGTATGGGTGTTGTGCCTGAGAGGCTTTTAGGAATTTCTATAAATTCTTAACATGATTGCAACTAAAATGAAGAACAACAGTGGTTATTAAAAAAAAATCTAATTAATTAAAAATTGTAAGAATGCTAAACATTTTAACATGCACTTTACATAGGTTTGTTGTTTTTTTTTTACACCTAATGTAAATGTTTTAATTGAAAAGTGGTAAATTATAACAATGTGATCTGAGACAGAAACACTCACAAAACAAAGCCTTTAGTGAACTATTTATTTTAACCTTGTCTAAACGTTGTGGGTTGGACTAGATGACCTTTGGAAGTCCATTCCAACCCAAGCTATTCTAGATTTTAGAGGTGGAAATTTATTGAAGTTTAAAGTTTGTAGTGCTCTGAAGGTGAAAGCTGCAAGACTGAACACATGTAAAACTGTGTTTGGACCAGTCTAGGTATGTTATAAACAGGTAGATAACATTACAAGCTCAAAGGGAAAAAAGTGAGGATGCTGAATTTTCCTTCAAATGAGACATAATTTCTCTTTAAAAAGAACATTAAAAGAGCCTTATCTTTGTAGGAAAGATATGTGCTATAATGTTTGAATAAGGTAGATTTTAAATCTCTAATATCATAAACTAGTTCCATGACAGAGTAAATAGTTACAGTTAAGTTCAGAAAATTAACCTCTGTAATCATAGAATCATAGAATGGTTTAGGTTGGAAGGGACCTCAAAGGGCAGTTCCAACCCCTTGCTATAGGCAGGGACACCTCCCACTAGAACAGGTCACTCAAGGCCTCATCCAGCCACATCAGGGAGAGAGCAGCCACAACCTCCCTGGGTGTTTCACCACCCTCACTGTAAAGAACTTCCTCCTAACATCCCATTTAAATCTCCCCTCTGCCAGTTTAAACCCACTACTCATGGTCCTGTCATTACAAGACCTTGTGAATAGTCCCTCCCCAGCCCTCCTGTAGGCCCCCTTCAGATACTGGAAGGTTACTATGAAGTCTCCTCAAAGCCTTCTCTTCTGCAGGCTGAAGAGCTCCAACTCTCTCAGCCTGTCCTCATAGCAGAGGTGCTCCAGCCCTCTGATCATCTTCTGGACTCTCTCCAACAGTTCCATGTCCTTCTTGTGTTGGGGGCTCCAGAACTGCACACAGTACTTCAGGTAGGGTCTGAGGAGAACAGAGTAAAGGGAGAGAATCACCTCCCTTGCCCTTCTGGCCACACTTCTCCTAATGCAGCCCAAGACATGGTTGGCTGTCTGGGCCAAATGTGCACACTGTCAGCTTATGTTGAGCTTTTTGTCAACCCAGACCCCCAGGTTCTTTTCCTCAGGGCTTCTCTCCAGCCACTTGCCACCCAGCCTGTATTTGTGTTTGGGATTGCGCTGACCCAGGTGCAGGACCTTACACTTGGCCTTGTTGAATTTCATCAGGTTGACCTGGGCTCAAGTCTCCAGCCTGTCCAGGTCCCTCTGGATGGCAGAGGGACCTACCTAGACCTGCCCTCTAGCAAGTCAACTGTGCCACACAGCTTGGTGTCATCTGCAAACTTGCTGAGGGTGCACTCGATTCCTCTGTCCATGTCACTGACAAAGATGTTAAACAGCACTGGTCTCAGCAGTGACCCCTTGAATCCTTTTGTATTGTACAGAGAAGTAATGTTTAAAGTACAAAAGGGGAAGTTCAAATAATACTGAGGTAAACTTGAAAATTGCCTTTGATTTCAGTGGAGCTAGGATGTCATCTAGAATATTAGGAGTTATACCTCATGTTGAAAAGTAATAGAATCTTATTTAAAAAAAAATCAAAACAACAAACAATTGAATTTTCTGCTAGGTTTATGGATCCACACTTCAGTTGATGTAGGTATGTCTAATTCAGGGTATAATCCTAGACAAAATTGGTGGGATTACTCATTCAGACAAGATCTGATTTGTGTGTAAGCACTGCGGGTCTAAACTGTTATTTTTTTTTTAATCTCCTCCTCCACTTCTGAGAATTAATACTCTAATAAGAACATGACCTCTGTTTACACAGGACTAACAACATTACATGTTGTGCTTCAGGTTAATTTGAAAATCCAATTCTCATAACTAGTTTTGACAGAGACACGGGCAGTTTCCTGAATGCATTTGCAGTAGAAGGCCTCTACATAATCTGTCTGGTTTTTTGTGTGGTTCTTTATTAAGATCCCAGAATAGATCTTGACCTCAGTCCAAAACCCTGTATTTTCTAAAATCTTTGAGGAGTGGTATCCTGAGAGATGGATCATTGCTTTTTGTTTTATACATGATCATAATAAAATGCCTTTATAGGAAACCTTCTGGCATGCTAAGCCTTACCGAAAAGCTTTCAAACTATGCAAGAATTTCTCTGTGGTATTAATGATCAGAGATATTGAAAGAACCTTGGTTCCTAAGCCCTTCAGTGAAGCATCAGAATGTTTTGACACATGGTGGTTCCAGTAGGAATGGACCATCACTCCAGTAGTATTTTCACTATTATGATACGATGATTTTCACCTTTAATCACATTAGATACATTACTTAATCAATTTTTGGCATTTTGTGAGTGGTCTGAGCTAGCATTCACAATTTAATATCCGCTAAATAGAATAAACCATGTCATAAAATTACATTTAAGTTACTGTAAGGACTTTGGATCAGATGAACAAGCAGTATCTCTCTTGGTCAATGATTAACAGGGGAGCCAAAATTGCTTCCAAAATACTTTGGAATTTTGAGAAGAAATACATTGCTGTGCAGACCTCAACAGACAAAGGCACACATATAAACAAACTTGTGTACGAGTCAGGCTGTACCACCAGACGCCATGGGCTGAGTTAGAACTGGTTTAGAAGATACCTTGGTGAAGTAAAACATCTGTTGAAACTTAGAACCTTGACTAGCTCCGTACCTACATTGTGCATGTGTCCATTACAGTTCTGTACTAGGAGCTGTCACTCATTCCCCTGTTACAATACCACATCGAAGCTGTCATTTAACCTTTCAGCACCAGTATTGTTTACACTTAATGCCCTTGCTTACTTGGCATCACATAAACACAGGGAAATTCAGTGTCTGGTTTTAAAATGATGCTAGTTATACTCTTCCAGAAATGTAAGCATTCATAAGTCTGGGGCCTTGGTATTCATCCCTGTTTTTCATCTGCTACTATCATTCATTTTACAGAATTAAGTTTTTTTTATAGAGAACATGAATAAATAAAAAAGACTCCAACCTCAACACCAATACCTGTTTAAATGACGACATTCAGGGCTATTTTGCACATTAAGACCACCAAATTAGGGACAATCTGAAAAGCCCTTCCCAGAAGTCTGAATACCTGTAAATAGGCCTACAGTGCTTAACTTTCTTAATGGGATATCTGCTCTTAAAGTGAGGCCCGTGAGTAAATGCTTTATAAGCATTTACAACCTACTTGGCACAGTCTGGCTTTCTTAAAGAAAGCAATGCCCTCCTACTCCTACTCTGAAGGGGTCAAGGCCTCCTGCTTTGGCTGCAGTTAGCAGTCACTATGAACCTGCGAGTTCAGAAGAGCTGTACTTGCAGCACAGTTATGTCAAGGTGAGCATACATCTCGATCACAGCTGTAAACATGGTAAGGCTTTTGCCATACAAGGAATTTCTGTTCTCAGAATCTGCTACAAGCATTATAAATCATCAGGCCAGTGAAGGGTAGCGATGGGCATGCTGAAAAGGCTTCCTTTGGGGTAGTGAGGTTACGTTTTGCAGAATCACCACCGTGTCATTTCAATTACTGTTCTATTGACTTTACATTTCTGCAACCCAGTTATTTATGGTCTGGTTGATCAGAGGGGTGAAAGCAATGGGGCGTGTACAGTGCTCACTCATGAGAGGATGCCTCAGGTCAAGGCTTTCACCTGAACTCCGGAAACGGCCTCGGTGCTGCAGCCAAACCGTCCTAGACCCGACCGGGCAGAGCTGTGGCCTGCCAGCCGCCCGGTTCTGCCAGGTGGCCCATGGAGAAGCGCCTCCCTTAGCTTTCTGTGGGACTCAGCTCCACACCGCAGCCGTCAGGGATCCCCGCGGGGAGGAACCTTCTCCTTATTTCATCAGAGCTCAGTAGTTTCCCGGCTTGTGTGCGGAGGCACCTCCGCGCCCCGCAGCGGTTAAGCCCGCAGGACAAACCACGCTTCAAGGCACTCAGGCCCCGCGGCGCGGCTGGCGCACATGTCGCCGGCCCGCCCGCCCGGCAGGCACCACCCCCGCCTCCTCCC
>VWZI01005954.1:476175-546426 GCA_013396835.1 Psilopogon haemacephalus | reverse complement strand
CAGCGCGGCCGCTTCAGCGGCCGCTCGGAAGCGGCTGGGCCGCCACGCATCTGCCTGCCGCCGGGCATGAGCTCCGGCTCCCCCGGCGGCCGCAGCGGTGCCAGTGGCGGCGGCGGGCGGCGGAGGAGGAGGCGGAGGAGGAGAGAAAGGGGCCTGGGAGCGGCGACCTTCGCAGGGGGCTGCCGTGGCAGGAGATGCTCTTGGTCCCAGCGGCACCAGGAGCAGCATGTTCCCCGGTGCCGACAGCTCTNGGTGGCGAGGAGGAGGCAGCGGAAGACGAGGAGGACGAAGACCCCGGCTCGTCCCGCTTCGTGCTGGCGGCGGGGCTGGGGCTTCTGGCCGTATCCGTCGTCCACCTGGGACAAGAGCGGGCCGAGACAGGGGGCGGAGGGCCACCGTGTCTGGCCCTGCTACTGCTCCGCCTCGCCCTCTACGCTGGCTGCGGCGCCGCCGCTGCCGCGCTGGGCACCCTGATCGTCCTGGTGTGTCGCGGCCGCCGCCGCCTGCCGCCACCAGACTTCGCCGCCGCGGCTCCGGTCCTGCGGGTCCCGGGGGTAAGTAGAGTGAGGGGAACGGAGCGGCCGGATGATTGCCGCGGTGCTCCCTCGCCGTCCCACCCGCAGGAGAGCCGGGAGGAAGCGGAGGGAGGCGTTGCGGGCCTCGCTCCGCCGCAGAGCGCCGGGCCACCCAAACCCAGTGACCCGTTGTCCTCCCGCGATCGCTGAAGCCTGCCCGCTCTCAGCCGTTCGTCGGGGCTTTAAATGGGAAAAGTTGTGACGGGGGGTAGCACATGGGCAGGAAAAATAGTCTTTGCTCTGAGAGAGACCTTCAGGTTGTAGAAATGCTCGACGAGAGTTTGTCGTTGGCTGTGTCTCGAATCCTTTTCTGCTCCTTAAGTTGAAATGTAATTTAGTAAGAGAGAGGTGCTCGAAGAGCCGTCGTAGCGTTGTGCAAATGCATGCTCTTAAGTTGAGCAGCTTCCAGTAGTCTTAAAGTGCCTTGAGGAAGTGCCAACGTGTTGTCAAACTGCTGCAGACCTCTGTGCAAAAAATAAACTTATGTTCTGTACAGCTGCAAAAATAGACTAATTAATGTTCGTGAGCTCGTTGTAGTTCACTTAGTATTTTTTGGTTTCTTCTGGATGGGGTTGGTAGCACAAGAGTTGTTTTGAGACTGACTAGGGGTGCTGGTCAAAACAGCTTTCCTCCCATCCACACCCTTGCCCCTTATCAAGTCATGAAATGTTCTGGATCTGATCCTAGGCAGGCCTGAAAAACTGTTGCTGGAACTGAGGATTTGCCTGCCCTCCTGATTTGCCCATGGGCCACAGGGTTGTGGTGTTTGACATCACAGGTAGTGATTTGCTTGGCCCTTCACCAGTGAGTTGTAGACCTTAGCAGGGTGTGTTAGTATGAGAAGTGCTGCAGCAGTAGACGTTACCACCTAAGTGCTATTTCACTTAATAGTGTCACGCAGGACACCTGAGAGTACTCTACAAAGAAAAAGGAGTGTAATTTGTGCCACCTTAGTGTATAGCCTAGCTGTTCTGGTGACCCAGTTCATTATGTTTCCTACGTGTACTCTCGATGTTAGCAGCAAGTCAATAATGTTGTCACTTAGGTGTTTCTCAGGCTGCAGTCAATGCAGCTGAATTTGCAGAAGGAGTGTGCTGGCAGGGCAGAGAATCTGTTAGAAGTCACTTGGCTGATGCATTTGACTGTCATTCTGTCTTGCCAGTCAGATCACCCAGCTGTTCTTCATCTGATTTATTCCTTCACTCTTGGACCTAAGGAGGGAAGAAGATGCTATAGTTGAGCAATATGTTTTTCCAGGCTTACATTTAATGGAAAGTGGCAGAACACTTCTGTCAGTAGAAGAGATCATTTGGCCAAGTGGTTCAATTAACAGTCCAACAGGACTGTCAAAAAAGAAGCAAGTTATCTTACCCTTGCTATTTAGAAGCTGTAATTCCAGAAGTGTTATTTGGGATTCTCATGTCTTCAGTTTACAGTTCTGTTGATTTATTTCTGATACAAAATGGCTTTAGGGATGCAAAGATTTTTGACATAGTTTTTTCCCTGAACACAATTTTGTAGCAGTTCGTAACTGATCCTTCAGCAACATGTAGCTGAACAAAGTAATAGTGTCTGTGTAGGCAGCATGCAGAAGTGTAGGATGTTCGCTGAAACGTTTCTTGCAAAGTTTCTGCTGTATATTTATCTTTGAAACTTTCTAGACTAATATTTGTATTTTATATCCTATTTTATATACACTGCTTTGTTAAAATTCAGTTGTTACACTCCCATTTTTCATAAAGCCCGATGTCTTCATAGATCCTGGGTTTGTTGTTTTGTTTTTTTTTCCTTCTGGAAGGAAGTAATAGGATGCCTGTAAAGATAGGATTTCTTCACTCTTGTTGCATCTTCAACAATAGGGAAGAGTGCTCTGTTGGCCTAATAATTTTTTTCTTTCTTTCCTGCAAAAGAGTCTTGTGGATAGTGTCTTGCTCTGCAAGTGTTGTATGTATGTGAACTCCAGGCAGACTGCTTCATTTTTGTTCTTTGATATTCACATTTGAGTTTAGCAGTTAAGGTATTTAGTAATAAATATTTACTCTAGTGGGAGTCAAGCTCACCTCTTGTAAGGTGAGTGGGAGTACTTTTGGTCGACTTCAAAAGGATTTGAATCAACTTCTTTATGCTGTGCTGAAAAAAATGTGGGTTTTTTTGGCAAGTTCTCTATTCTGTAAGCACTTACATTGTGAGTTTAGTGCTGTTGGTTTTCATGGATCTGTTCATGCAAGTGAATAAGTTACATGAGGATGGTGTTGTGTGGCAGGTTCAGACCTCAAGAATAGCAAAGTGTATGCCTTTATTCTTTTTCTCTGAGCTTGCTGCTTTGGGAAGCCATATTTCCAAATGAGAAGCTGTGCTTCGTCCTAAATATTGTTTGCATAAGCCCTTTGAGACTTGAAAGCTGAAGATTTTATGCTAAAGTCAGGCAACTCAGCAAGAGCATTTGAAATCTGCTGCTAATTAAAGCAAGGTGTGCAGTTTGTATCTATGTGATGAGGTAGCCTTCCTGTATGAGAGTTTTGGTCACAAGGTACATCTGAGCAGTCTTCTGACTTCCACTTAAAGCTTTGTTTCTTCCTGTGTTCTTCTATATTTTCATTTGGAAGAGAGCTATACAGACAACTCATCATATTAATTTAAGTACTTGCAGGCAATAATATTGTTGAATAGTTTCCATAGATATCAAAATAGCGAGAATCAAACAATGCCTCAAAATTACATATCATGTTATCATCAGGTATTTTTCACCACTTCTTAGGAACTACTCTAGGACAAGATTATTTGTGGCAGTGGAGGATAGTGAAATGTAAGACAGTAAAAAGGCATGGTGACCCAACTGTACTTTCATAAAATGCCTATCTCAAAGGAAGTTTTAATTCTTCAAGTACCAGTTGATGTGCTCATATTAATGATAGCCCTGGTTTAGGGTGTATGTGACATCTTTAAACTCCCTTCAGTGCTGTTAACACTACTGTTAACCTGTGTGCTTGTAGGAGAGATGACTTCAACTCTTCATATGAAGAAACAGGTTAACCAAATTAGTGGGAAAGGAAAGGAAAAAAGCTTTTTCCCATGTTTTCAGTGTGCATTGCTTCTCTGCCAGGAAAACCTGGCAGGACAGAATTTTCTTTTCAGCAAAGTGTTTTGACTCTGATTCAAAGCAAAAAAAATCTGAATAATAGAGAGCTGGGTTATCAGCATAATTTAAATAATGAAAAAGTCAAGGATTAGTTTATTAGATTTAAGAGCTACATTTTACATTCAGATTAAAGGGATTATACTCTATACAGAGAATGATGTACCTGGTCTGGCTTGCAGTACTAAGAGAAAAGTAATAAAAGTAGTGTTTCGGTTTGTTTGTTTGTTTGTTTGTTTTTTCCCAGCAAAAAGGGTACACTATTTCTATTGTCCTGGTTTCAGGTTTTTTTAATGACTAACAGTTGCTACTGATTTTAAGTATTTCTTTAAAACTCAGTTCCTAATGTATTTAGTCATTCTCGTTTACTTCTGTTCAGTAGCTCTCCATTTTCAGAACTAGTTTACTCTTGCTTTCTGGCCCTGGTTGAAATGTGACAGCTCATGTTCCTAAGGGCTTGTTCTGCCCTTGAACATGGACTTTCTGTGGATCTGGCACTAACAGGGGGGCATGGTGTCGTGGTTTAACTCCACCTGGCAACTAAACACCACACAACCACTTGCTCACTGCTCCCCAGTAGGATAGGAGAGGGAATTGGAAGACTAGAGGTAAGAAAACTTGTAGGTTACAGATTAAAGACATCTTAATAGGTAAAGCAAAAGCTATGCACAAAAGGAAAGCAAAACAAGGAATTCGTTCACCACTTCCCGTTGGCAGGGCTCTGTCATGTGTAACAGTTATTTGGGAGACAAACACTATCATGCCAAGCATCCTTTCTCCGAATATTCTTTCTTCTTTTCCCAGCTTTAGATGCTGAGGGTGATTTCATGGGATATCCCTTTGGTAGGTTGGGGTTTACTGTATCCCTTCCCAGCTTCTTGTCCAGCCTATTTGCTGGTGGGACAGAAAAGGCCTTGAATGCTGTCCAAACACTGCTCAGCACTAACTAAAACATCCCTATTTTATCAACTCTGTTCTCAACACAAATCCAAAATTTATTCCATAGTAGCTGCTGTGAAGAAAATGAGCTCTATCCCAGCCAAAACCATCACACACATCAGTAAATCTCTTTGGATCAGGTAATCACTGAAATCTCTGGATCCTTGAAAATAGTACTGGATTTTATTTAAGCTGTAACAGAGCGAGTAGTGTGATTATTGGAAATTATCTGATTTAAATGCAATGGCAACTTAACTTAATTTGAATAGCTGTCATAATATCCAAATTGAGTACTCTGCTTTTGCTGTGTTCTTCAAAAGGAACAGAGAGAAAGGACATGTAGTTTTATTTTTCCCATTCTCTCTTGGTCTTTTGCCATCATAGGAGCCCCAGCAGCTGTAGGAAGTGAAGGTTTGCCATCTGTGGGCATCAGTTTCAAGAGTGATGCAAAGCAGTTCTTGAGGTAATGAGCAGTTTGGAGCAGCTGTGAGAGAAGAAAAACTGCTTAACTCTTTTTGGTCTGTACATGTTAGTAAGTCTTCACAAGTATTTATGGGGGTTTTCTTCAGCCCTAAAGCCACCTGTGTTTTGTACAGTCTGTCTCATTCTCTGGCCCACTAGGGAATACTGAGAGCTTTAATACTGCAGAACTTTTGCTGTTGCTTCTGCCTGTCATTATGGTCTCTGCTTTCTGCTGTTCTATTGTGCTTCTTTTAGGTTCTCTGGGACTCGCAACCAAATATTCTCATTTACTGCCATGTTTTTAAAATCTATAAGTTGTTCCTGGATTGAAGGGAGAGGGTATGTTTGGTTTTTAACATAACTGAGAGTCTGTCACAGAATCACAGGATGTCAGGGGTGGGAAGGGGTTGGATCCAACTCCCCTGCCAGAACTCGGTCACAGAGGAACACATCCAGACGAGGCTTGAAAGTCTCCAGAGAAGGGGATTCCACAACCCCTCTGGGGAGCCTGTTCCAGTGCTCTGTGACCCTTACAGTAAAGAAGTTCCCCTTTGTGTTGAGCTGGAACCTCTTGTGCTGCAGCTTACACCCACTGCTCCTTGTCCTATCACAGGGAGCAAGTGAGCAGAGCCTGTCATCCTGCTCCTGACACCCAGCCCTCAGATATTTATAAACATTTAATAAATCCCCTCTCAGTCTTCTCTTTTCCAGACTAAAAAGCCCCAGTCACTTGTTCCTAGTGCTGTCTTACATAGGCAAGTTAACAACCAGCTTTTCATGATGCAGGTGAGTTCATTGCTAGGGAAGTCCTGAAATTAAAACAATGAAAAAGTATTGTAGGACTGCCTGGCAATTTCAGGAATATTTTACAATTCTGAGAATGTTGCACATGTTTACTGTGTTACACTTTGGGGCCTGTAGTTTGAACATTTCTGCTACAATTCAATTTTAGAGATCTGTGGAATATCTGTTATCCTTAGGGATTTACAAAATTTTTGAGAATTGAAGTTTTGTCAGGCTTGCATGCATTGATTACCTGCAGGTGTAACTTTAAAGACATGTTTATTCTTGCATAAAGTTGATCTTGCTAGATGAAATGTTTTTCAGCCTCTGTGTCTTGCTTATTTGTCCTGTAGCTCCTTAATGGTGAGCGAATGTAATTTTTCTACACAGCCTTTTATCCATCATGTATATTTAGAAATGTCTTTTGTTGTCATGCAACCCTTGCTGTTCATTTCTGTTATATCTGTGCCATCTTCAGCTCTCCATTGTATTGTGCTTGGCATTTAATTTTCTCAACATTGTGTTTCATATTTTGCTGTGAATCAGGCTGCTTTACTTCTGTAGGGACTGCTTTTCACTTGAAGTATTTTATGATTGACAGTATAACTAGGGAGCTAGTTCATTTCTCCTGATAACTGAGCTTTGTTGATTCAATAGAAAGATGGGTGGTGGCCTCATTGGGATCTTGCTGTCAAAGTCTCTGGCAGAGTGCCCTAAAGGTGAAATCAAAACCACTGTAAGAAAGTCTAGAGTGAAAGCTTCTTGCATTCAAGATACGGTTTGAGATTGAGTACTGTGCATGTGTGTTGGAAATGTTCTGAAAATACAACCTGATCAAGTCCCTTATTGCCAGGTCCTGGTTCCTTGTGCTCTACAAAGGAAAGCAGCAAAATTTACCCCAGGGAGAGACAGTTAAATCCCCCACAGACACATTATTTATTTATTTATTTATGTGATGTGACTAGTCATTCTGTACCATTTCTTCACCTATTGAGCTTACACAGTGAAAGAAAATAAGCTAATGTTGATGAAATGAGTGATGATACTGAGTACTTTTTGATGCTCTGTTAAAAAGACAGAATACCCTACCTTTGTATGGTGAAAAGTCAGGTGGGAGGGAGGGTGTAGCAGTAAACAATGCAGGAGTTTCTCTCAGATTGTCAAGCTGAGGCTCTGCAGCTGAGGAATGAGTCTGTGCAGGTTTTTCTGGCTTGCCAGCAATTTGGTTTTCATAGCACATGGCTCCTTTGGCCTTGAAGTATTTGCCATAGGCTCTTCTTTGGTTTTAACTGAGAAGGAAAGTGTGCAGGTGTTCAATAGACTGTGGCTGTGCATGTACCCTGCAAATTCACATAAGCCTTTATTTTGATGGTAATATCAAAGATCTCAGCAGAGAGTAATTCCGTATTTCTTGCTGAACAGAAATTTGAATGCTACCTTAATATTTTCTTAGCTTTGCTGATGGGAATGAAAGCATTACCTAAGAAAAGCTTTGTTTTCATGGTTTTATGTCTAGTGTTATGTGGAATCTCAAGTGAAGGTACTTCTGCCCTGATTATAAAGTTTTCATATGGCCACAGTTTTACTGGTTTTGAACACTGTACAGGCAACCAGCAACAGAACGAGGGGGCACGGTCTCAAGTTGTGCTGGGGGAGGTACAGGCTGGATATTAGGAAGAAGTTCTTCACAGAGAGAGTGATTTGTCATTGGAATGGGCTGCCCAGGGAGTTGGTGGAGTCGCCATCCCTGGAGGTGTTCGAGAAAAGGCTAGATGGAGCACTTAGGGCCATGGGATAGGGCTGGATGATAGGTTATACTGCATGATCTTGGAGTTATCTTCCAACCTGGCCCATTCTATTCTAAAATAGAAGATGCCCATATGCCAAATGTGGTTTACGTGTTCCAGAAGCTACTGTGAGTGGAAGTAAGATATCCTAATATTATAAAATAATTACTGAGTTAATGATGCTTGATGTACTTAAAACATGTTAAACCTATTATGTTGATTTTTAAATTGGTGGTTATGATATCCCTTAATATATGTAGATTAATACTTAATGTGACATGTGTATACTTGCTTTGTAATCTTAAATAGAACTATAGGTATTAATTAAAAATATTAACTCTTGTGAACAGAAAATTTATTATTGCATCATAAATTGAAGTAATACTAGCTATTCCTTCTACCAAAATAGGTCAAAACTGAATTTCTGGAGAATTCAGTGAAGTATTACATCAAAGTCCAATCCGATGTTAATGTATTTTTACAAAGACAAGAAGGAAGTTAATAGAGCAGCAGTAGGTGGAGCCTCTTAGATCAGTGATTTAAACTGAGCGTCTTATGCACAGTGCCCATTTATATTGGGGGGTCTGTCCTGAGCTCTGTTCTAGTTTTGTTTTAAATGAGGTAATGTAATAGAAATAATTGTTAATTTTTCTCTGCTTCTGGCTTTAATTCCATGGCACTGTAAGTCTGCGTGTGTCATGCCTGTAGCATGTGCCTGGCTTTCTGCTGTTAGAAGAATTGCATTTGGTGGGTGAGTGTTGCAGATGGATTTCTTGATAGTGGAAGATACTCCCATGTTCTCTGTGCTTTGCTGTTCATTCAGTGTAGTTGTTGATACACTTTGTTAATTCTTTATTATTTGGCAATCTATTGTTTTCTTCAAAACTGATTTTAAACTATTTAAATTGTTTAAACCAATAAATGGCATTGACTTAATTTTTGCATCTGTGGGAGACTGAACTTAAGACAATATTCCAGGCTCAGTGCAGCCTTGGGTTTCTTTTCCTAGGCTTTTAAGACTGTTTTCTGCATCTTTCTGTCTTAAAAGTATTAAACAATGAGTATAATTTAGAAGTCTGCAGGAAGTACACACATCCTTTTTATTTTCCTAGCTTGCAAATGAAGTCAAAACTGGGGAAAAATTGAACTGTTCCAGGAAATAGGCCTCTGTGTTTGTTAGTAACCTCGTTCTTTGCATGTGCTTTCCAAATGTGCTCTGCTTTTACCTTTTAAATTTGTTTTGTCAAGATTGAGTTTGATTTCTGCCATTCTTAGTAAACTGAAAGGAGTGGATCCTGATTTCTTTAATTTTTGTTTTTTAATGGTGGTAGACTGTGATAGTGCAGGTCAGGATTAATGAAAACATAACAGGTTTTAATTGGTATGAAAGAATATCTAAGCTTGAGCCTTGACTGTGTTAAATCAATTTTATGAACATCTTCGGCTCAGTCAGGATTTTGCTAACAGTTTTATGAAATGTAGCACCATTTTCCTTAAGATGAGCCACATGAATCAAAATGTGAAAACATTGGAGTCTAAGTTTTCTAGCTAAACCTGTTTTCTACATATACACCCTCCATCTGACTTGAGGCAGGGGTGGGAATAAAATCTTTCAGTGAAATCTGCTGGATGTTTTGTTCTCTCAGCTGTTAGAGCTGAGTTTGAACTGTGAATTTTCTTCAGTCCTGTTGTCACAGGTGCTGGTGAATCCATGTCACTAGGTTTTTACTGTTGGTTTTAAGGTGTTTGCTGTGATCTGACTTAGGGGTACCTGCTTATTTAGTTAATTCAGCATTATTGTTTCACAGAAACAGAATTTAAATGCAAATTTAAATGAATGAAACGACTCTTCTCCTAAATGCAAGTTCAAAAAACTGAAAGGTAAAAAGAATTCGAGCAGGTATTTTAGAGAAGGCAACTTGAGATGTGATATATTATCAGTCACTAAATTAAATTCACAGTTCTGTGAAGGATCATCAGGAACCATGATAGTTCAAGTTGGAAGAAATGTTTGGAGAACATCTACCCTTCTGCTCAGAGTCCAACTAGGTTGCTCAGGACTTTGTCCTGATGAATTCTGAGTATCTTCAAGGATGGAGACTATAGCTTCTCAGTCTGCCCCTCCATTCTTGTACTTGACCAGCCTCATAATTAAAATAGCTTTGCCTTGTAAGCAGTGGGTATTTCCTGTGTTGCAACCTTGCCTCTTGTCCTGACCATGTGCAAGAATAGTCTGGTTCTCAGTTCTCTGTACATTCTCAATCAGTAGTTGAAGGCAGCAATAAGGTCTCCTCTGAACTGCCTTATCTTGAGCCCGAACTATCCCAGCCAACATCACTCCAATGCATTGAAACATGACAATTTATTCAAATGTTAGATTCTGTTCTTGAAAATTTGTACTTAACGTTGAAATCTTGTTTTTAAACAAAGTTTGGTGCTTACTCTGTTCTTATTTCTCAAACTGTTGCATGGTATTTTATGGATATGGAAAATTTCTCAGGAAATCTACTAATGTGCATTTTCCTTTGCCCTATTCCTGCAGGAGCAAAATCACCATTGCTAGTCATGATGTTCACATTTTAAATTCTTTTTGATCACTTGTATTACTTGAACTTCTTTATGCTAAACTTCAGTGTTACTCTCTTTCTCAGAAATTAAAAGCTCATGGTTTTTAGAAGTCTAACATGCCAACTGCAGAGGATGTTCTCAATGAAGTATATTCTTGCAAGCTGAAATGAGAGTTTGTATCTTGGTATTTAAGAGGCAGCATTTCACTGAGGCCATTAATGCTTTTCCTTGTTCTTCACGTGTTCAAGATTGAAAGATAAAAAGATCAGTTCCTGCTTTGTGGAATTGTGTAGATTGAATCATACTGTGCTGATGTGGAGCAAGCTACTTGCAACCATGTGTCCCCTCTGAAGGATTTCTTGCTCTCCTCCTTCCCTCCCCCCATCTGCTGTAAAGAAGTCCTGAGCTAGGGCAAGGAGGGAGGCAAGAATTCAGCATAGATAAATTTCTTAATTAGTGTTTAAACTGGTTTCGAAAAGAGTAATTTGATTAGCAGGTCATGAGAGTGCTTACCGATGCTTTAGGCCAGTCTAAAACACTTCCTGCAAACTATGTGCAGATGAGAACTGTTGATGCCTAAGTTAGGGGCTTGACATTACCAAACTCTGTGCAGGTATCGCCCAAGTTAGCATAAGGATTAGTCCTGTAGGATACCCAAACTTGCCTCAGTGTTAGAGAAGATGGAGTATGTTGAGCATAGAGCATCAGTCAGGATTGTGGCCTTGTGTTCAGGAGCTCTGTCTTCGCAGAAAGACCTAGGCAAGTTGCTTAATAATGCTTTTTGTATCCTCTCCTTGGGTGTATTTGGGATGTTTAATATCTCCTCTGTTTAAATTGGGGTTTTGAATCATCCAACTTCCTGCTGTAAATAAAGCAGAGACATCCTGAAGTAATTGTGTGACTTGCATTAGCACAGCTTTGCGTGGAGGAAGCATAATGATGTTAGCAGTCAGAGGTGATCTATTGGAGGCTTACAATAGTCACGTTAGGTGTGCTTCCAAACAAAAAATATGCTTTCTGCAGCCTTCAGGGCAGATATGGTGTAAGCTTTTACAAGCAGCATGTTCAGGTGAAAGAGGGCCGTGAAAATCTGTGTACCATTCCACTGATCAGGTAGCACTCTGTTCTTACTACCAAAACTATAGTTGAGGAGGAGGTAAGAGGGGCTGAAAATGGAGGCAGACATGCTGAAATCTTGGTGTTCTTGCCATCAGTAGTGTTGTTAAGGAAGAAAGAAAATGTTTTAAAGACCACAGCTGTGGTCTCAGAGTAGCAACCAGAAGAAGTCTAGGGAACATTGCTGCTCTCACCCACAAGCTGCCACAAGTTAACTGGGTGGAAGAAGGTTTGGGAAATATCCATGGCAATGCTGTGTTAGGTGTGAGAAGAATCTGAAAATCTTTATTTTGCTGTTGGGGTAATACTTAGACGCCTTCACCTGTGTCCCATTAGGCATATTTTATTCTAGACTCTACATGTATCTATCTGCAGTGGCAAGAAAAGGTGTTACACCGAAATACACTATTATCCTGCAAATTAGATGGAATAATGGTATACTAATTTTAAAAACATTTCAAAGTCTTTTTGCTTAACTTTTCCCTTCAAGATTGTACTGCTTTCTTTTTCTCTGTATGGTGAATGCTGGGGGGGATTGAAAAGCACTGGCTCCTTACTGAGTCGAGTTTGAGCTCCTATCAAGTGGAGCAAAGTAAGCTGGGTGGCAATGGGGAGAAATTCTGATTTGAATTGTACTGCTTCCTCTATAATGACAGTATGAGTCACTGCTTTTTGTCTAAACCTTGAAAAATGTTTCCCTCTTCACCCACCTGTTTGGACACTTACAAGAGCTAGTACTTCCAAACAGACAAATGTTCGTATAGTACAGGAGCTTAAAATGCAGCAGCCAGAGGTGTCCTTAGAGGAAGAAGTCCAGAAGAATGTGAACCAAAACTCTTGTATAGTGACCATGAATTCAATTTTTTTTTCTTTTGTCATTTTTGGTTTATTTGTTTCTCTTATGATGAATGTTCTCATTGAATTTCAGAGTAACTGGTCTGGAAGCTCCCATGATTCAGTCCAATCAAGGAGAGTGGTCATTTCTCACAACATGGATAAAGCACTGAAAGAAGGTAGGTCTTAACTTGGGCAGAGGATCTTTAGACTCTGAGTATCTCTTGTCCTCTTAGCAAACCATGATTGCATAATATTCCAGAATTTTATATTACGACCTTGGTTTATTCCTTGATGCAAAATGGAAGTGCAAGGTCTTGGTTTTCCCAAGAGATCCTTTGTAGTAAGCAATGTGGTGGTGTTTTTTTAATTTAACCAGTGTTTTGTCATTTTAGTCTCTGTTTTTTACAGAAATATATTTTAAAAGTATCAATACCTATGCACTAAACAAGAGTAACATACCAAAAATTTCTGGTTTAATTTTTTTTGTGTTTTTTTTTTTTTTTTTTTTTGAACTGATAAATCCTGAAGACTTTTGCAATCAGTCTTTTCATTAAGTACAATTCTTGTAATGAAAAACAAATTTTAAATCCAACATTGGTACTTTTGGCTGATACAGTCTGAAATCTACACATCACTGTACAGTCACTTCACTTGTAAAATGTGAACTAACGTCATAGATTTAAAATATCTTGTTTACAATTCTTTAAAACAAAAAATAGCTGCTTCTTCTGCACATATTTTTTTTTTTTTCAATTGGCTCCTGGTAATGCAAAATATTGTGTGAGATAAGATCAGAATTTGAAGCAAAACTTTTTTGGATTTGTTACTTAAAAGATTATGCCAGGTTGGAACTTAAAGGCAATCTGGAGGAGGAAAACTGGCTTGCATATTAAAAGAAGGAAACATATAAAGAGTTATAGACTATAGCTTTTAAGATAGGTTTATAAACTTTGATATAACTTCAATATTTTAAAAATATTTTATCTGATTTTGTATGTCTTTTTCCTTTTAAGATTTCTTTGCAACACTTTTTTTTTTACTTTTATTCACATTGGTGAATGTATTTAAAAATAAACATTGATTTAAACAGGTTGTTATGAAAACTTCTTGGGATGTGTAATGTTTTTGAAGTTATTTTTATGAATAGCTGCTAGCAGGATGGGTAGGTAAAATATAAAATTAGAATGCTTTGCTAGCTGATATTTCTGTGAAGGTGAGCTATTATAATATATTGTAATTTGCCTTTGGGCACCATTTCAATCTGGAATCTGTCAGATTATAGGCTTCCTGATGATGTGAAGGGAATAGTGGAGTTCAAATATTACATGTTTGTAAAGGGCACTAATGAGTTATTTGCTGTATTCTCCCATGTGCACTTTAATATTTGATAACCTGCACTAAAGTTTGAAATTAAGCCTTGACATAATCAGCATAGAGTTTGAGGTCGTGGGCTTGTCTGGAGAGTCAACAGGGTAGTTGTGTTACCCTTCCCTCCTCTTAGTGGGAGTAACTTGTGTCTGTTGGAGAAAAAAAAATAAAAGAAAGAAAGAAAGAAATGGGAGCTGTCTTCATCTAAAGTATTTATCCTGCAGATTGTTCAGCTGGGTGCATGCATCTGTCCTCACTCAGTGAGGCTTAAAGAAAGTTACCAATATTGAAGTGATTCATTTTCCGGAGTTGAGTACCTTCTGTTGTGACAGCTTACTTGCCTTTCTGCTATTTCTTTTCAGAGTAGTTTTTTACCCTTCATTCTCACTCTGAAGTTTGGAAAGCAAACTTGTCAGATCTGGTTGTTTTTCTTCCAGGCCTTAGTGACTAAAGAAGCCAACTTCTCCTCTGTATTGCAGTTTGACAAGGATGAGACTGTGATTTCCATTCTACCACATGTAGGCTTAAGCAAGCTTTTTCATTTTGAAAGGTGTTTGTGTCAATCTGTGTTTCAGATACTCAATGAATCCCCCAATGAAACATTTAACTTTTTTATTAGAGTGAAATGATAAGTCTGTCTGAAAATCAACAGGACACATTGCCCTCTGACAGTTCTGGTATTTGTAGTTGTCTTGGTGTTACCTATGCTTTTGTATGAGTTCATGGTTAAACAAACTTCATTCCTATTGATATAAGAAAACACAGGTTGTATTTCTGTTTTGTTAGTGCCATACTCTAATGCTAATCAATATTACTCTGCTGAGGATTAAAATATCTGTATATTCTATTTATTTTTGCCAGTTTCTTCAATCTAGATCTAACATGCTGTTGAACAAGATGCCTTAAAAAGTCTCATTCATTTAGGCAGGAGACTATTCTGAGGGCTTAATCCTGGGGACCAATTCAGGCTCCAGCTGCCCAGAGGTTTTGAGTAGGTGTTGCCAGGTTGTTACAGTTGATTGGGTTTTGGGATGGGTTTTTAAAAGATTTTGCTTCTCTTTACATTACCCTAGAGATGCAAGGATAACATTTTCACAGGAGCCAGTATCACCTAATTTCAGCAGTGCTGTTGCTGGCCCTTTCATTTCGGTTTTTTGGTCTTCAACAGTTTTTCATCATCTGTGCAGTTAAGTTTGCCTAGGGTGTACTAGTTAGTTTCTGATTATCTTGCACCATTCAGGAGTTGCCTGTTAACTGTTAGTCATGCTGTGCTTTTGCTGGTGTTACAGTAAGTCTGTGGACTTATCTCTCAGGCTTTTAGAGTGGCTCTCTTGAGATTCTGTAGTGTGTCAAGATGCTTTACCGCATTTTTTTCTGACAGTTCTCATTGTAGTTGGAAGAATAGGTATCAGTAATCATCTATAGTTTCAGCTGAAGGAGTCATATATGTTTCCATTTCAACCATCAGTATTATTTCAATAACCTTAAAAACATGGTGTTTAGATAGCTTCCCTGTGATGGTCATTGGCTGATAATAGTTGCCTGTGTCTTGGATAGCTTCTCTTCTTGTCAAAGTTAGTGTAACAGAAACGTTGTGAACCATCTTTCTGTCTACACTGTCGATCACTGAACCCTACTAAGAAGGTACTTCTGTTTATGTTGATTTACAGCTGAGTTCGAAACTTCTTTCCTATCTCCCACCGACAGCAGAGCAATGTAAAAGGGCAGGGCTTCTGAGTGCTGTTTCATTTTTAAATATAGCATACTTGCCTGAGCTGAAGGTACTAGGCGAGGGAAAGCTGTGAAATAGCCTTGTTACTGTGTGGTGCGTTTTATGAAATTCAAGTGGTCAAAACCAAAAGAAGTGTAATGTTATAAAAAGATCTCCTTGTTGAATATGCAGAAAGAGAAGCCTTGTAGTCTTAAAACCCTGAGTCTTTTTTTTCAACCAGTTGTGCTTGAGTGACTAACACTGAAATTTGGGTATTTTTTACAGTGTTTTTCGTGCCTTTTCTTGATTGGATTCTTCTTTGTCCTTCATTTATCTTACACAATGAAAAGACAACCGACTTCCACAAATACTTTTAGGCTTTTAATGCCTCTCATTGCTTATCTGGTAACTGTGTGTTCAGACCATATCATATGGTAGGTTAGGAGCATGTCTCTTAAGAGAGGCTGTGCTCAGTCAGACTTGTGCTGCTGTTGCGCAGTGTACTGTTTGGGCTACGGGCTGCAGCTGTCAGCAGATTTATCTGCCATGTGTCTAACTGGTCTCCCAGGAGCTGAATTTCATCTTCCATTTTATTGCCCCATACTCTGTAGTCTTTGTGTTACTCTTCACAGTCAGTCTTTGTCTCTGCTGCTTTAGTAATGACAGGAAAATTGGTCTCCACATTACTTACGTACTTTATTGCATCATTTATGAGTGAGTAAAACAGCATGAGCCATAGCACAAATTCCAGCAGAACTCTACTGGTGAAATTCTTCTGCAGTGAAAATGGACTATTAATTCATATCCTGTCTTTTTAGCTCTTAAAGTGTTTCATGGCAGAGACCCATCTCTTATTTCAGAGTGACTTACCCCTCAACAACCATGTGTTGAGGTGACCTTGTTGGAGATATTTGGGGAGTGTAATTAGATTGTCCCTGTGGATCAGATATTGCCTATGTTCTTGCTGACCCCTTGGAAGAACTCTGTTAGGGATGTAAGATTGGACATCCCTTTACATAAGGAATTTTTTCCCTATGCATCTTATTTCTCAACTTAGGATCCACACACTAACATTTAGAAATTTGCATTAGTTTCTGCCACTCTATATTGTACTTTTTTCCCCACAACTCTCAGAAAAAATAGTTGTTTGGGTCCAAAATATGAGCAAGATTTAGTTTGGATTCATGTTTTCTCTGCTACTGAGATGTTAGGAAGAAGTTCTTCACAGTGAGGGTGGTGAGACACTGGCACAGGTTGCCCAGGGAGGTTGTGTCTGCTCCCTCCCTGGAGGTGTTCAGGCCAGGCTGGATGAGGCCTTGAGTGCCCTATTTTAGTGGGAGGTGTCCCTGCCTATGGCAGGGGGTTGGAACTGGATGATCTTTGAGGTCACTTCCAATCTAAACCATTCTATGATTCAAATGCTGGGATGTGAGAACTCTTGACAAAGGGTACCTAGGCTAAAGAACAGAAAAGTGTCTGGTTTTTTTATTATAATACAATTCCTGGATCTTTTTAATACATTTCTTCCTCTGTTGTTCTGCATTTTGAAATTTCCCTGCTTTTTCTGCATGTTCATAGTAATTATTAAAGAAGCTACCATGTGCTGGAATGGGAGACCGTAAGGGTGTAATCTTTTTCACTGTTGCAGTGCCAGTGAGTTTTTTATCGTTTACTAAGGTGCCAAATGAGTAACTCCTGTTGAAGTGGAAAGCAAGAAATAGTGGGTTCACATGAATACCTTGTAGCATTTACACTGTAAAGTGAGATGTGCTTTTGATAAGTCTGAAATCAGGATGTCTAGTGAAGAAGCTACTCAAATTGTCAGGAACACGACTTATATTCCCCGTTCTTGTCCAGTTATCTTTCAGATAGATGCAAACTCTTTCAACCCTCTCTTTTTCTCTCTTCATCTTCATGTAACTACTAAACATGGCTTGTGCATGTTCCCTGAACACTTGCTCTCTCCTTGACCTCTTTGGACATCTGCTATGGTGAAACATCAATACAATTGGCAGCAGACAAATGTCAAAAACACAAGTCCGAATGGTAGAAGGAAGTGTTACCATGGCACTTAAAATTACTGTAATCTTGGTTATTGCTTGTAGGTACAGTTTGGAACACCTTGTCACTTTTGAAGTTCATGATGTCTCACTTAATCTACTTGTTCTCTCTTATCTCTAGCTCCTATAATGTACTTTCTGCAATGTTGCTCAGTGTTGTATATGTCGTCTGAAATCCAGAAATCTTACCACCTCTGGTTTTAACTGTGACTTTGGAGTGGAGACTGTTGAATTCCTGTGTAAAGAAGGCTAGTTTTTGTCTGCAACAGCCTAGCCACTGATTATATGACAGTTTGAATAACCAAATCCACTGCTGAGAGACAGGTATTAATTTGAGGTTTGTCTGCAGCTAGTAACCTGACTGAGCAAATCCACTTACAGGCTTTGCTTTGCAAAGTGACCTCCAGTAACCTGTTAGGTACAGATTTCCGTAGCTTCGTCAACCTTGCTTTATTTGGCAAGAATTTAAAACCCAAAGACAGACTTAAAAAGCCTATTACTCGTGCCAATTTTGGGGAGAAGGGTGGAGAATTATGTTTTCCCTGTCTTGGTGTGCCATCTTCAGCAGCTTTTGCTATTTATTGTTTTGTTTCTTCTTTCAGTATTTGACTACAGCTATAGAGATTACATCCTGTCCTGGTATGGACAACTCAGCAGAGACGAAGGGCAGCTGTACCAGCTACTATCTGAAGATTTCTGGGAGATTGCCAAGCAGCTGCGACAGAGGCTGAGTCACATTGATGTAGTTAAAGTTGTCTGCAATGATGTAGTGAAAGCTTTACTCTCACACTTCTGTGACCTTAAAGGAGCCAACACCAGGTAAAAACATACCTGCATTTTGTGGAAAATTTTCTGTTCTCTTTTTGCTTTCAGCTGTGCTATATCAAAGAACAGTGTAACACTTCTGTAGGCAACTGATAAAGCAGTTTGAGCTTACTGCCTGTTTCAGAGATCAAACAGGCTTCAGGGCATCTGTTGGACCTGTGGAAGGAAACATTTGTTCTCCTGTTTCATAGAGTTCAGATTCACTGCTGTTTCCATTTCATCCTTGTGTCCTTTGCTCACAGTAGGAGGTGGGCTGTCTGAGCAGTTCTTGCAAGTAGCACGAACCTAAAGGAGAGGCGCTGTCAGAGCAGTCAACAGACAGCACCTTACCCAAAATAGCACCAAGGTTAATTCCATTCAGTTTCTCATTTCTTCTAGCTTGGGGAGACAAAGCCTTGTGGTTTCTCTAATTGGCCTGACCTGCAGTAACGAGATTTTTCTACTGGAAAAATTGTGGCTGGATTTTCTTTCTCTGTTTATTCTCTTGCTAATTCCATGAATTTGCTTTTTGGCAAGGCTCCCTTTGTCCACTTAAAAAGGTCATCTGTCCACCAAATATGGGAGTTGCACCCAAATAGTAATTGCAAATGGGAACTCTTAGCCTATGCAATTCCCATATCAGAATGGATTATTTGTGTAATTGCTTGTAGAACTGCTTTTGTCTGCTCTTAACTGTCCAGTCCTTACTGGAATATGTTTTGGTCATTCAGATGTAACCAATACATTTTATATTTATGGAGTTGTTTTGCCTACAGTTAGATACACCTATTTTTAACACCCAGAGAAAAAAGATAACTTCTTCAGGCTTCTGGAGAAGAAGATAGGTTTAATGTATCTATGCTGTCTTGATGTAAACTAATGTGTAGGAAATAAAGACAAAAAAACTAAAGGGTGGTTATATTCAAGAAAAGCAAAATTTAAGATATATGCAGATTGCAATAGATCTTGCACTGGATTCCAAATACTGCTTGCTTTCAACTCTGGAATGTAGTACAAGTTCTTTTGTCAAGTAAAGCTCTTAATTGTGCTCCCCTATTTTTAAGCGTTATGCTTACCCTTGCCCTTTTTTTTTTTTCAGTAAAGTGTTTCCTTTTGGGGAGAGTTTGATTTGAACTGTTATGGGATGAGGATGTTTGTGGTTTTTTTTTAAAGTGTGTGTTCATGTTTAAAGCTAGGGATATAAAATCTACAACTGCAGATTTTTTACTTATTAATAATGCTGATGCTTGATGAGGTTCTTTATCTACTGAGAATTATGACCACTTCCTCTAGGTCCTTGTTGGATCATTATTTCCACTACATAAAGTTTAAGTATGCTTTTTTTTCCTGTATTCTCCAATTGACTTTATTGCTTTGGAATGGTAAATGTACTGCAGTCAGTGCTGGGTAAGGCAGGCTACAGTAACATGGTAATGAAAAACATCCTATCAGGAATCAATGTAGTAGCAGGTTGCAAAACCCCAACAAACCCCGTGGCTGTAACTGTAAATTTTGTATAGATTGAGACTGGACCCTCTGAGTTTTTTCATGTACTGCAAGGCTGTTAATTCGCAAGGAGGAAGGACTATTTTTAAGATACCTAACAATATCAGTGGCATGGGGGAAAAAAACCAAAGCAAAACAACTTTTCCCCTATGTTGTACAGAATCGGAACACATTTACAATACAATTAGCCAAGTGTATCCTGGACAGTAGAGAGGGGTAGTATTTGGCCATTATTGGTTTAGGGCAGCTTTTATCCTTGCATTCCTTTGTATTTTCTTCAAGAGTGTTTCTTTGGCTACTTTAAGCAGAATATAATCAAACTGAGCACTGCAATGGCATTTTATGTGATAAGGGATGGAGCATGAGCTGGGTAAGGTGCTGTGTAGTGCTGGAAGTGTTCGTGGTGGCATATGGGTGCAGCATTGTCTGTGATGACAGTATACTTTCCAGGGGCTAGAATTGCCTGATCCCAGGGATGTTGTCTTACTCTCATGATATAAGTTTCTTGAAAACATGAGGCAGCTCTTCACCTGGATGAAATGCACAGTCAGTTATCTGAAGGACCTAGGAAACTGAAAACAAACAGTGAGTGTCTTTCTTTGAAGCTATCTGTGTCAAAGGAAGAGGAAGCTCCCTTATGCTTATTTTAGGCTAAGAATAACCACATCAGATACTGCTGCAAAACTCTTAATATTTGATAAATACCACCATGTGCTCATTGTCTCTAAATTGTAATGTAGGCAAAATGAGGTTTGCCTACGTGGGATAAGTAGGCAAACAAGATTTGAAGATAGTTAATCCTTGCCTGTTCTTGAACCTCCTGACAGGTAGTGCTTCTTGAACAAATCTCAGTGGGAAGAGGTCACAGAGACACTGATTTGATTTCTCTTTATTTTATTTATTCCCTTCTCCATCTTTTGGTTGGGAGTATTCTTTGTCTTTTCTCTGTGTTTTACCTGCAGCTAGGGCACTTTAATCCCAAAGGTAGAGGAAGAATTGTTTTTTGCAAGATATGGATATGTGAAGTTGCAGGCTGCTTCTGACCAGTTGACTGCTATGTGACATCTGATGGGATGCTGAGAAATGTTTGTGTGCAGCATAAGTCATGGCTTAGCAAAACGCCTGGGGACTGCAGGTAGTCCTCTGTACTGATTCAGAACCTGTGTTTAAGGGCTCAAAGCTCTTGCAAAGTGTGAGAGTGACAAGTGCTTTGGGCATATTGCTTTCAGTGATCTGGAGGACTTCCTATTTGGGCATTTGAGTTTGTATTGTACATGTCTGGATAATTTCCTGTTTGTTTCCTGTGTATTGCTGACAGGTTAAAGAGAGAAAAGAGCTCAGTTCTTAATTTTCTTGACCTGTGTGAGTACCTATTGTGGTCAAAATAAGCAACAGTTATATGTCCAATATGTAATGTGATAACCTGTGAAAATAAAAGGTGCTGCCACCACAAACTAACTTTGTATCCTGATAATAATGACAGCTGTGGAAGTTTTGGTGTTGGCTTTGTCGTTTTTCATTGTGCTTTTTGCCTTCAGTGTAGTTTGTTTTCAGGAGGTCTTTTTTCTGTGTGCAGAAAAAAAGGGATGTTTACGATGCTGGCTTGTTAAAGTCTAAATTAATTTATTTTATTTCTTAGAAAGTTCAAACAGATCAGGCAGTTTTAATTCTGCTGCACTGTCAAGAAGCTTAGAGATCTGAGGGCGATACAGGTGAAGAGATGCAGCCTGCATGTGGTTCTGGTAGTTCTCAGAATCAATTTAATGAAGGCACATAGTGAGTGTTGAATGTACTGATGAAAGTAATTTAAAATGAGTTGCATGTGCACTTCAGCTCACAATTGTGCTGATTGAGACTTAGATGTAATTCTGCAAGACTCTCTTGAAAGACTAATTAAAGAAATAGCAAGGCTGAAGGGAACATTTTATGATTTCTTTATCTATTTAAAGAGAAAGGACCCTTACATAATTTCCTGTAGAGTTATTGACATATTTATGATCCCTTTGTTTTGTCTTGGTGGTTTTTTGTTTGTTTGCTTGTTTTGGGGGTGAGGGTGGTGGTGGTGGGATTGGGGAGGAGAAGGAGGGCAATATATGTGTGTGTGTTTCTTCATATGATTTATTTGCTAGCTTCCTGTTTTCAAAGCAGACATGTTTATCTTGTTTTTCATCAGTAAGTTCCTGGTCATGCTGCATGTCTCCTAATCAGTGTACTTATTTGGAGTTCCTTGCCCTTGAAACAGTAGTACTGCTAATCCCAAACCTGTGAAGTTCCAGATTTCATGGGCATTGTTATAAATGATAACTTTGTTGTTGGCTTTTAATATTTTTTCACCCTTTTAGGATTAATTTATAAACTTTTTCATGCTGTCGTGAGGCTATATGAAAATGAAGACAGCACTTTACACTGGGAGTATTTATCCAGCCACAAATACCAAGAATCTTTTAATATTACTGACTGTAATGAGCCTTTACAATACAAAGAATTACCAGGTGGTCCAAATTAAGCATTTATCCTAGATAAAAAAGAACTACTTCCATGAATTTAGGAAACCTGGAAGCCCAGTCATAGATGGTAGTCCAGTATTATGAAACTGCTGTGGGTCCCATGTTCCTGAAAGGTGAGGAATTGTTCTTAAAGACATATAGATATTGGCTCAGAGTAACCTAGCTACAGCATGAGGAGGAAACCGTGATACATTTATAATGTTGGTAATGTTTTAACTTCAGGAATAGCAATTCAAATTTGCTGTTCTGCTTTCTTTTATAAAGTGCTGGATGAACTTACAAGTTTGCAGCAAATGTTGGTATTGATGGCTACACATACAGTAATTGCACAAAGGAATCTTGGAGCAGGGGATAGTTACGGTAGATGTCAGTTTGATCCCAAAGAAAAGTACTGCTTGGAATAGATCATGTATAAAGGAATTCACTTTGGCAGGCTCTACCTAGGGATCTGTAATTGCAGACCGTTGTGCCAACTTCGAGTGGTTTGGGGGCAGCTGGAGAAAATCCTTTTGGTTTCTGATTCAATGAAATAGCATTGAATAGTGGTAAAAATTCGGAGCAGGCTTAAATATTCTATAAAATTAAAATTATGGAAAAGAAATTTATGCAAGATTAAGGCTGATATTGTAGCTCAGGGGAGTGAACAGGGATATGACCTGTAAAGTGTGGTGTGTAAAGCATGAGTTATGCCTGCTGTTTTAAATCACTGGAGCCATCTGCGTCTTGATAACACCAATACATGTCACTGTTACTCCGTTCTTGATTGTTCAAGAAAATACAAATGAATTAAGTTGGCACTTGCCATTGTTTTTCTATTGCCTGAAGCAAATTAAACAAGCTTGGTTTATAAAGCTTGTGTTCTGCTTGTTTTGGAACTGTTTGCTAGAGTGCCATGTTTTATATTAGTGCACTGCGCATAGTTGTACTCAGAATTTCTGGATAATTGGCTGGGCTTTCAAAGATAAAAATAGCTGCACACAATTTTAGTGACGAGTTCTCTGTAATTAATAAGTGACCTTTTGTTTGGAAAATCCAACCACATGGTCCTAAAAACACATGTTCAAAATTGGATAGGAAGTGAAGTAATGCCTCTGTTACTATTCAGGTTATTTAGTAGTGTTTAATGCCTTTAGTGACACTGGAGAGATGTAGCAGCTTTTAGTTTTGTGTACACACATGCAGATTGCAGTAGTTTCTTTCCCTGTTGCTCTCTGCAAAATGAACAGTGCCTTTCTTTACTCTTGATCACGTTCCCACAGAGTTGAAAATATAAGTTTTATATCAAAAGATATGCCTGATCAGGACGTTTTAGCTTCTGCTCCAGGATAGTAAACAGACATGGTTCAGTTAGATGACCGTCCATCTTCTGTGATTGCTCGCTGCTCTTTTTTTTTTTTTTTTTTTTTTTTTTTTTTTTTTTTTAATGGGAATCAGTAAAGGGAAAGCCCAGGTTACAAGGAATGATGTTTTCTGGGCAGATGTTTCCTTGACACACAGTATATTTTCCTTGCAAGCTGACAAATAGTTATATTTAGGCAAATAGAATTTTAATGCTTTATGTATAAATGCAAATGAAAGTATAAGCCTGGATGTCTTGTCTTGTCTTGTCTGTTTCACCACTGGCAAATTGATTTATTTTGTAGCTGTTAAGCCTCCTCCTAAGCTGCTTCTGCTTTCAGTCTCCCCTTTATTTCTCTTGCCCAAACTGCATGACTGTTGGCAACACAACCATTTGGCACTGATGTGCAGGAGTTGTTTGGAGATTAATTTTCTGGAGACTTTGTTTCTCTATTCTTTTCGTAACAATCAGTGGAATTCTGTGTCTTTTATTTTCTAGGTCACGTTTTAGGTACCATTTAGCTAGGGAAGCAGTTAAAACAACCTCTCTTCTAGAGAGTCATATCTTCTTAGGTAATGGAGATATCTCCAGAACAAGTGGTCTGCGAACTGGAGAGTATTCAGTTCTGCTCTCCCCTTGCATTCCTGTAGGCAGGAGCACATTAGACAAATTAGAAGGGTATGAATCAAATATTTGACTTCTCCTTGTTTATTCAGTTCCATTTTCCATTTGTGTATCAGGAGAATGCTGGCATAGGTCCAGCTCAGCCAAGCTGTACATATTGGCTGTTGACTGGGAATAAATCTGTACAATAGGGAGACAAAGATGAGGAGAAATTATTTCTCTCACGTGGATGATAGTACAGGTGATGTTAATACTCCAGGGTGTTTGCAGTCCCAAACAGCCTGGCATTCCTCAGGAGATTAGTAGAGAGACACTAAATGCAAAGACAGCTAATCTCTAGTGACATTTCATGTACGTTGTGGTCCTGCTTTGCGCTTTGCGTGTGTCAATGAAGTATAGCTTCATATAATCACCATACAGAATGTCAAATAAATAAGGTAAGTGTGCAGAAAGGATGGATTTGTGTGTTCTTGGTCAAGAAAAGCATTTGCCACATGCTTTCTATTTCTGATTCTGTATTGCTGTTAATAACAGGAATCAGTTGTTAGTAGAGGTTAGTTTGCTGCTAGCCACATGACATTCCTTGTAGGCCATCCTGTTTGCCAGCATTTTACATATGCTTCTGTCTATGTTTCTAAGTGGCTGACTTTGAGTGGACCAACCTGTCCAGAGAAGAAAGACCTCAGTTGCCCAGTAAGATGTAGCTGTACGTAAACAAGCCAGACTTTCTGTCTGCCAGTAGTCTGCCTGGGATGTGCCTGGTTTTGGGTAAATAATGAATTCCTTTAGGGAGAGCATGTGATGTGAGAATGTTTGATGCAGTGTAGGATATATCCGGAGCATGCAAGAGGAATGGAAATGCACAGTGGGAAATAGCTAGGTAGGGAGCTGTCAGGGAGGAGAGATCCTACCAGAACAAGATAAACAGCTTTCTCAGCTCAGTCAGCTTTTTGCCACCAGTGCTGGTTGATAATGAAGACTGCACATCATCTTCATAAAGCACTGCTCCTCAGAAGAACAGAGTATTTATATCCAAGCTGTTCCAAGGGACTTGTTTTGAAAATTGTCTTACTTATAACAACTAAAACCTCTTTCATGATCCACATTTGAAAATAAAACATTTGAATCAGGATTGAGTTACAGGCTTCAGTCAAACTGAAATCATGTGCCGTCTTTGCCAGTCCTGTTGTTCTGGAAGTTAATTAAAAAATCATTTTGGTCACCTTGAGACAAGTTACTTGTATTATTAGAACAGAATTAGTGCTATTATTAGCATTCTTACGTATCTGCTCCATCCTGGACTGACTAGCAGATCAGTTGTTGGCACAGCGCTTGCTGCCTGTCACTGGTGACCATATAGCAGTGTCTAACTGACAACTTTTAGTTTGGCTGTATACAGTTGTCAGTCATTTCCTCACATAAAAAGGCAATGGGCTTGGAGCAGCTCTGTGAGTAGCTGGTTGGCTAACCAGGACATCACCCTCCAGCTCTGGAAAGGAAGCAGATGTTACAGATGACAGGAGAAGGCACTGATATGAGACATGAGAAACCTGAACCTTTTAAACACCCTGGAGTCTTCTACTGAGGACCAGTCCTGTCTGCCTTGGAAAACTACTATGGTGCCTCACAAGTGACTTTACGTCTGTCTCACTGTAACCAGTGGTATGATAACCTTGTTGTTAAATTGTAAATCTGTGACTGGAACACATCAGGCATGAGGCCATGAAAGTACTGCAAGAGCACCTTGTCTCTGCTTTATCTGTAAGGAAAAGCTGCTGCTGTGACCTGCACTTAGAAGTCCCCTTGGTACAGACAGTTGAATATGTTCTAAGAATTCCAGAAAACCATTGGCACCTGTGAGGAAATGAACTGGTCAGTACTGGGCACAAAATGAAGGTGAGGGAGGTTTGCTCCCTGTTTCTTTCAGAGCAGTGATCAGAAGAGCTGTGAAAGACACAGATTGTGCTGTTGTGGGCTTGTTCATCCAGCAGCACATTGCTGTCTGTGGTCAGTGGTGCACAGCACCCTCTCAGTATTTCATGCTGCAGCAGTGGCACAACCACCCTTTCACCATTAGCTGTCTTGCTTTCTTCCCAAATGCACCTACCATGATTTACAGAAGCAAGGAGGACCTGTTTGCCTGTTTGGTGGAAAAGGAGTGTATTGGTGTGTGTTACTACATAGTATAGCACACTACACCTGTCCAATACCAGGCCTGATCTACTTTCTTTAAGGCTGAAGCCTAATTCTTTCACCAAGTGCAAAATGAAACCAGCAAGAAATTTTAAATTTTCTCTACTCATTATTTTCCAGCTCGCATAACCCTAAGAATTAGTGAGTGGGTGATAGTGAGTGCCTTCCCCAACAGGCTGAGCCTGATTGTGGCTGAGAGAATTCTCCTGGTCCTCTGGAAGCTTAACTGGAATTAGAGACAAGAGTCTGACTCCACTGAAGGAAGACAAGATGGGCTGTGACCCTGAAGCATTTAGGATGATGGAGGAAAACTGACTTTATTCCCTAGCTGTTGTGGTTTTTTTATCTGTGGTGATTTATTGGGATATAACTTGAGCATATTCTAGCTTCAGCTTGCTGAGTAGAGGGATCAGCTTGAGGGAAGTTCTCTTGTCTCATCTATGAAGAGTTCTGCATGCTTGAGATGTTCAGATCCAAGCAAGTGTTGTTACTTGATTTGGTCAAAAACTCTGCTTGTTTTTTGTTTGTTTGGTTTTTTTTTTCCCTCTTAGGCAGGAAGATCCACCGAGACCTTTTTTTCTGCACCCCTGTTTGAGGAGCTCTGATGAAGAAGTAAGATTCCTGCAAAAATGTTCTCAAATTCTGGTGTGTTGTCTCCTACCCTCAAAGGATGTCCAGTCTGTCAGCTTGCGCATTGTCCTTGCAGAAATACTTGCAACAAAAGGTAGATCAAAGATCAGAGATGATTAACCATTTGCACCTCTACAGTATTAGTAATTACCTACTTAATTATCTATGTCTCAATGCTCTACTTTTAGGTTCTGAAATTTTAATTTCTATGATAACCAACCAGATACTTTATATACTTAAAATCAAACATATGCTTACTTAACTCTCTTGACTTGGTGCCAAGCTGTTTAGCATTTTTCAAGATAAAGAAAATAAACTACAATTTGTCCATTCCATTCTTCTAGGTTTTTTTTTTTTTTCTTTTTTTTCAGAGGAACACTTATTCAGTCATCCATGGCATTATTTTAGTGATAGTGTGAATAATTCTGGTCTTAAGATGTGATCAGAATGGAATCATGATACGAAATATAATTAAATTTGTTTAGATGTTGATTTATCCACTGTGATTTTTTAATTGTAGGTGTTTCTGGTTTGCTTTTCACTTTGTAAGCTACATTTTAATCTGATCAGATATACGCTAGTATTTTTTTATGTCACTAAATTCATAAATAAAGGAGTCTTGAGTATATTATGTGATTCAGTTTACCTTTAAATTTTCATGGATAGTGGCTGCAACGCCATAGCTTTCAAGGCTCTCAGAGGATAAAAACAAAAACACTTGGAATTTTCTAAATAGAGTTCAGCTTTGTCAATGCATTTCAACTTCCATAATAAAAGAGAAGTTTTATCAAGAAGTATGTCCTATCTCAAATGTGTTAAGTAGTCCAGAAGACTAGTTTTGGATTTTTATCAACTTACATACTTATTTTTGCCTTTTATCTGCAATTTTCTTTTGAAGGACAGAAGTTATTCATCAGCATAAGGATTTTGTTTTAAAATATTTTTTCCTTCTAGTACTGAAACCAGTGGTGGAACTGCTGAGTGATCCAGATTATATTAACCAAATGCTACTCAGCCAGCTGGAGTACAGAGAACAGATGAATGAGCATCAGAAGAAAGATTACACATATGCTCCTTCATATGAGGAGTTCATCAAGCTCATTAACAGCAGCTCTGATGTTGAGTTCCTGAAACAACTGAGGTATTTAATGTTTTGTTGTAGCTCATTCAAAGCTAAACATGCTTCTTTTTCCAGCCCATTACTGAGATTTGAATGAGTTGTGATTTTTCTTTTTAAATTCAATTTTAGATTTCTCTTTCGTTTCATAAGGCAGAGACAGTAAGGATAAGCCACAACATTTGTTAACTCTCTAATACAGTCAGTTTTTTACTTCAGTGGCAGAAAATGTTAAAAATCTCTGCTTAGTAGTGTACTGGGGATGAAAATACTGTTGAAAGGCATGTCTGACCCCTCTTTACAGCCTGCCTCTGTGGAGTTGGATAAAAACAGTATGTTGAATTTCCACTAGTGTGTGGTTTATGTCCTCATTATCTTGATAAAGTATGGCTGGCCATGGTGGTCAGGTGACTGTAAACTGGAATGGCCTTAAAGACACTGAGCATTCAGAACAGCTTGCTGTGATTCTTTGAAAGAGGGAGAGATTTGAGTTCTAGCACTTTTTACCACTGTAGCAGAAGTTTTTCTGGACTGCTGTAGGGAGGTGTTTCTTAAATACATCCCTTTAAATCAGTTGTTGAATTCTGAAGAATTCCTTAAAGACTAAAAAAACCCCACCCCACTGAGGTCCTGCATATGATTTTGATGTTCCTGTTTTCTAATGCAAGTAGTATGTGGTCACTGCCATACTAGTTCCCACTCTCTTAAGCAAAAATCTAATCTGTTTTTTCCTTTCCTCTTTTATTGTAACACGAGATACTACTTGAATCTCAAGCTCACTTCCCCAAGTCTTAGATGTTTATCCTTGCCTTACTTTTATAGCTGAGCTGCTTCTCTTTTGATTTCTGATGTAAGTGAAAGGACAAGGAACCAGTGACTGGGAAGCAGGAAGCAGAGATAGTACTGTTGTAGCCTCTTGCTAGATATCCTTTAGTTGGCTTTACTGAGCAGAAAAAGCTCTGGAGGACAATTGAAGTGTTTGTTCTAATCTGTTACCACCAACTGGAACTGGTATTTTTGCCTTCTTCCCTGAGTCTCTTGATTTACAGCTGCAGGTCATCTTTCCCTCTTCCTAAATGGCTGCAGCAACATCTGAAAGGCTGATCATGTTTGGTGCACTGTGTTATTTGCCGTGACCCAGACCTTCTGTTGCACTTGGCTGAATCAGGCTAAGTGGTGGTTTACCAGGATGCAGTATGTGGGCTGAATAAATAGCATCTTGCTTTCTCTTGTTCTTCTCTTTGATTCTGAAGCCACTTGCATTTCTGAGATGGGAAAATACATTTAGGTGATGGTGAAATGATTTTGTTGCTTGGCTACTTATTGTTCATCTGCTGTAAAATTTGCTCTTTACTCTGGACCAGTGTGCCTTTCCTGAGAGCAGAAATAAGCTTCTATTAGACTTGGTCTAAAATCTAATTGACATCATATTTATGAGCATAATCACACTAATGGATCTGCTTGTTTCAAAAGAAACCCAACTCTTATGTTGTTGTTCAGGCACATTAATGTTCAATGTGCTCTCTTTTCAGCTGATAGGTCACTTTAAATTGTGTTCTCTAATATCAGGTAGCAAATTTACTTTATGAAATAATGTGGATTTGGCTGCACCTAGGTTTTTCTTTTTTAGCCTGTGGAGTCCAGCTACCATCATCTTGAGAGCTGTTCCTCTACATAATGTTGATCAGTCTAAGCTGATCAATATTTCAATGGAAGTTGTCTGAGGAAATGTCTTTTCTTTTCAGAAAGAAATGGTGTGTGATTTTGGAGATGGTGCTCATTCTTCCTCTGCTTGTACAAACCCAGTCTCTGGGAAGAAGTCTCTGCTCTGTTCTGTTTGTTCCTGGCAGTGGGGGAACACCTAGAGAGAGATGAGCCAACCCGAGCCTGTAGTCATCTCAGTGTTATGGAGAATACTTTCCAAAGTTTTCATTGTTTACTAGTGAAAGTCTACAGATTTATGTCAAGGAAACCTCAGAAGTGGATGGGGCAGAAAAATAAATATGGCATTTTCAATGAACAAAGTAAATTATATTATAGGTTGTAAATACAGGAAAATCTATAAAGAAGGAATTGAAGAGGAGGAAACAAGTAAGCCATTGTACAGTTACCATTGAGGAAGTCAGTCAGAGTCTGTTGGAATGATAGTAGTGGGGAGACTGCTTCCAGTTCTCATCCTGCAACAAATAAATTCCTGGCATGTTGTACTTAAATGTGTTTCCTAGTTATATGCAATTCTGGGTAATAATATTCTGTTTAACAAAGGTTCTTTTTCTTGATTTTGTTTGGAGATTGTTTTTCAGTGCCTGTTCTAAGCCAGTACGTGGCACTCATGAACTACAAGCCTTCTGCTGTTAGTCCCAATGTTGCCATGTAACATCTTGGTAAAGAACAGATACAAGTGATAACAACTTTCTGTGTAGGCTAACTTTGAGGGGAGATTTATCCCAAACCACTACAGTGTCTGAGAAACTATTTCTTTGTTTTGTTGGTTGTTCAGGGTTTGATCATGTTTTTTTCCTTGAAATACCTCTATCATGCTTTATGTTTGCAGATTAATTAGCGTTTACTAAGACAAAACACTTTGATCGATGAAAGAGGTCATGAGGCACCAATAAAAAATTCTTCAGACCCTTGGTGGACCGTGGTAAAGAAAGCCTAGACTCAGGGTGCTCTTTGATGTATGCACATGATGTTAAGTCCCATGAGGCATTCTTTCAGGCTGGATCTTTAAGGGAGTTTTGCTAAGCTCTCTTGTGATTAAAACCAGATTCTTGTTATGGGGTACATAAGGGGAAATCTCTAGCTGGATCAGTGGAAAGCTGTGGGTTGAAGGGTGTTGTTGCTCTTGGCCAGGAAGCAGAAAAGAGTGGGAAGCTCTGTGTGCTGGATCTCCTTGTAAGCAAGTGTAGCAGCTCTCTGCCTTGCCAGTAGCTCCCCTTGAAAGGCTAGTATGTCACTAGATTTTCTAAATCTTTTTTTCTCTCCTTCAATTAGAAGCACTACTGTAGAAGAAATATTATATTGATTTTTGCATTGTTTTTATGGATTTTATTTTTAGAACTTACTTAAATGGTGCAGCAACTACTTATTAATTTTGGAGATACTTCTGCATTTGCAGTTCATTACTATCTGTAGTGGGCCTCTAACATTTGATTGCTTTATCTCTTAGAAGAACTTCTCTCCATTGCTTTGTGGAAATACGCCTTTCATTTTTTGTAAGGAACATTTGTGGAGCTGATGTTTGTTTTCTTAAAAAAGCCATTTGCTGATGTACAAGGAGCTTTTAAAAGCTTCTAGAGAAAGGGTAGTTGTATGGTCATTCAAAAACACTCTTTATAATATCTACCTCCATTGTTGCTTGTCATGAAGGGAGACAGTTTTATTGCTGTTTTTATCCAGTTTCCAAAAAATGTGTTTTGCCTTATTTCTTTCAAGAGGAAAAAGTAAAATGGTGAAATTGCACCTTCATTTCCCCTCAGATTTAAGTTATCATGGGTAAATTGGAAGTCTGTTACCAATAATGACCAAAAAAATGAGTTGTTCTATGTCAGATGTGAAACAAATTTACCTGCTCTGTTAGAAGACTAGGGGTAAAAGACATGATGAGTTAAAAGCATAGCGGAGAATAAATAGCTATAAGGAAATAATCTGATGGTAGTTTTCATTCTGCTTTCAAGATTAGCATTGTATTTATTCTGTTATTTATTAGTATAGCAGCAGAAGGTCACTACACAGTTCACAGGAAGAAAGATCATTATCACCAGCTCTGTTGTCCTTTACTTCAGAAATGAGGGAAAGGGACAAATGCAACAAAGAATAGGGAAGAGATAAGAATGGGAAGGTAGAAGTAATGTGGATGCCAGTCCATGATTGGTTCAGTTTATGGTTCTTGAAAATAAAATGAATATGTTTACTTACCAGCACCACAGAATATGTAGCAACTAGAACATTTGGAACACATGTTCAGGGAGAAAGGGTTGTGGTCTGGCATCTTAGCCGAGGTGGTGATTCTGGGGTGCAGTGTTGTACATTACTCTGGGTAGCTAGAGCCAAAGCTCAGTGCTTGAGAAGAACAGACTAAATGGTGTTTTTAAGGATGTAACTCAGAGCATTGCCCTTACTTAAGGTGATGAGGAACAGAACAAATTGCTATGTTTCAGTGAGGTAAATGACTGTTGTTTATAATGCTTTCACAGATGGCATAATTGAGACACCAGAAGTGCAAGGGAGCCACCCAGAATCATTTGGAAAGCCTATCTCTGAGCAGAGAATTAACTATGAGACTTCTATGCACCAAAACACCATTTTCACTCTAAGGCTTTTCTTCCCAGGGAAGGACTGAGCAGAACTGTGGTGGTGGATGAAAATAACCAAAATATAGTAATTCTCCTAATTTATATCTGCTTCATATAGCTAGTGAGTGTATTAGCTAGAAGGACCTTACAGACAGCTCTTTGCATTTGAACTGGACTTCCATCCTTGCTTACTGTAGGAAACCTAAATTTAATGTTAAAAATTGACTTGATATTGTGTTTGGTATTAACTGTATGTGCAGTGCCAGCAGTTGAAAGAAGGAAGCATAATTTTTGTTAGTTGGGTGTTTTCCTTTTGTTTCGAGATAATCACCATATGCACACTGCTCTCTGTTTCAAGGTGAGAAGGAAGTGCAAGTGTGTTATTTTTTATTAGTACTTAAGTGTGCTGTGTAAAGACACACTGTTAAAAATTAATACCATCTTTTCTTTTTTTCTCTCCTCCCTCATCACCCTTACCTCCTACTGTTTTTAAAATCAGGTATCAGATTGTTGTGGAAATAGTTCAGGCAACCACAATCAGCAATATTCCCCAAGTGAAGAGGCAGAAAGGTAAGATTTCATTTTGTTAAGCCACATCTGTTGTTTTCATTTTGAAAAGCTGTATGCAGTCAGTGTGTGTGGGATTTTAAGACAGATTTTAGGAATGCTGTGCCTTCAAGTATTTCAGTTTGTTTCATTTGTCTGATTCTTCCAGAAACTCCCATGGTGTGATTATCACCTCCACCCCATCTTCATTTAAGCTGATGGCTCATCAGAAAGGTCATAGCTACACATTTATTTTCAGAACCTGCTGCAAGCAGAATTTTTGGCATTACGTATTCATATGCTGAGAGCCTTGCTTCCTCTCTCTTTTTAGTGCAATCCATTCTTCAAAGTCTCAGTCTGTTCTTTCAAAATACAGAAGAAAGAATGATACAGCGTTATTGTCAGTCAGACTTCTATTTTGACTCTTCATCATATTATGTTTGTGTTGCAATACAGAGCACTCTTAAATTATTCTGCAGCATTTTTGGCAACATTTAAAAATTCATTTAAAAATGCACATGCATCTTACATGTATACCTACATTTATGATATATACTGCTTCTTATGCTTCTCAAAATGTACCAGAATTATAGTATATCTTCAGGAGATTACATTGATAACAAAATTACAGACTAAATTTTTGTTGGGACTGATATACTTAACGTATATCAAAGCACAATAAAAAGACAATGGACAATATAAATTAATTTGTTTGTAAACAGCTATCTAGAACTTGCTTTTAGTTAATCTCAGGTTAAAGAAAAAAGAGAGAATCTATTTCTATCTCTTTGTATTAGAAAGGAAAACTTTTAAAAGTGGTTCAAGTGTAATGAAAAATTCAGAAACAAATTATAAACATGCCATGAGGAGGTAAAAGAAACACATTTGGGCAGTCTGAAGAGCTTGGGGTCTGTGCTCAAGTTTATGAAAGTGTAAGGTTGTCAGCACTGATAGGCCTTTATTTTCCAAAATAGACCTAGGTATGCATTCCTGTAGGATAAACTGCTGGTGTCAAACCACAGCAAAAGTAGGTGCTGATTTTTTGCTTAAGCGTATGTTACAGAAAGATATTACTATTTCCCAGATGAAAGTTAATTTAATGGAAAGTCTGTTTCAGAAGTAATAAAATGAGAACAGGGAAGTTAACTCCGAGTACATTATGAAAAATCAATCTTGCTAAGCCTGTGTTTCCATTTGTGCTGCCATTGGTCTTTGTTGTGACAAGAATTGATTTGGGAAGTATTTTTATACAGTTTAGGTTCCTACAATCAATTACTGTCTCATTCTCTTCTGTCTCATTTGAGTTTATATGGTTAACTCTCCACTGGTCTAAACCCTGAACAGAAGATGCTTTTTAAAAGCTACAAGTGCCTGGTACTGCAGAATAGATATAAAAAGATTAATGCTGCTTATTTTGCCAAAGTATATCCGGTCCCACTTATTCTGCATTTTTGTGGGCTCTTGACTTTTACCTGTATTTTTAAAAATCCAGCAGAACTTCCTCCAGCTGATACACTGAAGTTTTGTGTTAAGATATTTACTTCTATTATTAGTTTAGTCCTGTGGCAACCTTGAATGTCATTTAGGAGTTGATTACCACTGGTAGCTGTATTGGCCAGAGAGGCTGTTGTGGCTAAACCTTCTATGTACTAAATAGCCAATAGTTATTCACATTGTGTCTGATGAAAAAGGTAATGTATTACATCCAACAGAGACGTACAATACAATCTTCTTATAGTTAATGCAAATTAAAGGCAGATTTATAATCTGTTTCAGTTATTCTGCTTAGGTTTTCATCTACTAGAAATTTTTCAGACTTGATCTCTACGCAGTAAACTTTTTGGAGGGTTATCTGGAGGGTTAAAATCTGAATGATTTTTTGTCTTCTGTTTCCTGAAGTAGGTGGAAACACTTTTTCTAATGTGGTAATGCATCTAATGTGTTCCTGAATTTTACAAGGAAGTTTAAGGAAAAATCTTTACTACTTTCCTTAAAACAAAACCTGCAAAAACCCCAGCACAGCTCACTACTGACACAGATTGTCCAACTCTTTAGAGCAGACCGCCACATTACTTACATAACATTTTGATGTTTCTTTCTGGATGCCACAGCATACTGCTACCCTTGCCAGCAGCTGGATTTCATGGTGAATAACTGAACGTAAGCTTAATGCAAAATGGAAGTGCATTTGCACAATCTCTCAGTCTCTTTTTACTCTGTGCCTCCAGTGCCTGCTACATGCCTGTAATAATGTGTGTGAGCGTGGGTGTTTGATGGATATGACAATCTCCCCTTTCCTGCTAGCAAACGAGCTCATGCCTTTTCTGTCATAGACATCTCTTAGCTTTGATTCTAGCTTGGCAAGAGGTACTCTTACTGGTAGCTATTTCCTTATTACCTATGGCAAAATTTGGTCCTGGAAAATATATCTGTTTCTTCAGTGTCTGTGTGTCAGCTGGAGAAGCTGAACTATGGCTGACCAGTAAGTTGTCTGCTGAGACTGCTCTCAGCTCTCAGACTGAGGGTAAGAGTGGAGCAAGTGTCAAGTGCGATGTCATGGATGTAGACTCAGCCTCTGTCAGTTTGGTGCATGGTTGCTTCCTGAAGTAGTGGTTTCAATAGAAAAAAATACAGAAACAAACAAGGCGCACTTAGTAAAGCAGTAGAGGCTAATAACGCTGCAGCAGTGACTGCTTAGTTACTATCTAAGCAAAGTAAGTGTTGTGCAAGTACATAACTGGCAGAAAATACGCTGGAACAGGATTGTCTACCGTTGCTATTGATTGAGGAGACCATTAATTAATTAAACCAACAGCAACAAAAAAATTGTTTATAAAAAGATTAAGTGTCTGTCATTAAAGGATGAGTAGCCTGAGGACCAGGTTTCAGCCTGGTAACTTCTCACACGATCTACAGTTGCCTGACTTTAACTGGTGATAGTAAAGATACCTTTAATGTTGGCCTGCAGAGGGCTTGTCCCTCAGTAAAGACAGTTCTTTACACTTGATATAATTAGTGCTGGTGCCACCTATTGGTGAAATATTTAGCTATTAGAGCCCTCTGATAATAGCAGAAAGTACTTTAAAGTACTTCTGATAAACACAATTGTATTAAACCCTCTGTAGTGAAAAATGGCATGTTATAGGGTCTTTTTTCTTTTCAGATTTCTATCAATTGAATCTTCTGGCATGTGAGCGTAGGAGAGCAAACGAAAACATAGAAAAGCATCTGATTCATGTTAAGCAGTAAGTCTTACATTTGACTGTCTGAGAGTCAAATGTCTTAAAAGGTCAAGACACGAAATAATTTTAGGGGTTCACAGTATGATGCCTGTTGTGGGTGGATGATACAACTTCTGTGGCCAGGACAATTGCTTGTGGCTGTTGCTAAAGCTTGGCAAGAAAGCTAATGTGGCATAACTGCTTTCAGAAGTGTTGATGGTTTATTCTGGAGTGGTGCGGGCCACTGTAAATAGAAGCTGTTAACTTGTGTGCTGACATTACCCTACGCAGCTGCCCTCATGTATGCTTGCACAGAAGTGGTGGATCTGATGCATACCTATATCTGCATTACTTTTCCAAGCTATGTCCTCCTATGCCTCCTCTTTCATAATAGTCAAGGTCACTCCAGCAGTGACTGTAAGCAGAGGCTTAGTTTTGTGGGCGTGTGGGTTTTTTGGTTTTATTTTTAACTCACATTTGTTTTTTCTTCCTATTGATATTTGTGGGCTGTGCTCTTTACAGTCATATGTGCTCTATCGGGAAGAATCGCGTCTTTATATATTCTTACCAAACGGCAGGATGAGGACAGTTTTGTAGTTCAGGATTTCTTGGAAGTGCTGAACTGAATTTGAGCTAAATTTTAGGGTTTTTTAACAAAACTTAAGTGTTAAACATTTTGAAGGACTATTAAGTTCTTGTCTGAAAATGTTTACTGTATTTTTGATCTAGTAAGGGAGTTTGTAAGAGGACAAATGCCCAGATAAGGCATTGCAGCATGAGTAAAAGAGAAAAAGCAGATCCTAATTTGTAAAATAGCAACAAAAATAAGGTGCTGCAATAATTTGGTGTTTAGAATCATAGTGTGGTTTAGGTTGGAAGGGACCTCAGAGATCATCTAGTTCCAATCCCCTGCTGTAAGAGGGTATGTGAATAATAAACTGGTTAAATACACTAGTTCTAATTGAAACAAATGTTTGTTTCTTTGTACTGATACTATGTTCAAGGATCCTATAAGAATTTTAGCAAGGGTCAGTATTACTAGGTGCTGTTTAAAGCAAAAACGAAACCCCTTGAAGGCATAGACCTTATTGCAGAGCTCTCAACAGGTTGTTTTTGTTGTGGTGTTTTTTTGTCTTTCCCCCCTCCCCAACATTGTAAAGGCATTTAAAAAAAAATCTGATTTTCTGTGCCTTCCACCTTATATGTGACTTCACAGCATGATCACAAACCACCCTGAGATGAAAGGATGGGCCTTTTTTTATTTTTCCCTTTTTTCCCCAGACACCACATTGCAGTTGAGCCCAGGGAATCCCTGTTCAGAAAACTGCTTCTTTTCAAGCAGGGATTATGAGACAAATCAAATAAGCAGCCATTTCTGTGTAGAAAGCTCTGCTCTGTTGCAGTAGAGTATTTGTCCTGCTGAGCATTCCCACTGTGTGTCTAGATACTCACTTTTACAAGTGGAGCTGACAACCAGCACAGAAACAGAAGTGTTTGTGGATGGGCTTCTTAGATGCTGTGGTTCTGAAAGAGCCTTGAAGATTCATTGGTAAAAAGGGACTATTCTGTTAGAAACTCGGGCTCCAAGCTACCTTGGGTGTGTGGGTTGTCATGTGTGGGTTTTGCCAAGATAATAGTGTGAAGTAAAATGGACGGTTCTTCATTCCAGATGCCATCAAACTTAATTATAACAAAACTATGTTATGATTCCTCCCCTCCACCCCTCATCCTCTACAGAGAAATAAAAACACATACACAATTATTTTTACATAGCCTCTGGGCAAGGCTAATACTGTGCTTACATATTGTTTTCAAGCAGTGAGTGTGGGTGAAAATGAAGGTTAGTGACAGGAGACTTGTTTGTTTTGATTTGTGTTTTTCAGATCAGTTTTATAGAGGAAGTTCTTCTTTCTTCTCCCCAGATTCTTTATGTGCTAATGATGGAAATACATCTTGTCCACAGTTGGTTTGGAGATCTGCCTGTCAGTGGGAGACAGGGGAGAGACTTAACTGGTCAGGCAGAAGTGACCAAAGGGAATGCAGGCACCTACAGAGAGAGACTATATGTGGTGGATATTGTTATATTGTGTAGTATGTATTTATTCCCTAGCTCAAATTTTGCCTTACTGCCATTTTGCTTTTTGCTTTGCTCATCTCTCTCTGTGGCATGAGAGGCTATGTTGCAATACACAGTGCAAACGATCAGTGCCTAATTTCTCCATGATCTCTTAAGTCCCTTGCCCCAGATCTATTGCCTGAAGTGTTTGGCATTTAGCACTATTCTTATTCATTGTATGTCTGACCACATTAGAACTGGTTTTCCCCTTCGTTTGTACTGTAGGCAGTAGAAGAACTGCATGTACTGTTCTTCTCAGAGTCTTGCCTGCTCTTGCAGAATTGAACAAACACTTTTTTGGGCCTGCACAGTCTTGGAAAGTGTGTAGTTCCATATTTCTAAGAGCTGTAATGATTGGTAAATTACATGCAGAAGTGTACACTTACTGTTTATATGAAAATGTTAAGTATTAAACATCAATTTAACTACTTCAGCATGGCATTAAGTAGGTACTGCAGGTGCTCGACCTGGCTCTTGCAAAAAAGTGTTGCAGCAGTGTGCAGGAGTGTATTCCATTCCATTCTACTCTCTCCTATCCTATCCTATCCTATCCTATCCTATCCTATCCTATCCTATCCTATCCTATCCTATCCTATCCTATCCTATCCTATCCTATCCTATCCTATCCTATCCTATCCTATCCTATCCTATCCTATCCTATCCTATCCTATCCTATCCCATTCCATTCTCCTCTATTCTATTCTATCCTATCCTAACCTATTCTATTCTACTGTTATATTCTATTCTATCTTATCCTATTCCATTTCATTCTAGTCTACCTTTGGAGACTGGTCAGGAGACTCAGTGCAGCTGTATGTGCTGCCAGATGTCTGCTATATGTGATTTTTGAAGCTGTAAAGGAAAAACAAGTCGTGGATTCAGTTTTCATCATATTTTTGTCATATATCTCGGCAGTTAAAATGAGAAATTTTTTTTTCATGCTACTGCTATCAAGAAGGGGGACAGTGGGAACTGAGTGCTACAGTAAAATTTTGTTTACATGTTAAGCAGGCATTATATATGTCTTAATCTACAATATTTTTGTTGTATCTTTCACTGTAGTTTATGGTAATAAAATTTGTGTGGCATTTGTTGGCATGACTATTATTTGCAAGGCCCAGCATTCTGACTGAAAAATGGGTGATGTATGTACTGCAGTTTATTATATTTAATGCATATACAATTGACCAAAAAGCAGAACTACAAAAAAGCCCCAGATTTTTGAGATGTTTTTGGTGGGTTCTAGGGTCTGCTTCTGGCCTAGTTCAAATCAAGGTGGTTAGGAGTGATTCGCAAGAAAATGTGGAAGCTTTGTCAGAAGCCATTGTAGATGTGCAAAAAAGCATTAGCTGAAAAGAAATATTGCACAGATAGCTTTGATTGCTTGGTAATTTTGAGTGCATTTGGAGCATCTGCGTTTATTATTGTTCAATGGAAATTGAATTATTCACAGCTGTGGCTTGATAAGCAGAGTTTGAAATTCTGATTTTGGTATGAATTGCATTTGGATGCCCTCAGAAGGGGAAAGGAATGTACAGCGCCCCTCTTGGGTTTTGAAATTCCTCTCTGGCAGTGCATGTCCCCTGATAAGGAGAAGTTTTTTGGAGGAAGTTACTGTAAGACCTTTTGCTCCTCTGGAGTTGAAGGTCCTGCTTACCTGTTGCGGGTAAACATGTATGTGACTTGTGGGGAGAAAGTGCCAAAGAATAATCTTTCTTGTGTTGCTAATGAGGAGTGTTTTTGTTTGATTTTAATAATTTAAAAAATCCCCAAAGGTTGCCTTTTCTTTTCTTGCATAGTGAGCAGACAGTGTTGTAGTGACATGTGTCTATTCCTTTTCCATTTATTGCAGCTTGCTGGAAGGCATGAGACTAAATGCATCCTTTTCTTTTGTAACTTTCTGGTATTTTGGTTTATGATGTAATACCTGAATGCAGCGACCATCTTTGCTGATATTTAGAAATGACTCTAAATTACATCCCAGTACTTTGGTAGTGGTGCCATAATTAGAACAGATTAAAGAATAGCTTTTAGAAAGTTGTCTTAACAAAAAAAAACAAAACAACTTAGATCTGAAAATCTGAGAATTTTCAAAAAATAAAAAAGAAGGAGTTCAGTGCTAGGGGAAAACCAACGATCTTCCTGCCCTTTTGCAGTTGTCGTGAAGATGTTCCTCCTGATTTGTGCTAGCTTATCTTTCACTGTGGGAGGAAAGTCGTGTTGAGTGTTCATTCACACTTCCAAGCTGCCTCTCCTGCACTGCAGTGCATTAGCCACACTCTATGCAGGGCCGCTCTTCATCAGCCTCTTTGTTTATTTGTGAAGAGATGTTGCTGCCAGGCTTTCACAGTGACTAGTCCTGTTTATCCGTGGAGCCAGGAACAGGCTGGCAGTGTGATCTTTATTGCTGTGCCCCAAGTGTTTTTACATGGAGTAGCTTCTCATGGGTATGAAGAACTGAGTTAGGGAAATGTTTTTGAAGGATCTTTGCTAATGAAGTCATTAATCACTGGAAGCAGGTAGGATGTGAGTTTCTCTTGGAGGCTTACGGCAATCATAGGATGATAAGACGTCAAGTGACTTAGTCGTGCTTATTTTGAAAGCCTTCCAAGAATGCTTTGTTTTCACTAGGAAGGCTTCTGTTTTGAGAAGGCTGAATGATAGTTGTGTAGCACTGCTCATGGACTTTCAAAGTGTGAGTTTTCAGGTATGCATTTCAAGCCCAAAGATTTTAAACTTTTGAGAGACTTGAGAACTTCTAAAAATTATCTTGGCGCCTAGTGCAGAAGGTGAAGTGCTGGCTTTTAATCTCCATTTCTAAGTCCTGTCTATGTGTTTGTATTAGCTGTAAATACTTTGAATTGAGAGCAAGAGCCATTTTGTCCTCAAGATGTTTTTCTGGCTTTTGTTGTTCTCTTTTCTTTTCCTCTCATTAATGCTTATACCTCTGGTCAAGGAACTGAAACACTAAATTAAATGCTCTGTTGACTTCCCTGTGATGATAGCATGCCAGGAAAACAGATGGCTTGTATTTTTTCTTGTGGTAAACTCATTTTATCATTTGCCTCAGTGAGTGTCATCTCTGTAGTTCACTGTTATATATGGCAGCTTAGATGCAAATGATGCTCACCCATTAAATCACTAACAGGCTTTGAATCGGGAGGCTTCCTTACCAATGTACATAAATAATGCAGCAAATAAAGTGAGATTAAAAATTCAGGAAAAGATATTGGGAAAATATATGTACTCACATTACATGTTAAACTTCAGGGAGCTTCATGTACCTTGAGTTATCCTTTAGTTATGCAAGTGACAAAACTTAGGGTCATGTGCAGTAGTTACATGTGACTTTGAGGGGGAAATAAAAGGATACAAACAGTCCTTAGTGTACCTTAGTGTACTAGGAATGTGTTTAAAATACATATTTTAATTCATTTGTAAGAGATTTAATTTTTCTCTGTGTGTGTTTACCAGCCTAGCTATCTGGTAGTTTCTTTCCAACAACTGTTTTGAAACTGGAACACTATTTTCACCTACATCATCTTACTAGCATTTGATATTTCAAAAGCATAGTGGAATAGATATCTATTATTTATCCTTGAGCAACTAATTAGTCCAGAGCCAAGTACAAGCAGGCACTTTGCTACTGAGCTCTAGTTGCAGTCTACAAAAGCAGGAGTATTGTCATTGAACAAGAAGATAAAACCAGTGTGAAAATATGGATCAGCTGCATCCTGCAGATATGAAATAGGAATTTTTTAAACACAATAGTTTTCTCTATTCAGCAAGATCATGCAGTTTTGATGTGGCATGATAAGATTAATTTTTTTTCCTTTTCATCTGACAGTTCTGAATGTGCTTCTGTCAGTGTTGTTGTCTTGAGGGAGATATTGTGTGATGTGCTGTTCACATTAGGCTGAAGAAATTTGGATTTGCAAATGAGATGCATGGGAATGTGTCATGCTGGGCTGGGGTGGGGATTGAGTCCAGTCTCTTGTGACTCTAGACAGTCAATGTTATATTCAGCAAGGTACATCAGTAATCAGCTCTTACATCATAGTTGTAGGTATCTTTCTAATGCCATCTGATAAGTGTAGTAAAAGTTTGGGGTCTGTATCTTGCAATGGGCTATGGGAAGAGATGTGGAGGGGTTAGATTTCACTACACATATGAACAAGATTTTTTTTCCTGAGTTACTTTATTTAAACCCTGGAGGTATTGCTGGAAAACTTTACAGAATCCTTTTTCAAATACAGACTTTCCAGTATCTCTCCTCATGTGCATGGTTGATTCCTAAATGACAAATGCTTTGATCGGGCAGTGTAGAGGCAGTATTATGATGATGTTTTCATGTTGTAAAAGAGTATCTCTGATTTGCTTTATTCTTAGATGCAAAAGGAAAAGAAACTGCAGCAATGAAAGCTGACCTGCTGAGGGCTCGCAATGTGAAGAGGTATATTAACCAGCTGACAGTGGCAAAGAAGCAATGTGAGAAGAGAATAAGACTCCTGGGAGGACCTGCTTATGATCAGCAGGAAGATGGCACTTCTGACGAAGGTGATGGCCTTCAGAGTCAAAAGGTATAAATCAAATAGCACATACATTGTCTGAAGGTCATTCTGAATGTGTTAGCACTAGATTGTGTTAGCCTCACTGTCGTTAATCCCTCCTTTCCCACAGGACTGAATTAATTACTGCATAATTTATTTATCTTGGGAAAAGATCACTGAAGACCTGAAAACACATGCTGATCATTCAGCTTGGAATGTTGCTGAATGTGAAACTGCATAAAGGGTGGAGTGGCTTGTGTGTCTTTTTTTTTCTTTTCAGATATACTGCATGTAGGGAGTTAATAAGGACATGGTATCAACCTTTTGCAAAGTAGGAACGAAAGATTGGCAACGTATGTGCAGTATTTCTTTGGCCCTTGTAATATTTACTGTAGGAAATACCTTCGGGTTTTGCAAATACTCTTATTCTAAAGCAAGTACTTAACTTGTGGAAGGCAACTGGTAAAATTAGGGACAGTCATTGCAGCAAAACTCTGGCAAAGCTATTGACTGCACAACACACGCTGGTTTTCAACGTCACTGTAGTCTGGAATTGAAAAAGCTGCTGTTTAATTAGTCAGCATCTGCAAAAACAAAATTATGGTTGCTTATCCTTGCTAAACTTTTTAATAAATTCAGTAGCTTTTTTGTGTCCCCTTTGGACAAAGCATGGTAATTGATGTGTTCAAATAAGAAACAAGACTTTATCTTTTCTATGTAAGTAGAATAGAACTTCTCTTAATGCAGGGTTCTTTAATTTTCATTGTGCCCTTAAAACAGTTGTAACTTAGTGGCGCATAAGAGAAAGTTGCATGGAACAGAAACAGTTCTTGCTATGTGTGTATTGTCTGTCTTTCGTAAGGTCTGAAAGAGAGCAATCTCCTACCACCCACTCCTCTTTAAAGCATGATTTCAGACGGTGTGTCACAGATCGTGCCAGGGCAGTTCTGATCTGCTTCCTGACATTCGGTGTAGCATGAGATGCCAAGGAGAAAAGGAAAGAAGGAACCATGTGGCAGCACTGCATGAGCTTTTGATGCTACTTTTGGTGCCTGCTGGTACTTTATAGGGTAGATACTTGGTGACGTAAGTTTGTTGAAGAATGGGGTCAGGTAAAGAAGCTGCACTGGGTAGGTGCAGGGACTGTTCAGAAATATAATATCATTGTAATTTATGTCAGGAATCCCTTTTGTTTTAATGTGTGGTTTATTACTCAATGGATTTTTGGTGGGAGCTGCTGACCCAGGGTTATATCTTGCAAATATACCCCATGAGCAGCTCCATATTGGGTTAATGGTACTATTAATAGGAATTAAATGCCTTGTGCAGGCATTTGTTGTAGTGGTGGCAGAAACAGTGGAATCTGAGGCAGCTCTTCTTCTAAGGTTTTGATGTACTTCTATTGAGAAGCCCTGGAACACCTCCACACTTACCTCAGCATAGAAAGTAGGAAAACTGCTTCTCTCTTCTGTTGCCAGGAAAGAGGCTGAGGGAGGCTGGGTGAGAGATGGATGTCTGTTCTCTTCTGAGCACAAAAGAGTGCCCAGGACTTGACTGAGGAAGGGAACCCTGTTCACTGCTGCTTCTGCAGTGTGAGTTCTCATTTCAAGATAGCCAGTGCTGTTTTGGATACTGGGCCCTCCTATGTGGGCAGTCCTGACTAAACACTCAGGTCTTTTTCTCAGTAAATGGGAAACATATTGCTTGGGATTTAGCTGATAAGCTCATGTTGATATGCACTGCTGGTGGCCCATAATTTCTCTTCAGAGAATGGCTGTGCCAGCTTTTCTATTAGGCTAGTGCTTAACCTACAGAGTAACTAGCTTGTATAGAAGAAACTGGAAGCTTGCCTTCCATTCTTCAATTTGTATAAAATAGCTCAGAAAAAGGTATTTAGAATCTGTCAGGATTGGAAGGAACCCACAAGGATTATCTAGTTCCAACCCCCCTGCCATGCCCAGGAACACCCTACCCTAGATCAGGCTGGCCAGAGCCTCATCCAGCCTGGCTGCAAACACCTCCAGAGATGTGACCCCAACCACCTCCCTGGGCAACCCATTCTAGGGTCTCACCACCCTCATGGTGAAGAACTTCCTCCTCACATCCAACCTGAATCTCCCCACCCCCAGCTTTGCTCCATTCCCCCTAGTCCTGTCACTACCTGATAGTCTAAAAAGTCCCTCCCCAGCTTTTTTGTAGGCCCCCTTCAGGAACTGGAAGGCCACAAGAAGGTCACCTGGGAGCCTCCTCTTCTCCAGACTGAACAGCCCCAACTCTTTCAGTCTGTCCTTATAGCAGAGGTGCTGCAGCCCTCTGATCATCCTCATGGCCCTTCTCTGGATACGCTCCAGTAAGTCCACTTACCACTCCAGAACTGGATGCAGTACTCCAGGTGCGGTCTCGCCAGGGCAGAGTAGAGGGCGAGAGTCACCTCCCTCGACCTGCTGGCCACACTTCTCCTGGTGCAGCCCAGGATCTGGTTGGCTTTCTGGGCTGCAAGTGCACACTGCTGGCTCATGTTGAGCTTCTCATCCACCAGCACCCCCAAGTCTGGCTCCTCAGGGCTGCTCTCCAGTCAGTCACTGCCCAGCCTGTATTTGTGCTTGGGATTGCCTTGACCCAGATGCAGGACCTTGCACTTGGTCTTGTTGAACCTCATGAGGTTGGTTTGTGCCCACCTCTGCAGCCTGTCCAGGTCCCTCTGGATGGCATCCCTGCCCTCCAGTGTGTCTGCTGCACCACACAGCTTGGTGTCATCAGCAAACTTGATGAGGGTGCACTCAATGCCTCTGTCCATGTCACCCACAAAGATGTTGAACAAGACTGGTCCCAGGACTGATCCCTGAGGGACTCTGCTTGTCACTGGCCTCCACTTGGACATGGACCCATTGACAGCCACTCTTCGGGTGCAGCCATCAAGCCAGTTCTTTATCCATCTAGTGGCCCACCCATCAAGCCTATATTTCACCAGCTTGGAGACCAGGATGTGGTGCAGGACAGTGTCAGAGGCTTTGCTCAGGTCCAGGTAAATGACATCATTTGCTCACCCCTCATCTATTAATGTTGTGACCTGTTCATAGAAGGCCATCAGGTTTGTCAGGTAAGATCTGCCCTTGGTGAAGCCAAGATGATTGTACTCAATCACCTCTTTACTATTCTTCTGTCTCAGTAGTACCTCGAAGAGGATCTGCTCCATGATCTTCCTGGGCACAGAGGTGAGAGTGACTGGCCTGTAGTTCCCCGGCTCCATTTACAGATGGTGCTTTAAATTAATATTTTATTGAAGTGTGGTACAGAACCTTGAATGAAGTATTAACATTGAGGAATTTTTTATAATAGTTGAAAAAACTAATAACTTTACTAGTGATCTAAACTTCTGGTTTGGTTTCCATTCCACATCCTACAGAAAGCTTTCTCTCTTCTGCAATAGAAGGGGAGTAATAGTATTGCTGGTAAATGTCTTCAATGTATGTTCTGATTATGAGCTTGAATGTGGAGGTAGATTATTTGAAGCTGTTGGTGTTCTGGTCTTAAAATTTAAGAAACAAAAATTACATGCTTTGAAATGCTTGGGGGGTTTTGGCTCTTTTTTTTTTTTTCCTTTCTCAGTTCCAAAACACTGTCAGTTTTCTGTTTGGTAAATACATAAGGTCAAGGGACTGTAGAGACTTTACACGTTTAATTCACTTCATTATCTTGAAACTGAGTTCTCTAGGGAAATCCTAAATGTGTGAATTATAATCAAATGTTTATAAGTAAACAAACAAACCTCAGCTACTCTCTGAATCTGAATTTTTTTCGTTAGCTCTGGTGCTGATTTATGCTCTGCCCTGGGTGTTAGATTTGCTTTCAGAGAAAATGCAGTTTGAATTAGTGTGATAAATAAAGCAACTCTTCTAATCTACTTATGCTCAGTGCAGTTTTAGTCCTTTTCTAAGAAACTGTACCTGCACAGCACTGCAACATTTAATTGAGTTCTTCTTGTCTGTGTTTATTCAGCAAGCCATTTGTTTGATCTGTTGTGTTCTGCACAGCAGCTACTTCACCGCATCGCTGAGATTTGATGCGTAGAGCAGCAGCATCTCCTTTGTGAAGCTGCTTTGTGAACCGCAGGTGGTAGGAGTTGCTCTGGGAATCTGATCTTTGACTAGTTGTGAAGTAGCAAGGAAATCACCTGGGTGTATTTTGAGATGCAAGCAGTTCATGTTCATGACCCTGATGGTGAGGACTAAGTTGGTGGGCTCTGATTTAACTGGTGGCTGATCAGACTTTTACCATTAATTCTGAGCTTCAGGTTAAGAGATCATGTTACATCAGGATGCCTCATGATACAGAACTTGAGGATATAAAGGAAGTGAGCTTCAATTGTTGTCCCCCTGTTGCCTGTCTTATGACAGAAACATGTTCATGAACAGGTGAATCTCAAGGCAGGGATTTTTCTGTTAATGTATAGACAGTAAAATAGTCAGGTGCCTTATGTAATGTATACTTCCTAATAGGTAACCGATTAGTGTACCTGATTCAGCTACTGCTGTATGACAGATGACCTTCTGATAATGTGCCTTTTTAAAAAAGGAAGAATATATACTTTAGTTTTAGTCAGTGTACAGACAAAGCATTAATTTGAAAGAGACACATTTTCCCCACTGATTTTAACACTGCTCCTCCATAAAAACAAGAAAAAGAGAATCCCAAGCACAAAACACACACCAAATGAAAACTGAAGTCCTGCAGTCTTTGTACTGCCATCCCAGCAGAAAATCTCCACTACTGACCCAAATTCTGTTCCACCTCACTAGTGATCTGCAGTGCTGTCAACAGCTTTATTGTAGTTGCTCATTACAGGCCAGTGTGGTTGTACCAAATGGAAACCTGGTGTGTTGCAAAGAGATGTAGTACAGTGCATCTGTGTGGTGTCTGCCCTTCCAGTGTCTACAGGCTCATCTGAATTAAGTAATTGTTTTATGTTCCTCTGCAGAAAGAGGTTGCAAATGTCTTTAAGGACTTGCCAAGACCAAGTCTCTATAGAGTTAAAGCACTGTATTTGGAAAAAAAATCCAATTTCCTAGTCTTTGGCCAAGTCTGTGAACCAGCTGTGGTATATGAGGTACTTTCTTGTTGGAGTGGGGAATTGATGCAGCAGCAGTAAAGCTGCTGGCTTATCCAAATTCGGAAACTTTTCTCAGATTACGATTTGAAGAGTTGCTGCTGAGGCTGATAATTCAAAGATTCTGTCTACCAACTGTGTATTAGATTTTAGGGTGTGCACATTTGCTAGTGCATGTGTATATACTAATATAGCTTAGAACTTTGTGCTCTAATCCATGATGATACTGAGTCATAAAATAATCTCTTGCTGAGGGTTACAAAATACTGCAGAATCTCATTCTTTAAATTAGAGAAAGAAGGATCCTTCACAGAATACTTCTTGAATTGCATGCATTTTATGATAGCTTATCTCCTCAAGGCTGAAAACCTCTTTTGCCTGTCATTGTTGCCATTGAAGTCTCGATAATGTTTATAGTACAGTTTTGTAACTGTAACTTAGAAATTCCTGGAAAGTCAATCCTTGAACAGACTAAATAGCATAAGAAAAAGTTGGTGAGGTCTTATTTCTGCAAGAGAAGTTTCAATAAGCGTTTTTGTCCACTAATTTGTTTTGTTAAACTATGTCAGTTTGCAAGGTAACTCTTAGGAAGTTTGTGCAGAAGCATTATTAGATATCACCACTTTAATTACCACGGGACCCTTGTGCAGTGGGGTCTTTGTTAGCTGAGAGGTTGCTCTTGCCTTTCTTCCTGCAGCACCCACAGTTGCTTTCGAGAGGGGGTGTTTGTTCATCCTCCTTGCTGGCAGCCTAGGTGGAGGCAGCTTGGATAACAGAGGCATAGGTGACCTTTTGCCCAAGAAGTGACAGCACATGCTCCACATTGTGATTGTTACCTCTGCTATTATTTATAAAGCTGACAGTCCCAGAGATAGGGAAGATCTCCGTTGAAGAGGCTGGAAAACCCTCTTCTGCTTGTATTTTAAATCATTGTCCTTGATAAAATGATGGAATATAGAGCATGATGATGCACTGCAATGAGGCTAAGCAAAAGCCTTTGAATGGTTATCTCTGTTCTCTTTAACAGTAATCACCACCTCTGTGATAGAGCTAGCTTCAACAAACTTCTCTCTTAACTGTCTAATGAGGATTACAGAATGGGCTCAGAAATGCAGAAGTTTCCATTCGTAATTAGGCTAGGAGGAAACCGTATCTGGGTAATGTTATGGTAAATGACAGAGAGGAATGGCATATAATTGTGACTCGGGTATTTTAAAGATGAAAATGAGCATTTCAGCTGAATCAAACACTGCCCAAAATTTGCAGCAGCCATTTTGGAGAAAACATAAATGGCTTCAGTTTTTAAAGACTCTTCTTTAGTTTGTTTCGCTAAGGAAGTGACTTGTGCCGCTAGTTGTGGATGTGCATCTGTGTACTTTCCTCCTCTACAGCTTAAGTCCAGCAAATTGGTTTTTTTCCTAAATGTAACACAGTGGTAGAGTGTCTGTGGCCGTTTGAGCTGGATTTCTAGCTCAGACATAGGAAAAAATAGTGAAGAGGTGAACAGTCTAGGGATAGGCTATATAACAGCAACAATGGATAAGTTAATATCATTTCCCTGGAGCATCAAGAGCCTTATGTCTGGAAGTACAGCTTGTTCTCCCCCTTTTTGCTGCTTTCTGCTGCGCCCTCTGCTATCTTCCTCCGCCGCTGCTTTGGCTGCTGCTGCTTTGCCTCTGCTTGACCCCTTCCCCATCCTCCTTAAGGTTATATATATTTTTTTTCTTTTTCCTCTCTTGTAGTAGTATATTCTTTTCATACTGTTATATTTAGTTTAAACTATAAGAAAATGCAATTTCATTTTTCCTGACTTTCCAAAAGAATCTGTGTTGTGAGTTTATTCTACTGGGAGGGGGGGGATCTGCTCTAACCCAGTACAGCCTCTAACCCAGCACAGTGTCACAGATACTAGGTTTAGTAAAATAGGTGGTCCTCCCAGAGACAGAGAGGCTGAACTGTAGTATTATTTAGAACTGGAATACTCAGAGATATTATTAATGTCTCAGTCTCATCTGGAATCCATATCCTGCTCTTTCCTAAATTATCTTTGCTATTAAAATACAAAGTCATAGGAAGCTAAGATTCATTAGCCTCAGTGCTTAAGGAGCTGTTTTTCTTTTCAAATAAAAAGGTGTGGGTTGGTTAGTGTCTATGAACAAGCAACCAAGACCACTCTGTGTGTCTGGTTTCTTGTTGATATAATTGATAGCACTAAAGGAGCTACATGGAAAAACACTTCAGCCTCTAGACTGAAAAGATGGTGAGGAGAGGATGTTTAGTTTTGGTAAGGTGTTCTGAAAATTGGTCCTATTTTTTAGAGAAAGCCAGGGTTGTTAATTTTGTTCAACATGGGAAAATGCGTTAGCTTTGTCAGGGAGATGGTTTGTTTTCAGGTGTTTGTCTCAAAGAAAAGGCCTGAATTCACAAAAATAGTAGCAGATGAGGAAGCGAAATTGGTTTTTCAATCCAACATCTAAATGACTGCAACATCTGCTTGTGTGTGGGAAGTCTGTGTTTCAGTTCCTTTCATGCTTGACGTACACTCTCTCATTTCAGAAAGAGTCTTGAGCATTATATCACAGCCCATTCTCTTTGCTGGCTGCATCTCTGATAGATGCTTTTCAATAACACTCAGTTAATGGGAACCGGCTGCCAAATGCCCTCGCTGCCAGAGTGAAGAACTACATTTCCATCTCTGTGCCCCTGGAAATAATTGAGATACATCTCAAAGCTCTGTGGCCTGTGGCATGGGAACTGATAATGTTGCTCTGTTTGAATCAAGCAAAGAATAGATCAGTCAGCTTTCAGCTTGGCTCCTCTGCCTTGCAGGAACATTAGAAGTCAAATTTTTTGGCAATAGCATTTTGTGAATGACTTGGAATGCCATCTAAGACCTTGTTTTACCTCCTGGACAGGAAACATATGGAAACATGTTCTGTCTGGTAGGAACACAGCTGCTTTCTAAATACAATTAATTTAAAAAATAATAATCAAGATTTAAAGGTCCCCTCCCCCCCACCCCAATGAAATAAAGCTATTACTGTGGAAGATCTATGTACTTGAATCTAGTATAGGTGTGTGCAGTGTGCAATGCTCTGTGTGCACAGTAAATGAAAAGACTTTCCCCCTGTGGTTTAGATAGAAGCTAGAGGTAGGTATTTTCCCAAGTTTTACTCTTTTACTCTTTGTTTTCCTTTCTTCAGATTCTTCAGTTTGAGGAAATTTTGTCCAACCCTTCATACCGAGAGCACTTCCGAATCTACATGGAAAGGATGGACAAGATGGCATTGATTGGACTTTGGGAGGCTGTGGAGTATCTGAAGACTGCTAACAAGGTGGAAGAAGTTGCAGGTCCATGTGACTTGTGCACTAATGAGAATGTCTGCTGTTTGTGATTTTTCTATTTGAAAATGTATTTGTATTTGATATCAGAAGTAGTAGAATTGTTTCCCCCTCTATCAGCAAAATTGGTGTATACATGTTTTAAAAATTATTTTGAAAGGGAGATTTTACTTTAAAAGAGCACCTTCCTGGCCCTGGTGTGTTGCTGTGTAAGCAACAAAGTTGATCCAGAAATGCTGCACTACTGCTAGAGGGAAGAAAGAGAGCTATATTGTAATTCGTGCTAAAATAAAACAGGAATGAGAACCCAGAAACAGGGGTAGGAAATCTCACTTAGAGGTTGCAAGAAGTATCCTGAAGCAGTGGTGCAGAGAAGAATGTAGAGGATAAATTTGTTACTTGGGAGCTGTTGTGGGATGGATTTTGAGGGAAACTGTTTTAAACTTCCAGAAGTCTTCCACAAACTCTCTGGTCAGCCTGTTCCCTCTGGGCAGCTTTGTCACTCTCACAGAGAAGAAGTTTTTCCTTATGTTCACGTGAAATCTCCTATGCTCCAGCTTGCACCCGTTGTCCCTTGTTCTATCATTGGACATCACTGAGAAGAGCCTAGCTCCATTCTCCCTATACTTGCCCTTCACATATTTATAAACATGAGTGAGGTCACCCCTCCTCCAAGCTGAAGAGACCCAGCTCCCTCAGCCTTTCCTCGTAAGGGAGATGCTCCATTCTCTTAATCATATTTGTGTCTCTGTACTGGACTCTTTCAAGCACTTCATTGTCCTTCTTGAACTTAGGGGTCCAGAACTGGACACAATATTCCAGATGTGGCCTCAGTTGGGCTGAGCAGAGGGTGAGGAAAACCTCTCTTGACCTACTAACCACAGCCTTCTAACCCACCCCAGGATACCATTGGCTTTCTTGGCCACGAGGGTGCATTGCTGGCTCATGGTCATCCTTCTGCCCACCAGGGCCCCCAGGTCCCTTTCCCTTATGGTGCTCTTAAGCAGGTCAGTCCTCAGCCCATACTCATCCATGGGGTTACTCTTTCCCAAATGCAAGACTATACTTGCCCTTGTAACTCATTAAATTTCTTCCTGCTCTGCAAGCCTGTCTGGATTTTGTTGAATGACAGCATAACCTTCTGGTGTGTCAGTCACTCCTGCAATTTTGTGTCATCAGCAAACTTGCTGACAGTGCACTCTATGCCCTCCTCCAGGTCATTGATAAATATATTGAATAGTACTGGTCCCAGTACTGACTGCTGATGGACCCCACTAGATACAGGCCTCCAACTGGACTCTGTCCCATTGACCGCAACTCTCTGATCTCTTTCCTTCAATCAGTGGCTAACAACCAACTCAGGCTAGAAGGTATTCATGAAAAGGGTTTGCCAGAGAAGAGAGTTCTATAAATCAGTTTTGACTTTGCAAACTGCACATAATGGTAAAAGGCACTAGAAATCATTTTACGACCTTCCAGCTATGATTTGTCTCCTTCCTTTCAAAACAATATGTATAGTGTCCTTATTCAAGACTTCCTACTCATTTTAAAGAGATTCCAAATACTGTGCTCCTAGCATTCCATGGAGCATGAAGTGTTGCCATGCAGCCGTGGTATTGTCACATGAGGCAGGCAAGCACACTGTACTGAACTAAAGGAGTGGATATAAACCTTTTTAATCTGAGTCAATTTGCAGAGATGATAATTTAGATCATGGGCTGTGTTGCTTTACTTCCTGTCCTTCTTGCCCATTACTGCAAAGTTCAATGCTAAGTGCTGCTCTGTGCTCAGTGGAAATACCTGGCCTTCTGTATTCTTCAACTGTGTAGTTTTCCCTTTTCATTTTTCCTTTTTTTTTTTCCCCCCCCTTTCGATTTCACCATCAAAAAATTACATTCACATACAAAGTGAGTTGAACCTATTCACCATGAGACAGAGCTGGTAGAGCTGAACTCTACCATCTGAACTTAAAATCATGACCACACTGTTGCTCTGGCTTTTTTTTTTTTTTTTAAATCCTTTTAATACCAGCTTTTGGAGCATACTTTTTTTAAAAGCAGTGGGTGTGGAAACTGTGGTAATTTTAGAGCATAGCTGTTTGTTCACACAAGGAATATCAATACTTACCTTATGACATTGGCTGCTTAGATAGGTGTACAAGAAGAGTGCTTGATCTCAGCAAGAGATTCACAGATGTGTTCTTATCCATCTGGACGTGAAATTAGCTTTATCATTCTTCAAATTATGCACTTGTATCCTGAGTCATCCTGATATTTTTAACACTTTTTCCATATTCTCTTTTTACCTCCCTCTCTCCTTGCTTCCTAGGCTGAAATACCTCAATTAGTGAGTGAAATTTATCAGAAGTTTTTTGTGGAAAGCAGAGAAATACCTGTGGAAAAATGCCTTTATAAGGAAATACAGCAAAGTCTTGTGGGAAATAAAGGCATCGAAGTATTCTACAGGATTCAAGCAGATGTTTATGAAACTCTAAAGGATAGATACTATCCCTCATTCATTGTCAGTGATTTATATGAGAAATCAGTCAAGAAGGAGGAAGAAAAAGGTTCTACTCAGCTAACTCCTGAGGACAAAAATGAAGTGGTGAGTCACATAGGCAATTAATTTCACCATTATTTAAGGTGATCTGAAGATGAACCTCAATAAAGCATGTAATGCATCTTCTGTCTTTGAGCTTTGGACTTTTTTTTCTTTTTCTTTTTCTTTTTTCTTTTTTTTTTTCTGATATATGTATAAGTATCCATCATTCTTGTAGTTTTGTCAGGTAAACCTGGGATGTTTACAAGCAATTTGAAGCAAAATGGTACAAACTACATTTTTGTCTTTAAATTAGTTTAAGTGGATATTAAAGATTTTCAAGCATTTGGATTCCTGAACCTTTTGTTATGCTTCTTATGTCTCAGAGAAGGCAAAACATACCTCATATAAGCTCAGCTGCTCTGCTTTTCAGTGAAGGAAATCTCACTAAAGTGTCAGTAAGTTTCTGTTCCGACCTTGTCGGGTACTGTGTCCTGTGCATTTCCTATATATTAAATAGGCATTAAAAGTTGTACAAAACAGGAGAAAAAATAAATTAAAACCACGATCTTACTTCTTCTCAATGAATTTATTGAATAAATTAATAGGCTATGTTGGAAGATAAAACTGATTAAAATACAACTGGAACTGAAAATAATGAAACACAGCCTTTGAAAGGTCATTAGCAATAACCCAATAGCAGCTCTCTTGGAGCAGGTTTTTTCATTGGGTTCTTTTAATCAGTCATGTCAAGGGAACTTGTGCTGCATTTATCTAAGAATATTTTGACAAGAGCATCTCTCAGACTGCTGAGCATCTCTCAGCCGGGCTGCCTCTTCAGGTCAGCATGAACATTTCCACTTGATGTGTGAACTTGCTCCAGGATACATCAAGGTGTAAAAGTTTGTCTAAAACCGGATCTAAATGTACTAATATGAAGCTGAATCCAGATGTGGTGATCTACATCTTGCTATTTAGAAACAGTATTTCTATAACTATGACTAGCAATATGACTTTCATTTCTGTAGGTCAGCTCTGATACTTTCTGTACTCCACAAATCAGCAAATCTGCAGAGATGAACTGTCATAAAGCAATTGTATCCCTTAGGAACTTCAGGGCTTGCTAAATTTTGTATTATTTTTCTCCCTGCATTCTTTTCCTTGAAAGGCTATTTAAGATGCATTTTCTACTTTTCTCATTGCTGACTTGGCTAAGTATTGAGAGCGGTTATGTGCTTCAAAGACTTTCTGTCCTTGTATCTCAACCATTGGGATTTTGAGAAAAGGTCATTCCTAGTTTTTGTTCAGAACTTTGAGTATTAAACATTGTTCTTTTTTAGACTCTGAAGAAAATACATACAGAGATCAGTGGAGATTACTTTCTCCAAGAAAACTGACACAGCACTTCAGGACTAACTGTCCACTGGCAGCATTTGCTGTAGCTGCCAAAAACCTCACTTTTTGACATCAGCATAATCTGTCCTTCCTCTGAGTCCTTGGATACATCTGTGCCAGACTTAAAGGCTGTGGCTGTTGTGAAACCTTGAAGAGTAATATACTGCCAAGTTTGCTTATGTGGTTAAAGCTTTTTGCATTTTTAACAGCAAATTAGGTATATACTGTTAAAGCATCTCTTGAACAGAGCAATCCTTGTGGCTCTGTGCCATGCTTCAGAGTTTTTGAGGTGCAAATAAAGCATGCAAGGTTCTTCTTTCTGAAGCTTCCAAATGTTGGTGAAAATGCACTACTGGCTAATAAGATTGGGGTTTTTTTTCTTACTTGTGTGTAGGAAACCACATCTGAGAGATCTTCTGTTTCTGCAGGGATCCATATTATTAGTAAATACTAACTGTTTTCATTTCAGTTTGGATTTTAGAGGTCTATGTCCTTAATTCCTGGGGCACTGTGGGAGTTAGCTGTGTAAATTTTCTACAAATGTCACTTCCATAGCTGGATAGGTAAAAATCTATCTAGTGTCCTCATGGAGTGAAGGTGAGCCCTGATTAAACATGAGAATATCAAATCAGAAGATAGAAACTGAGGCAAGGTCAGGCTGCTGGTTCTGCTGCACATGGAACAAGCTTTTTACTCTTCCTTCCAATTCATCATTGCTTTTTTTCTCCTTGGACATAAACCCTCCTGTAAAAGGTTATGAGGAGACATAAAAATAACAGAAGGAAGTGGTGCCTGCATTCAGCACTCTGAAGAAGGAGGGTCTGGTGGTTGCATTGGTGCTGTGCATGTCAGCTAAAATAAGCCCAAATTCTGTTCTGCAGCACTCACAGAAAGGGAAGTCACTATCGGTTTAGCAGAGAAAAACAGCACAATCCTTTATGATCCCACCTTTTGAATGTGTTAGTTTCTTGATTAAGTTTGACAGTTTGAATACAGGTTTCTTGTTGTTTTGCAGTTCTAGCATTTTTGTGATAGCCTAATGATTCAGCAGTGGTTTTTGCTGTATCCAAAATGTTAATGATGGTGAAATCATGTAGCCTACCTCTGGGAGCAAATCCTTACCCAATTTGTAATTAATTGCAATCCTTTGATTACTAAACCCAACCTTCTATATGAAAACTCAGGGTTTCAGTCTTGAAAGTAATGGTTGGTCCTCTTTGACCTCTGCTTCTCAAGGAGTTTGTGGGGGTTTTAAATTTATTATTCTGCTCAATAGCATTTCGAGTAGCACCCAGTGTTGTTTATTATTTGTGTTACTTAGTGCCAGGAGATGAAAGCAAGCTTCGTGAGCTGAGCTCTGTACATGTGCTTGGAGGCAGCAGATTCTGACCTGAGGAGCTTACAGTCCATTCAGGATAGACAGAGGGAAGGGTGGATCATGGAGCTAATGTTATTTACTCGGCCACATAGCAGGCGAATGCAGAGCTGGCAAAAGGAATGAGTTTCTTAGCCTGGACATCCTGACTTCTGCATTGTTACCCTTCGTTATGAGTGTCACATTAAGGAGATTAATTACCATTGCCTCTATCTCTTCTGAGACTTTTTAGACTAAGATCTAAAATACTGCAGAATTTACAGTAGCATTCTTTTCTCTAAAGATCACAGAATTCAGTTGAGAGACTTCCTTCTGTTAGCTCTGTTAATTATACACATCTTACTTAGTGGGAATGTCATTAAATAACACAGAACTCTCATTCATGAAATTAGCTCCTAGCTTCCCACAGATAAATTCAGATAGATCTTTGAATGTGCTAACAATAACATCACAGTTCTGTGTTTGCTGATCTCAAGACCTTCATGCCTATTTGGGGAGGCACAGTAAGAAAGGAGAGACTGAGGCAAATGCTGGAAGATGTTAGAGAGTGTCACTGAGAGGTGTGAATTTTTATAATTTTTTTTTTCCATATCTGTAGAACCCAAGATGGAAGAAGCTGTTGGGTTTCTCTGAATGGATATAAAAATTATTTATTATTTTAGGGTAAAGCATATGTGCTTTTAACACATTTTTATTCTCACTTCTAAAAAAAGCAGTAAAATCTGTTTATGAAGAGAAAGGTCTTGGTTTAGATTGTTCTGCAGGCTGATGAATCTGTTTTGTGAAGGTCTGTGGGAAGCAGGACTCTTCATTAGAACTGTAGGCTTTTTGGTTCTGCTTCCCATCACTTTCCCCTCCCTACTGTGTCTCATTATCTTTCAGCTCAGAGCTAAGTATTTGCTTTTCTATGTGGCTTTGAATATTGATTGTTACTGCTAAGCTGTTGTTGCTTTTCAAATAAACTTTGATTATTCTTCTCATTTACACTAAAGCCTTAGCTTGAAGGTCATTTTACACAGATGGGAAAAGTTGTCAAATTGGTGTAGTATAAATGGTAATGAGACTTTGGTGGTGATTATTTTTTTGTGTGTTTGGGATTGGGTTTTTTGACAGACTTAATGTTTTGTGATCTGAAGGTTGCAATATCTATTAGGATCTGTTACACCTATATTTTCATATATATCAAGAAGTGTTCTTATATGTAAAATGCTTATGGAGTAAACAGTAAGTGTCTTCTTATTACTGGTCATGCAATTACTCCTATTCTCTATTCCTAGAGCCAAGGTTGTGAAGAAGCTACTGAAGAATGTGCCACAAGAATTAATGAGCAGGCCAGTTATGCTGTAAATAAGCTTCGTGAGCTAAATGACAAGCTTGAATATAAGAAACAGGCTCTAAATTCCATATGTAATTCACCAAAACCCAACAAAAAGGTTAGTACCTTCAGTGTATGCAGTCTTCTCTTCTCTCTCTCTTTTTTTTTTTTAATATTTTTTTCTTTGTGTAATATTCAATTGTCTCAGGCTCTCTTGGGACAGGCCAGATTGTTATTTCAGTCAGCCTGTTACAGAGAGTGAAACCAGAGCTTCATTTAAATGATTTACTTTTGTAACTAAAATTGCAAATATGATCTATACTGCTTTGTTTGTCGTAAAATAATGACCACTCTCCCAGTCTTGCTGCTTTGTTGGTGGCAAGAAGTATTTCTTCCTGATATCTCTACCTACTGGTGTCTGTGTTGTTCTTCATGGCAGTTTATTTCATGTCCCTGATGATGTGCAAGTTAACATCTGCTCCCTCTGCTGGATCTCAAATAGCAGAGCACAATTTCTTCACCTACAGTTCTGACTGGCTTGTTCAAATCAAAGGAGGGGAAAAAAAACAGACCTATAAAAATGACTGATTTAATTTATAAGGAGGTAGGGGAAATCTGCAGGGCACACTTTCATGATACATAATCTGAGGGATATAAAACTTCAACTCTGGTTTGGAGAGAGATTTTTCTTTTCTTTTCTTTCTGCATAGTGCAACAGTTAAGCAATCTGAGAACACATTCAGGCAGAAGCAAATGATTTGCGTTTGGCTTAGGCCAACTTATTTGCATTGCTACCAAGGATGATGTTACAGGACTGTTGTTTAGGTGCAGCTGGGCCAAGCTTTTCAGCTGTAGTGAGATTGGTTTCAAATGGTGAAGAGTGGGTGAGACCAACAGGCAGTTAAGGCTTCGCCCCAAAATGGCTTGTTACCAGAGATGGCAGAAATGTACCTGGGTGTTAGTTGTTGCTCAGGAACTGGATTCTTATACATTTATTCCTTCAGTCAACATGAGTGCTAAGATGGTGGTCTGAATATATTTTGACACCCTGCTTTTTCTCTGCTGCTCCAGCTACCTTGTAAGAGGAAGATGTGGACAGCAGTATATGAGGCCCCTTTGGCTAGCTTCATTTTCTCTGTCCCTTCCACATCTCCCTTCTACCAGAGGTTACCTCAGAGAAATGGAAATGTGTGCAGCTGCTCTGGGGGTGTCCTGCTTGCAGCAGCTATACTGTATGTGTGTGCCTCAACTGTCAGAAAATACATTTTGTTTGACGTGCAACTACTGCTACTCAAAGTGGTAAGAGTACAGCTGTGCCTTTTTTTAATGCCTGCATTACTGCAGTACCATTTATGTGTGAAACCTCTAAGTACGTAGTTAGGGTTGACAGTATGAGTCTGGGACACCATGTCTTTGGGACTTCATTTTTTTTACTTCAGATGTGGCAGGTAAAAATTTGGTTATTGATCATATGATGTAAAGAACATTTCTAAAAATTCCACAGTTTCATGCCACATTTAGTGTTGGATTTGGATTTTTTGGGGGGTTTGGGTTTTTTTTAATCTGAAGCTGTTCCTGGGTTGTCTTTTTCCTCTTCATGTTTTCCTCTTCATATTTGTCTTTTTCCTCTTCATCTTTAAGTGGCATCTAGCACTAGGCAAGTCACATGCCAGTTAGTCAAGGAAGAAAAGTCTTCACCCAAGTTGCATGTGGAATGCTGCTAGTGCTAAAATAAAATGCTCTGTAGGGAGGAATCCTACTTCAGTTGTTTCTGTAGCGTTATAGTTTTTAATTTGTTTTTTTATTTGATGTGGAAAGTAGTATATAATTAATCCTTTATATATAGTTGCTTTCATGTGGATGAATCACCTGTATCTTCTCTTTGCATTTTTGAGAAATAATAGCTGTGTTCTTTCTATATCTAAGTACTTGGAGAGGGTGGGGATTGTACTCCTTCTAAACTAGAAGGGAATTTCCTTGTTGTTGGTTGGTTGTTTTTTCATTTGTGGGTTTTTGTTTGTTTGTTTATTTTTCTCTTATGATATTATTTGTTCTTGAAAATGTATACATCTTTGAAACAGAATAATAAAATGGATGCAGTATTGTTACAAAGTCTCAGTATTTGTTTTATGAATGAAGTAGCTATTTACATACAAAACCTTACCAATTCTTACCTGTATATCCTGGGTGCTACTTATAGGAGTCTGTGTAAGGTGAAAGCAGAACAGTCTGTATGTTGATAGTAAGTAAATAAACAGGAAACAAAACAAAATTATCCTGAAGGTTAGGTACATGCTAGAAGGTTGCTATATAGCTGTTTGTGTCTTGCTTGAGACAAAAATTCCTAAAGAAACAAATAATGTAGCTTTGTAGAAAGTACTGCTCACCTCACAAGCGGTACAACTAAGAGTCAAACTGCTCTGTAAGGTGTCTTCTTTTTTAATTTATTTTAAAGTGTCAGCTTGTTTTGCTGTGTTTCTAATGTCACACATTGTGTTCTTCCACCTTTTCTTGTCACATTGTCTCCCGGTGGTATGTTTAGTACTAATTTTTTGCTGATGTGGTGTCATACACTATTTCTCCTGTATGAGATTATGATGGTGAACTATGTCTTGATGAGAATATATATCCAAAACTAAAATAAATTATGTGGTAACTTTTCGAGTTAGTATTAGAACAGCTAAGTTTCTAAAAATGGAATCTATTCTCAGGCTCTTTAGTTGCATGATATGCATCTGAAAATGGTAAAGATAATGTCTTCAGTAATGTATATTTCAGAAATTTCAATTTCTAGTTTGTGTAAAACATTTAATGTGCAATATATGTGTGTAGTATGTAGTCTATGCTGATAGTGTGATAATACTATGTCCTTCTAATAATTTTTGTATTTTGGTATTCTTTAGGATTATTGTATATTCTACAAGTTTATAATTGCTCTTTCTCTTCCTCCTTTTGTACCTTTCCTCCTTTTTGACTAGTGTCCCCAAAGGCACAGCTAGGAATGTTGCAGAATCTTTTTTTTTTCCAATGGTAATCAATAAACTTTCCTCTGCAGATGGTTTCAAAGCTGAAGGATGAAATTACTCTGATGGAGAGAGAGCACAATGACCTTCAGCTGCACATTGCAAGAACAGACTGGTGGTGTGAGAATCTTGGCATGTGGAAAGCCTTAATTGTTTCAGGAGAGGTATGGGGATTTTTGGGGCCCTTTTGTCTTCTAGGCCAGTTTAAACTTGCATGAAGAGAAGAAAAAAACCCCAACTCTATCTACTTTCTTTATACCTTTGTGTACACAGTATATGTTTCATATATACTTGAAGGAGGAGGAAAGCTGAATATCTTTTCAACTCCTCATCTGTTTCCCTAGTGACTGCTATGATGTACGTACAAAACTTCTAGTCCTTGGGAAGTGTTGTAATGGAGTTACAAAAATACTTGCATGTATGTGAACTGGTTTTGGTACTAGGTAAAGCAATTTGCAATCCTAAGGGCCTTGTTTGATGTGAGGACTGGCTCTTTTTTATATTACCATGCTATCACGCTTGGGTGCAGTTATGCCTCTGCTATATCTGAAAGATGCAGTACTTAACACTTTGTGTTTTATATTACTATATTTAATGGCAGTGCAATTTCAAGGGACAAGAATACCAGGGAAGGAATTGCTTTAAATCTGTAAATTGAAGAAGCTAGTTAATTTATTTATTTTATTTTTGTGTGTGTGTCTCCTCTGCTTCTCCATTTGACCATAGGCAGATGATTGTAGAATTAATGTAAGCCAAAAAAAATTTAATGGAAACAAATTATTACCATCTCACAGCTTTCTATTAACACTTGTCATGAAAGGAACCCAACAAATGCTTGTTGTATAGTAACTGTAAGCTCCCATCGTACACAAGCAATCTTTGTGACATCACTTCAGAGAGCTAAGGATTAATTGGATCTCTACTGACTTGCCTTCCTATGCTATTAAGAAAATGTTCCTTAAATAAGTACTTTTCTTGAGATAACTTTTCTTGAAAGGAAAAATTATGTGCTGTTAAATTAGTTTGGTCTTGAGCTTTTGCAGGTTGATAAATCTGGCAACAATTAAACTCCGTAAAAGAAGAAATAAATCTAATAGGTTAAAAAACTTAAGGTGCCTTTTTAAAACCCAATTCTCAGTATATAAATGTCTGGGCTTGGAAGATTTTTAAATGTTCTTTGCAAGTGACACAGTTGAGAATAGTGAAACTCTTGAGTTGTCTTTAAGAGTTCTGTGTAGCTTTTGAAGTCTGATTTTGAAAAAAGAGCAGTACTGTCTGCCACAAAAACGGAGAATGGCAGCTTGCTGGTAAGAGGCACCACATAGACCTTCCCAGCATTTCCCTTATTAACAGATAAGAGGGTGGTTTGAGAGATGTTGGGAGAGGCTTCTAATTACTTGCTGCCTTAAGTATAACTTGTAAGTAGTACTGGATTAGATAATTAAATGTAGGCTTGCATTAATTGTGCTGCTTGCAGCTCTGTGTTTCAGTGTGTAGGCTGGAGAAAATGTTAATACTGTAGTTATCAATGTTAATTAATTGCTTGGGAATGTTCTGGCTGCAGTTGATTTCAGGGGATCTGAGTAGGTGACATTTGTCTTTGTCTGCAAAACATAGTGTTGCTAATCAGCTGTAGCTAATACTCCTGTGCATGTAGCTCTGTGATTTTTAGACAGAGGACAAACTCAGTGGCCCTGTGTTCTTTCCAGAAAAGCTTAGTAGAAGTAAATTTTGATATGGATTTTGAGCTGAAAGTGTAGTAGCCTATCATCAACCTTTAAACTGATTTATTAAACAAGTTAGAGGATAATCCATAAATCCCCTAGAATTTCTTAAGACTTGGGAGAAAAAAAATGTGTCCCCAAACTGCTGTTTATACTCTCTTATTTTGAATCTTTCAGTCTTTAATAGTTTTGAGGCAATTAAATGCACTAGCTGTGCATATGTGAAATGTAGGAAAAAAAAAAAAAAGATCAATGGAAATATACAACCTACAGGTGTCTTTTTCTGACTGATAGTGTGTTGCTTCAGAATTATTTGGGCTGGTTGGTAGAGATTGGGAAAAGATAGTAGGAATGTGCAAAATGAAGGGACCTATGATAAAACATAGTCTGAGTCATTTCCCTGTGACAGGTGCATTCCACTCCATACCAGCAGGTATGAGTGTGAAGCTACATAACCTGACCTCTGCTTGCTTTATTAGCTTTGACCTTGTATGGCATCACACTGGAGCAGGCCTTTGGCCTCCTCTGCCCGAGGAAGATTACTGTTTGAGAGTATAGCATCTTTTAAAACTACTGTTACTCTCATAAGGAATGGAGTTTATAGATTCAAACAGGGTGAAGAAAGCTTATCACATTTGTTTAAATACTTGAATGTGGAGTGTTTATGGTCAGTGGAATTTAAGAAAATCAGCTTCCTGCTTATGGAGGAAAACAGCATGCCTAATCAGCTGCCTTCTGCATGGTTTTTTCTGTGTTTGAAAGGGACTTGGGTTTTTTTTTAGCAGCAGTCTGGTTAGGCCCTCTTTCCATTGCTGCCCAGATTGGGTGGGCTGTTTCAGAGAGCTGCTCTGACTGAAGAAGCTTCTGGTGAGTCATACAGTTCTTTGCTGGATTAATGACTGGGCTAATTTTTGTTGATATTTATTCCTGATGGATGCCTGGAGCACTCTTTAGTGTTTGTAACAGGCAATTCAATGGCCTTCCTTGGCAGCTTCTTACTTTATTGAACTATTCATACAATTTTTGCTAATGTTAATTTTACATTTTATCTACTTCAGCTAATAGCTATAGCTTCTCCAAGAAGGTATTTAATAATATCTGTTTTGGCAATATTTCATTGAATGTTCCTCGTTGTTACTACATCACACTCCCTGGTAGAAGGTGCTCACTGCTGCCATGCACCTTCTAGTTTTTATTAATTAATTTACTATTTCTCTGTCTCAAATTTATGCCTCACAAGGAGAAGGCAGAATTTTTTACACTTGTAGGCTAGGTACCTGTGGCATGGTAGCAGACAGTAAATTCTGACATATTTAATCTTTACCTCATTTTGAAGTGATGGCATTTCTGCCAATGCAAAAAAAAAAAAAGCTTGAAATTGGTTTGGGTACTTGAGGGCTGACTCTAACCTTGCCAGGTAAGTGGCAGTGAATAATCTGAAAGTCTCATTTGTAAGCTGGGGAAAAGGGGTTGAGAAAGGGCTGAGGAGCAGATTTGTGGCCATCTTAGGAGGTAATTCTGAGAGTCCTTGTTAGTGCTGTAAAGTGATCAGAAAATGAGACTATCACAGAACCTTTGGACTAGAGAACTAAAGCAGAACACAAATGTTAAGGTTGTGTTCATGCAGAATTAGGGCTGGAAGAAGGTTAAAATGGTTCTCAGAAAGAACTGGATGATTTTTAGAATGGCAGTAATAGAAATGTGGTGAAATCTTGCAGTGCAGCATGCAAGGTTGGCGTTCAGCAGGAGCTCTGGGCTGTGGCCCCAACCCACTGGAGTGCATTTTGGCTGGAAGTAGTAGGTATGCTTGTGGCTTCTCAGATGTGGAATTTGTCTTGAGTGAGCTGCAGGTGTGAAAATGGCAAATGTGGCCCTTGAATATATCAAGAGAGGACCTTTCTTTGGTGATATGTTACAGCTGCTCAACAGGTGCGAGGCTACTGCGTTTGGGAATGGTGGAACTGAAAGGACTGAATGAGGAACTTGTTCCCCAAGAACTGATTGTGAAAGCACTTTCATTGGCTTAAGTCAGCAAAAGACATACTTGAAGAAATAAGGCTCTCTGTAAAACCTCATCAATAAGATGAAACATAAAGGCTGTGTTGAAGGGTTGTTGGAAAAAATGGGCAATGAGCTTGAAAACTGAAAACTATTCTGGCTTGTGGTAGAACTAATTCTGTTCAGTGATTTTACTTTCCAGTTCAATCTCTTCTAAGTAACTGCAGTTTTTGAAACTAACAGCACGTTTTCATGGACAGTGTCTACTTCTAGTACTGATAATGCTTGGTCTACGTAGCACCAAGTATTGGTGTGCAGACCAAGGTTGCTGCTAAATCTTGTGTACTACACTGGAGGCAGAGAGTTAAAGGCTGTGCCCTGCTGGGACGAGTGGACAGGTTAAGTGACCCTAAATTGACCACAGGGTATTCCATTCTATATACATAATTTTTGGTATAAAGCTGAGTGATCATAAGGATCAAGTTCTCTTCACTATGTCATCTTCAGTCCACAGAGGACTCTGTACATTCTGCCTTTCATCCCAGTCCATGAGTTTATGAATCCATCTCCTCAACTTGGTTTCCATCTGCTGCTGAGTCCAGGCTGGGACTTCTGCTACTGCATTAGTGGTTATGGTGATTAATTACTGTCAGGGACATTGTTTTTGATATTGGCTTTGTGTATATTTGTATATATATTGTTTTATTGTCACTATTTTCATGGAAATAGATTTAATTTAATTTTTTCTTAGTCCCTTTCTTTTCCCATTTGGGTAGAAAGGGTTGGTAGAGAGCACCTGGCCCTTGTTTAGTGACTGACCCAGCCTTGACAAAAGGAAACTTCCAAAGACCAGGATGAAGCTATAGGGAAGACTTTTATTATAAAAGAGATGGGGGGGGGGAAGCAGTGTTTCACAAATCTTAATAAGTTTAGAATCATGGAATCAGTCAGGGTCGGAAGGGACCACAAGGATCATCTAGTTCCAACCTCCCTGCTGTGGGCAGGGACACCCCACACTAGATCAGGCTGGACAGAGCCTCATCCTGCCTGGCCTTAAACACCTCCAGGGATGTGGCCCCAACCACCTCCCTGGGCAACCCATTCCATGGTCTCACCACTCTCATGGTAAAGAACTTCCTCCTCACATCCAGTCTGAATCTCCCCACCTCCAGCTTTGCTCCGTTCTCCTTAGTGCTGTCACTAAGTCCTAGCATTTTCAGAATTCCTTCCAGAGGGATGACCTTCTCTGACAATTACAGTTCAGATGACCCTATATGCATGTGAGTTCCTGCCTTGGGGATGAATGTGTAATGGAGAAGGATTGGCATGACTCCAATCTGTTCTGTTTTCTGAGTTCATCTCCTAGTTTTGAAAAGCAGCTGCCAGAAGGTGTTGAGTCTCCTACAAACACAAATCCAGTCTAGTTGAAGTGTAGGCATCACAGGGACAGTTCCAGGAGATCTTTCTCCCTCTATGCCAGGTCACTCTGACCTACATTTTGGAGGCTATTCAGACATCTTTTTCTGCAGTAATCTGGCAGGAGAAAGGCAGTCCTCCAAATAGCTGTGCTGGGAATCAGGCACATTTTCAGGCATTCAGGCTGGTGCTTTGTGTTCTCTCTGGGTGCTGCCACAGCTTGCCTTTTTNTTTTTTTTTTTTTTTTTTTTTTTTTTTTTTTTTTTTTTTTTTTTTTTTTTTTTTTTTTATACCACAAGATGTGAAAGTGAAGCTTCAAATCAGGTTTCCCAGTAGTCCATGTGAAGCTTTAGAAGGACTGCATCATAGGGAATATTCTCCATGTCTGGCTCTGAACAGCCCTGTAATACAAGGATGCACTTTAACTGCATGTCTCTTGCAGTGGTGATGTAGCTGCTTGTCGAGTAATCTGCCATTAACATTATGTGTTGTCAAACCTTTACAGGCTACTCAGAAAATGGGGCATAAATATATGAATTTTTAAGTTTATTCTTATCTTAATTTGATTAGTGAAATATTCTTTTAAAAAACCCCTCAAACCAACCAAACATGACAAACCCAATCAAAACCAAGCCCACCCAAAAAACCCAAGCCAAACAAAAAACCCACAAACCTTTCTTCAAAAGTATTATGTGAGTGATATTTTAGAACTACCTTTCTGTTATTTGCATGTCTTTTAAGCATCTGAGAGCTTGGTTTGTAAGAAAAAAAAAAATTAAAAAACCCAACTATATATTTAATGCATTTACCTTATTTGCCTTTCATAATCTGTTTCCTTAAAACAAGTAAACAAAAATCTGTTACCTTTAGAACATGAGTACAATTAGGGATGGTTCATCAAAGAAAGAAATAAACTGTTGCTACTCAAAACCAGATAATTTAACTTTTTTTTTTTTTGCTGGAGTTTTTCCATTTGCATCATGTGGATAGCTGCTCCTGCAGCTCTTGTGCAGCTCAATTCATTAGTGGTTTTCTGAAGTTGTGAGCCCCTCAGAAATAAATGCCATGTAATACCACGTGTTCTGTGCCTGCAGAGTAAGTAGCTCAAGGGAGCAGAGAAGTCATTCTGAGGCAGCCCCAGCTGCAGAGCTGCTGTGCCTGGCATGTGAGTGAGCCTGAGCACAAGCACTGAGAAAGAAGGGTGAGAATAATGGGAGAAGAGTCAGGAAAATGGAGGTGAGAGAGATGAGAATATTTGTAAGTGATCAGATAGCTATGTGGTAGATACCTTAAAAACTGAAGTAATACATGTGGATGTTTGAAGAAGGCACCTCAGGGAGAGATTTGCTTGGTGATAGACAGCATTGCAAAGCTGTATATGAGGTGCAAGAGTGGCTAACTGGGGGACTGCTTCAGGACTGACAGCATTTTTGGTAAGTTTAGTCCATTAAAGGTGTTGCTCCAGACATAGCCTTCAAACTGCAAGAGAAGCAGGGGGTAGTGATGACAACTGAATTTGGAAGGCAGTCATCAGGCAGCCCAAATGTCCCACTGTTTGCTTTCCAAGTAGTATACCTTACCTGTTGGTTTCCTCCTCACAAGGTTTTAGAAGAGAATGGAGAACAAGTGCCCTGTTACTCTGTCATGGTGAGTTTACAAGAAGTTGGTGGAGCTGAGACTAAAAACTGGACCGTTCCTAGGAAGCTCAGTGAGTTTCAGAACCTACACCGAAAACTCAGTGAGGTATGAATCTTGATTAGTGGAGGGAGAAGATGTAAATTGCTAACATTTGACAGAGTGATACTTGGAGAAGGGAAAGGCAAATGAAAAAAAATAATGTCAGTTTTTATGCCAGCCTTCTGGCTTTTAGCCTTTTAGAAACAGCTTTCTATCTGCATATTTCTGGCCTCTGCCAGGTGCTTATAAGGCTTGTTTATAATTTTTTTTTTTTTTTGCTTTTGCTTTTTTACTGGACTAACACAATGTCAAAATGGTATAGGCTCTGCGCTCTCCTGCAAGAGCTGGCTTTAAAATACAGATCTTGTATCTGGCTTTATGAAGGTATTAGAAAAGACAGATTTGGGGGACAGTAAAAGTTTCATTTTACAGTGCTTTAACCTTTCTATCTGATAAGAGATAGATCAATGATGGTGGTGTGAAACAAAAGGCCTCAGATGTCTCAGCCATTGTGAGTAAGGGAAGGTGTTTTTCAAGGTGCTGAGGGGATGTGGAAGGGAAGTGAGAGTACAAAGCAGTCGTTTTACATCTGTTTTAAACCTTTCAGCATGTGTACGTTAAATGAGCTTTCATTTCTTCTACTTCAGTGTTTTCCATTATTGAAGAAAGTTCAGTTGCCTTCCCTCAGCAAGCTGCCCTTCAAATCCATAGACCAGAAATTCATGGAAAAATCCAAGAACCAGCTTAATAACTTTCTTCAGGTAAGGAAACAAAGACACCAACAAAGCAACCAAAGTCTAACCAGGGAAATTGAATAGTGTCTCTCTCGAGGAGAGAGCACAAAATAAACAAGTCACATGTAAGGTTCGATGCTATAAATGTTGAAGTTGCCTAACGTGCCTGAAGTTTAAATGAGTTTGGTTGATAGTAACCATTCCTCCAGTGGTAAATTAATATTAATTTACATTAAAACCCAAAAATCTTCAGAAATAGTAAATAATTAATTCTAAAATTGCCCTGTTTAACTGTAACATTTCACAAGAAGTTTCTTGACAATTAGAACTTTATTTGCAAATGAAGTTGAAAGATTAAAAATTTTAATCATAGTATTTCTAATGCTTTTGAACTAGCTTCTTCAAGTATCTTTGAAGTGGTTTTGTGAGACACAAATTAATTTTTTTCTTCATTCTACCTCTGAGCTGTATCTTAAGCAGTTTTATTGGACAGCCTGACATGCTTTGTTCCTTAACAAGAAATATTTAATTGATGTATTGTTTCTGTCATCTTTTTTTTTTTCTTTTTTTTAAAGAAATTGCTCTCTGATGAAAGACTCTGTCAGAGTGAAGCACTTTATGCCTTCTTGAGCCCTTCCCCAGAGCACCTCAAAGTTATTGACGTACAAGGAAAGAAGTCGTCTTTTTCACTTTCCTCGTTTCTGGAACGGCTTCCTGGAGATTTGTTTTCTCACCAGGAGGTAAGTGGTAGAAATGCAATCTTCCCAAATATAATCATTTATCTAAAGCAAGCAGAGAGAGTCGTTAATGCAGTGCATTTGAATGGCATGTAATATTGGAAGGCCTTTCCAAAGGTAACTTTTAATGTGCTGTAAATGAACAAAGAATCAGCAATAAGACCTGCCTGTGAATTTAAAAGGTGTTTATTTGTATAATAAGCTTCCTTCCCTTTAAAAATATGTATAGGCAAATGTGTAGCCTATCACAAATAAATAAATTCTAGTCTGCCTGGGATTGTTTTGTGGGTGGTTTGTATTTTTTTTGTGTAGAAGAATTTCCTGCTTTTTGTGCTTGTGATGTTTTTGACAGGTAAAAACAATACTGTCTTAGGAAGCTCCTCTTGACAGGGAACAGCTCTGTGTCCTTAATTTCTGGACAATTTTGGAAGCAATGCTAGTTTTGGCAAATGGTGCAGGCTCACTGAGGGAATTTGCAAGTACAGGTGGAGGCCATGTGAGCAAATCAGTTGGAGAATTTGATAGTAAGCCATTAAAAAAAAAAAGTCCTTCAAAATGCAGTGAAGAATAGACTAAAATAGCTCATTGACTAAAACTGACCATCTTTTCATTCCTCTCAGTTCTTCATCATTCACGTTGCACTTATGCAGCCTCCAAGGAGCTGTTCCTATTCCCCTTTTTAGTTATATTTTATATGAAATAAGCTTTTCTCACATGATGTAGTTGTCTGCTGTGGACTTTCTGCAGGATAAATGTGGTTTGGGGAACTCGTCCAGTTGTAGTCTGTTAATAGGCAAAAAGGTGGTATTGCATCTCTCAGGAGTAAGAAAATCTGTATATTTTCAGTTTTGAAAATGGCACTGTATTTGTACCAAGATGCTGAATGCATATGTCTCATTTCAGAATAATATATATAAAGGAAGTTTGAAACTAATTTTGCACTTCTGTCAACATAAGTACTGTGGTCCTAAGAGCAGAAGTGTGCTCAGTAAAATGACTGTTAGGTAGAATCATAGAATGGTTTAGGTTGGAAAAGACCTCAGAGATCCTCCAGCTCCAACCCCCTGCCATAGGCAG